>CM070550.1:9326799-9830014 GCA_036346405.1 Phyllostachys edulis | reverse complement strand
CATGAGGGAATATTTGAAGAATTGTTGTTTCGAGAGGGTTTGTTTATGGAGAATATGGGCCAAATGCTAGAGATTTTGGCTTGATTTTGTACAACACCAAGCCGATGCGTTGTAGTTCTCTGATGAGGTTGATATGTCTTGTGGCAGCTGAAAGATGGGGAGGATACTGTCTTTGAAGAACTTCAATGCGCTTCGCATGCGAAGATCACTTGTTGAAGAAGACTTACTCGGTGCTATCGGTATGGAGATCCTATTGCTTCATGATTGTCTCCATTGGATGCTTATATTTAATTTGGAGATGTATGTTTAATTTGTGCCTTCATTGATATATTGACGGTGACAATTTTCGGACTAATTATAATGGTTACACTGTTACAAGACGAGCTGAAGTTTTATCTTACCACCTACACTGTACATCGGTATGATTGGTTCTTGCTGCCTTTTCTTGTATGAGAAGCATATGCAACTTTATTGTGATATCCATGTAGTTTCTGTTCATCCTTCCAATTAAAACAACTTTTATGATTTTTAGTTTGTGTTGGGAATATGTCTGTAGGCTATAGCCATTTTTCCTGTTTTTGTTTATTTAGTAGAACATACCAAACCAATCTGACCAAAGAAATTGCATGATGACAAAAGCATGTCTAAAAAAACTAAACAAGAATGGTTATTTATTTATATTGATAAAGAACTCATGTGCCCTCTGAATCTCTGATTGTTGAAAATATCTGCTAGTTGATGTTTACAAGATCATGGCAAACCCATTTGGATGTGGTGGTTTTTCTTTCCCTTGTTTTCATCCTTGCCAATATCAATATCATGAACTCTTCTCAAGTTTATTTGTTTTAAATCACGAGCTCTTCGCTAATTGATGTTGTCTGCAGATGTCTGTGGATCTGAAACGAGGAGAAACTCTGCCAATTCATATAAATATGTCATTTCCTTCTTTACCATGTGAAGGTCAGTTATTGATTAGATACACCCAGGATTCGGTTTGATATAAGGTTCCGTTTGGACATTCATTTGCATAAGGAGTTTCATGTTTTTGATATTTCTTTCACTGGCTTGTGCTGTTATTCAGTCTTGAGTGTGGATGCAATTGACATGTCCGCAAACATGAAGTTGACTTGCATACAAATATTTGGAAGGTACCATCTGATGTCAAAAGTTTTTTACTTTCAGTGTATGTTCTAATATGTTAATATAGTAGCTGCACTAATTATCTCTTTTGCTTGTGACGGAGAAACATTGGCTCCCTTAAGTATGGATAAATGCGTATTCTTGTGAGCCATGAAGCAGGCCTACATCCTAGATTATGTTGGTCAGTTAATTTCTTAGATTAGTGTAAGTTACAGAGGAGATGCACTTTTGGCTGTTCATGTCTTGCTCTAGTGCAAACAATACTATTCATATTTCCATAAATCTTGGTATTTTCTCAACAAAAGTTGTACTATAGTTTGTCGAAATGATACATTTATCACTGTTCAATATCTGGTTCTCATGTCTATTTGTTTAATATTTTGCATCTTCCTTTTCCTGCCGGATGCAGCTACGTTTGGATAAGTATGGCCATATCATTGGTACTGAGTACCTGTCTGATCTAGTTGAAAAGGAACATGAGGCTCACAATCATGGTATACTCTGCTTCCTCCCTAAAAAGAAAACCAAATGTAGCACTAAATTGTCGTAAGAAAGAATCTCTGTTTCAATCTGTAGTGTTTATATCCTTTTCTTGTTTTGCTCACTGTAGAAAAAGTGCAGCTTGCTACTAATGATTATTTGCTGTTATAGCTATCACTGGGACAATAACTTTAAGTAATATATATTGAATGGGAAGCACACGTTCTCACTCTTGATTATCATGGAAGAATCTCAAGACAGCAACATTAACTTAATTGATGGACCAATATGCTTTATAGTTAGATGTTCCATTTGACATACCAACATGCTTTAGTTAGAATGTTTCATGTGATGGACAACATGCTTTAGTTAGGATGTTTCGTCAAGTCTGTATGCTGGAATAAGTTCAAACATATAAATAATATTTCTCAGTAAGTAGTGTTTGTCTCTTTGCTAGCATGTGGTTGCTCAGCAATTCAGCATCCACATATAGCTTGTGGTTATTTTGTGGTATACATGACCAGGTAGTGGAAAGATGCACCAATGAATAGAGAACTGAGTGCAACAATGAGCTATTGAGCTTGTTTTCTTTGTTAAAAACTGTCTTAAGTGAAAGGTTAGCTGGTAAAATTAGGCGTCAGGCATAGTTTCAGGTGATAGGAAATGTGAACTGTAAAGTGAGTCACTTATTTAATAGTTGCAGATGAGCGTCCTCCTACTTGTTTCTTCAATCTAGGTTTTCATGATAAAATATCCATAGCTAATTGTTTTCATTGGATTGTTTAAGTAAATGCTTCCCAATTTTGATTGTCTTCTATGCTAAGCTTTTCTTTTTCCCTGGAAAACAGGGCTTACTTTATGAATGTCTTAGAGCTTAGTTCTTCTGTATGTAATACGCTCATGCATTAAAAGTTTAAAACAGACCATGGCCATGAGCATCATGATGAACAGAAGCATGAGCACACCTTTAATGAAGATGCAGATAAAATGGTTAAGAGTGTCAAACAAGCACTGGAAAATGGTGAAGGATGCCGAGTAAGTTATTCATCTACTGGTACCTGTTCATTTTATGAAATGATATTTAGGGCTGTGGCGCTGTGCTGGTCAAGCATATTCTGTGTTGTTATTAATAAAACCGTGCCTTCAATTTTCACAGGTGTATGGGGTTTTAGATGTGCAGAGGGTTGCTGGCAACTTCCATATATCAGTGCATGGTTTAAACATTTTTGTTGCTGATAAGGTTATCCATCTAAAACTGCTGATATTTTACTGCTGTTCTTCTGTCTGCAGTTTTTTTTTATGTGGAGTGTACTTTATTTAACTATAAGATTCCTAGGATAAAAGGTGAAGCTTCTAGAAAAGTAGCTAATTTCTAATGCGAAAAATAGAGACCATTAACTTAAGTTTTCTTCATGAGGTGTCATTTTAAGTGTTTAGCAGAACATGTTCGCAAGTGGCTAAGTATAGGGTTCCAAATCCCAGCGGAAAGCACTGTAACTGGCCGGTTCCCTACTTCCTGTTAATCCCAGCTTGGACCTGTCACGACCCGGGTTTACTGAACATAAGTAGTAGTTATGGGAGACGGGTGGTCGGGGCCCAGGTGCTCGACACCCTGGCTTTGTGATGTTGAGAGAAGGGTAGCAGGGGAAGGAAGAGAGAACTGAGACAGAATTAGAGATTAATTCTTGCTTGCCTTATTTTTATGCATGCGGTGGCTCATATAGAGATGAGTCCATCCTCCTAACAACTTCAATCTAAGCAGAATATGTTATCTTTAACTAACTGCTAAAACGATCTTTAACTGATGCAAGCAACTAACGAACGCAAGCAAATAAGGGATAACCATCCAAATGATGCGCTATTGTGCCGCGTCCGGCACAACTGCTGCTGGCGCTGCCTGACGCCATGCTGCCTCTGGTAGGGAATTCCGAAAACGACAGGACCAGTATTTGTAAAACTGGCCGGAATCAGGATTTACTGTGTTATTTTGAATGTAAGCACATGCCAGTGATTATGAGAGATGAGGAAACACAAAACTTAAGAATGATGAGAAGATAAAAAAGAAGGACGAGCTGGCCGGAAAACACACCAGTTTCAGGCACACCAGACAGGGCTGGGAATGGGATTGGAACGAAAAAGGGGATAGCTAATGCCTATGCTGGCCATCACATGATATTGCTTATCAGCTTAAATTAACCAGGCTATCGTCCAAGGCTCTTTCATTAGCATGTTCTTATGCCTGCACAACGTTTCACTAGCCTTGCCACCTATTTGAAAACACAGTATGAAAACCCCTGATTAAGAAAAAACAGTCTGTTTTTTCTTGGTGTATGACTGCATGCTGCTGTTTGCACGCATCCATTTTTACAAATTAGAATCGATTTGTCCTGTAAGGTCTGTTAGCTTGTCTTAATGTAAGTAGTTTCTTTTGAACGAAACAAATCATTGTTTTTGTTCAATTTTGATATTCAACTGTAGACAAGGCGACTTTGTTTTCTTCTCTTAACTCTTATGGCAGAGAGGATCTCCTTGCGCCATCTATATATAAGTGTATTATGCTTTCATTGGAATTGTTAGTACAGTTTTCAACTGATCATTGATTCATTTCCCATATATTATTGTTATTCATCTGTTGTTTGCAGATTTTGAAGGGTCAAGCCATGTTAACGTCAGTCATGTTATCCATGATCTGTCCTTTGGCCCGAAATATCCTGGAATTCATAATCCACTGGACGATAATAAAAGGATACTCCATGACACAAGTGGAACTTTCAAATACTATATCAAGGTGAGTAGTCATTCATTTAGGATGTGTTTGGTTTCTTGTACCAAGTGGCACATGTATGGGTTGGTTTAAGAAAAAAGCCATCCATGTGTTTGGTTGCTTCAATGAAACCACCCCATCCTAGATGGTGGGATACAAATTTGTAGAATACGCTCTCTAGATGCTAAACCATCTCATTCACCTAAAACAATGGAACCACATTGTACAAGACCATTCCATCCCATTCAACTCCATCCCACCAACCAAACACACCTGCAGACCAGATGAAAATTTACCATTGTATTTTCCTCCGCAATTAGTTGCTAGTTTGCGAGAAAGTGTTCTCATCTGTTTTTCACATTGATATGCAGATTGTTCCAACCGAGTACAGATACCTCTCAAAGCAAGTATTGCCAACAAACCAGTTTTCTGTCACAGAATATTTTGTTCCCATTCGCCCAACCGATAGGTCATGGCCAGGTAACTCTCCCTCTTTTTGAAGTACGGTATGTTCTTCTCTTTTCAGGACTAATCTGTTTTCCTTCTGCAGCTGTTTACTTCCTGTATGATCTCTCGCCAATTACAGTCACCATTAAAGAAGAAAGACGGAACTTCCTACATTTCATGACTCGCCTATGTGCAGTGCTTGGGGGTACATTTGCAATGACAGGTTTGCCTCCGACTGCGATATTGTGTTTTATAGTATCTTTGGTGTTAGGGACCGCTTCCGTAACGATAGTTTCAAATGATAATCTCGGTCACATGCAGATGATACCAACCGATGCCAATTCATTGTTTTACATGTTCATCACCCTCACCAAACCGATACCAACTTTTACGCCTTGTGTATCTGAGAATGCTTGACCGTTGGATGTACCGCTTATTGAGTCATCACTAACTCAAAACCGAGCGTATTGCGGTAATTGTGCATCTCATGATGGGTGAAAGAGGCAAATTGTGACAACCTTGTGGCGAGTCAAGTTAGTCATAGAGCATGTTGTCTCAAGACTCTCAACTAAGCGATGAAAGCACGGTCAACCCCTCTGTGGGTTTTCATGTTTTGTCTACTCCATGCATCAATAACTTAAAATATGTTCTTAGCTTTATCATTAATCATGTTAGATTGGCACCGGTGCAAGTATACAGTTTTGTTATCAACGATGTGCACCAATCTGAAAGTACCAACGATGTCATGTGGTTTGGGAACAAACCTTGTACCATGGAAAAGCATCCCCAGTATGAACAATAGCGCAAAAATCATGTTACAAACGTGTATTTCATAATGTTGGTTATACATTCGAATTGTAGTACACATTTGCGGTATGGATTTCATGACTGGGCGTACTTGCAGGCACACCTTGACAAAAAAAAAGTGTATCGATCTCCAATTCAAAGATTGAGGTCTTGTATTTCTTGACTATTAAAGCCTCTTTGAAGTGCATAATCTGAGTTTACTGCGTCGAACCAGATGGACAAAAGCCCCTAGTAGACAAGTATTAATCTACCATATCATTTTTTACCCAAACTACCCTTGACAGTCTAGGATTCTGACAGAAGAAAACAGAATGAAAATAACTCAAAGCCTCACTCTCACACATAACAGTGAAATAGTGGACGCTTGGAATATGATGTACATATAGCTAGTGTAGGAGTAAGGACAGCCATTCATACACTCAAGGTCATTGCTAAATAAGTATCACTAAATTGACTATTGTCTACCCAATGACTCAACGAGGATGTGTAATATGTACATTGCGTGTCGATCATCGATAATTATTCATGCGAGATGCGATTCGACCATCATCCGCACAATAAAACACTACTACATACCCAATCGAGCCCATGATTGCATGCATGACCCACATCAAGTCGCTTATCCGACCAATATATATAATCGCAGATCGAAGTGCGATGCGGTTTAATTGCTTTGAAATATCTGAGACATGTCGAGGATATCAAAGCTCGATCTGAAGAATCCCCACTTGATTTACAAGCGGAGAATCACATGATTAAGCACATGAGCCCTAACATTCAAATTGTACCTACCTAGCACATCCACGAGTCCTAAGGCAATCTCAAGTAAATTTAAAGCTGCATTATTTGTAAAATGCCAAAGTTAACTCACCAATACACCATAATATTCTATATGGAATTATGGTATGAAAAGAGATGGAACACGGTATAAAAGCAGTTGCAAACTTTGAAATCGGGATGTAAAATTGAAAAAATGTCAAGATAGTTTGTAATGATTTTTCAAAAGAATCATTCTTGGTTCAAAGGTGCATATGATTTCTTCGTTATGAAGTTTGTACTATTTGTGACTTTAACATCTTTCTAGTAAGGGTTGTCTCACCTAGCTGCCCTCATTTATGATGCATCATCTTCATTCTGTTTACTTCTCAAACCTGCAACAAGCTTGCATGTCTTCAAGAAAGCATCTAGCAACTGCATACGAAGCACCCATATTAAAAATTTAGCTTTTCACACTATTAAACAAATCATTGCAAGATGCATGGATGCAAGCATGTATACTCTTCCCAACTGTAACACAGACAACTCCTAGGAGTGCCAAAATTTCAACATGTCATCGAAGGGTTAAGCACCCAAGCAGCAACTTAGGTGAAACAACAGACAGGGTAAATAAGAAGAACGATCAGCTTTTATGATATTGACATGCGATACTTACCCCAGGATATTGCTGCAATGTAGGAGAGTAGTGATCAAGAGTCACATATATCTTTTGAAGAAGACTCAAATGTGCATTAACCTTGTCGTCCAACACGACAACCTGAATCACATAAGAAATATTTCAAAGTTGTTGAGTGATGAATTTATGATGATATATCACATGTTATCGCAGTCAAATAGAAGTTTACTCAATAAATGGAAGGTGGGAAGGACCAACGCTGAGACTAGGAGGTGCTGGATGAGAATAGGGCACAAGGGATTTTGATTAAATGTGCTACCAGTATGCATGTATGTTGGGATTAATCCTTCTGTAATAGTTTTGTTCAATCCTTGTTCGAGTCATAGAGTTTTGTTTTTGGTTTCGGAGTTGAGTCAGTTTTCAGAACTCTGTTCGGATTCAGAGTCTGTCGTTTCAGTTTCGAATGTAAACTACCGAGTCAATGTATGAGTCGGTTTAAGCGACCTATATAAGGTGTGGTTGTGTCTTGTAAGTTGGACAACAACATAAGCAATAGACAAAGCGAAAAGTGCGAGTTTGCGGCACCACATCGAGCTCTGTTCTTGTTCGTTGGTTCAGTTACTATTCCTAGTTCGACAATTGTGTTCGTGTTTCCGTTCTGAAGTTCAGAACAACCTGAAGACAGAAGTTCAGAAATCCTGAATAGAAGAAGGTTTTGTCTACACGTGGTATCAGAGCAGGTGTATGAAAATCGGTCCTCCAACTCCGTAAAAGAAGAAACCGATGGCTCCCAACGGATCTTCGTCAACAACAAAAGATGGCCCAAATTCGCTTCCGTACGAGGCTTGGGCTATGAAGATGTGGGTCAATATGCGTGCCGAAGTGCAGGGACGTTGTAGCTGATCAATCGATCTAAAAGGAAAGATCGATCCTAAAGAAAAGGATGTGGATGTCGACATGAAGATCGATTAAACAATGTTGGCACCGATCTACGACGCAATACCCGACTTCGATGCTCAATCAACTTGTCGGGAAAGATATAGCACGGAGGCTGGATTGCTCTTCGTACTATGCATGAGGGTGGATCGAGTAAAGAAAGTTCGTCTCCAAACTCTCAGGGGAGTATGAGGCATTGCATATGAGCGAAACTCAATCGGTAGATGAGTTCGCAGGAAAATTGACTCGCGATGGTCAACGAGCTTCGATCCTTGGCGATAAATTAGAGGAAATTGAGGTGGTCGAGAAATACTTGCAGTATTACCCGAGAGGTGCGTGCTGTGGTCACAACTCATTGTATTCTAGTGATCTTGAGAGCATGAGGTTAGAAGAGGTAACTGGGTCTCTTAAAGCACATGATGGGCTACTGAAAGGCTGCAAGGCTCGCAACCATCTAAAGGGAGAGAACAAGCAAACTCAGCGAGATTATTCATCAAATCAAGGTGGTCGGGGTTTTGCTTGGCGCAGCCGAGGAGGTAGTAATCACAGTCGTGGCCGGGGTGGTCGAGGAGATTTTGGCTAACGCAGACTATAAGCTGGGCGTGGCAACGGTGAGTTCAAACAAGATAAGTCGAAAATTAAATGTTTCGAGTGTGATAAATTTGGACATTATGTCTCTGAGTGCCGAAGTCATATTAAATGCTTTGAGTGTCAAATGTTTGGCCATTATGCCTCTCACTGTCGAAACAAGAAAGACAAGGTGGAAGCAAATTTGTCACAAGCTCAAGAGGAGGCAGAACTGGCTCTATTGCTAACTATTGGTGAAGAGAAATCGTCTAGGCTGGTCATGCTTGAAGAAGGGATTCACCCAAAGCTACTGAGAATTGGTGAAGAGGTGGTCGACACAGATGTTTGGTACCTTGACAATGGAGCTTCTAATCACATGACTGGACATATAGGAAAATTCAGAGAATTCAACCAGGAGTTTCATGGGCAAGTTAAATTCGGAGATGGTTCTGTTGTATTCATAGAAGGTAAAGGCTCAATTCTACTCCAATGCAAGAATGGAGAGCAAAGACTTTTGTCAGATGTTTACTACATCCCAAGACTTTGCAACAATATCATCAGCCTGGGGCAATTGACTGAAGATGGTTGTAATGTAGCACTGCAAGGCTCTTTGCTGTTTTTACATGATCGGGATGGAAAGCTATTAATGAAAATTCCTCGTACACCAAACAGGCTATACAAGATTCAACTAGATACATGCAAGTCTATATGCTTAAATGCAAGCCTTGAAAACCTGGCGTGGTTATGGCATGCGAGATTGGGGCATGTGAACTTTCGGTCTCTAAAATAGATATCAGACAAGAAGATGGTTCTTGGACTGCCACATATTGATCATCCTACTCAAGTCAGTGAAGGATGTATCATTGCTAAGTAGACAAGGTTATCATTCCCAGCACATGCAAATTACACAGTCTCACGACCATTGGAGCTGGTGTACATTGATATATGTGGACAAATTAATCCTGCTACTGATGATGGAAACAGATACTTTCTTCTTCTAGTTGATGATTATTCAAGAGTAATGTGGGTTTATATGCTTAAGAAGAAGAGTGAGGCTAAAGATGTGTTCCAGAAGTTTGCCAACCTTGCTGAAACTGAGACTAAACACAAGTTAAAAGCTTTGAGATCAGACCGACGAGGAGAACTCCTATCCAGTGAATTTGAGTCAATTTGTGAGACAAGGGACATCACCCCATTCTTCACGGCTCCGTATAGCCCTCAACAAAACGGAGTGGTGGAACGAAGAAACAGGACGGTGATGGACATGGCACGGCTTTGTTGAAAAGCAAGTCCATGCAGTGCAAATTTTGGGTTTGGCGGTAAGACACGCGGTGTATATTCTCAATCGAGTTCTGACAAAAGCGTTGGATGGCATCGCACCGTATGAAGCATGGAGTGGAAGAAAACCAAACCTGGAGCACTTAAGAGTGTTTGGTTGCTTAGCATATACTAAGGTGACCACATACTTGAAGAAACACAACGACAGAAGCCAAAAGTTGATATACTTGGGAGTCGAGCCGGGCAGCAAAGCTCACCGGTGGTTTAACCCTATTGACAGTAAGATTATTGTCTCTAGAGATGTTATTTTCCAAGAAGATCAACAATGGCAGTGAGAAGATAATCAAGAAGCAAGTCAAGAGATGCGAAAATGGGCTACTTTCACTGTCGATGGAGAGGACAATGATAAACTCGCTTCACCTATTGCCTCTTCAACACCAACTGTGTCACAATCACAAATTCTGGATACAACTGTTGCAGACACCGACAATGATATTGAGGCAACTGCAAGCTCAGCTGAGTCTACTCCAGAAAGCTTAATACCAAAATTCAAAAGCATAAGGGATATTTACGAGCACACTGAGCCGATGGATCTTGTGGGAGATTTGTATATGATGGATGTGGAAGAGCCTGCTAATTTCCAGGAGGCATCGAAGGGGGAGCACTGGAGAAGTGCAATGAGGCATGAGCTGGAAGCTATAGAGAAAAACAGCACCTGGAAGTTAACATCCCTTCCACTTGGTCATGAACCCATAGGATTAAAGTGGATTTACAAGTAGAAAAGAGATGCTGAAGGCAATGTTGTACGATACAAGGCGAGACTTGTTGCAAAAGGGTACGTTCAGAAACAAGGTGTTGATTATGAAGAACAGAAGAAGTGTTTGCACCTGTGACAAGAATTGAAACGATAAGAGTACTTCTTGCGTTTGCCGCACACTCTTGATGGGAAGTTCATCACATGGATATCAAATCGGCATTTTTAAATGGTGATCTCACCGAAGAAGTATATGTCAATCAACTTTGAGGGTTACACTGTAAGGGCCAAGAAGACAAGGTATACAAGTTGTCAAAAGTGTTATGCGGGCTCAAACAAGCGCCTAGAGCACGGAACCGCAAGCTAGACGATAGTTTGAAGAAACTTGGTTTTGAAAAATACAAGCAGGAGTAAGCCCTTTATAAGAAACAGGAAGGCGCAGACATGGTCATAATTGGTGTCTACGTGGATGACTTGATTGTCACAGGTACTGTGCAAAGGTTCAGTCGTTCAAACATCAGATGATGAGAGAGTTCGAAATGAGTGACTTGGGACTTCTCGGTTTCTATATAGGTTTGGAGGTAGAACAACGAAGTCACAGCATCTCGTTCCAATCCAGCATACAGACTTGACGAAACATCCTACCTAAAGCATGTTGTCCATCACATGAAACATTCTAACTAAAGCATGTTGGTATGTCAAATGGAACATCTAACTATAAAGCATATTGGTCCATCAATTAAGTTAATGTTGCTGTCTTGAGATTCTTCCATGATAATCAAGAGTGAGAACGCGTGCTTCCCATTCAATATATATTACTTAAAGTTATTGTCCGAGTGATAGGTATAACAGCAAATAATCATTAGTAGCAAGCTGCACTTTTTCCAGTGAGCAAAACAAGAAAAGGATATAAACACTACAGATTGAAACAGAGATTCTTTCTTATGACAATTTAGTGCTACATTTGGTTTTCCTTTTAGGGAGGAAGCAGAGTATACCATGGTTGTGAGCCTCATGTTCCTTTTCAACTAGATCAGACAGGTACTCAGTACCAATGATATGGCCATACTTATCCAAACGTAGCTGCATCCGGCAGGAAAAGGAAGATGCAAAATATTAAACAAATAGACATGAGAACCAGATATTGAACAGTGATAAATGCATCATTTCGACAAACTATAGTACAACTTTTGTTGAGAAAATACCAAGTTTTATGGAAACTATAGTACAACTTTTGTTGAGAAAATACCAAGATTTATGGAAATATGAATAGTATTGTTTGCACTAGAGCAAGACATGAACAGCTAAAAGTGCATCTCCTCTGTAACTTACACTAATCTAAGAAATTAACTGACCAACATAATCTAGGATATAGGCCTGCTTCTTGGCTCACAAGAATATGCATTTATCCATACTTAAGGAAGCCAATGTTTCTCCGTTACAAACAAAGGAGATAATTAGTGCAGCTACTATATTAACATATTAGAACATACACTGAAAGCAAAAAACTTTTGACATCAGATGGTACCTTCCAAATATTTGTATGCAAGTCAACTTCATGTTTGCCGGACATGTAAATTGCATCCACACTCAAGACTGAATAACAGCACAAGCCAGTGAAAGAAATATCAAAAACATGAAACTCCTTATGCAAATGGATGTCCAAACGGAACCTTATATCAAACCGAATCCTGGGTGTATCTAATCAATAACTGACCTTCACATGGTAAAGAAGGAAATGACATATTTATATGAATTGGCGAGTTTCTCCTCGTTTGAGATCCACGACATCTGCAGACAACATCAATTAGCAAAGAGCTCGTGATTTAAAACAAATAAACTTGAGAAGAGTTCATGATCTTGATATTGGCAAGGATGAAAACAAGGGAAAGAAAAACCACCACATCCTGGGTTTGCCATGATCTTGTAAACATCAACTAGCAGATATTTTCAACAATCAGAGATTCAGATGGCACATGAGTTCTTTATTAATATAAATAAATAACCATTCTTGTTTAGTTTTTTTAGACATGCTTTTGTCATCATGCAAATTCTTTGGTCAGATTGGTTTGGTATGTTTTACTTCCTCTGTTTTTAAATACATGACGTTTGACCAAACGTGCAGTCAAACTTATCTAACTTTGACTAATAATATATGAAAAACTATTTAGATTGATCATGAGTGAATAGTATCATTAGATTTGTCATGATAAATATTTTCATAATATAATAATTTTGTAATTTTTACTAACAAAATCATATGAAAAGTAATGGTCAAAGTTATATAAGTTTGACTGCACGCTTGGTCAAACGTCATGTATTTAAAAACGGAGGGAGTACTAAATAAACAAAAACAGGAAAAATGGCTATAGCCTACAGACATATTCCCAACACAAACTAAAAATCATAAAAGTTGTTTTAATTGGAAGGATGAACAGAACTACATGGATACTACTGATTTACAAGATAAGTTGCATATGCTTCTCATACAAGAAAAGGCAAGAAGAACCAATCATACCTAATGTACAGTGTAGGTGGTAAGATAAAACTTCACTCGTCTTGTGACAAAGGTAACCATTATAATTAGCCCAAAATTGTCCTTTGTCAATATATCAATGAAGGCACAAATTAAACATACATCTCCAAATTAAATATAAGCATCCAGCGGAGACAATCATGAAGCAATAGGATCTCCGTACCGATAGCACCAGAGTAAGTCTTCTTCAACAAGTGATCTTCCGCATGCGGAAACGCATTGAAGTTCTTCAAGGACGGTATCCTCCCCATATTTCAGCTGCCACAAGACATATCAACCTCGTCAGAGAACTACAACGCATCGGCTTAGTGTTGTACAAAATCAAGCCAAAATCTCTAGCATTTGGCCCATATTCTCCATAAACAAACCCTCTCGAAACAACGATTCTTCAAATATTCCCTCATGAACAACAGACCAGGACAAATTCTCCTCACATCATGCAACACCCCCATGAGTCTCCAACCTTTTGCTCTACTTACAACAGCATATCATCCGCATGATTTATCTATCCAGACCGATCCAAATCTCCGAAATTCAACCACAACCCACGGACAAGACAACAAATCCTTAGCCGCTCAGCCCCCGCGGAAACAACCGAACAATCCGACCGGTGCAGGAACAAGCTACTCCATATTACTCGGTCGCGACGGTGCCAACCCCCAGAACTCGAGGCCGGAAGACCAGATCGAACGAAAGGAACCGAACCGGACGAGCCGTGGCTCGAGAATCGTTCACCGGGGACGGGACGCACGAGCGGCGGCGCCGGCTTGGCCCTGGATCTCACGGCGATCTCGTCTCGTCGCCTTAGGACACCACGCCGAGGCCGGAGGCGGAGGCAGGAGGAGGAATCGCGGTCGGAGCCAGGAAAAACCGGAAACCCAACAACCCGATACCAAATACCAAATACCTCTCCTTCCAGGCTTCTGGTGGGATGGGGCCTACGAGTCAGCCTGAGATCCCAAAGGTTCATATCTTCACCGTCAGTATATGATCGGAGGGACAGGAACTAACCCCAGTCAAGCCTGGATCCACACATTGGGCCTCTAAGCTCATGGTGTGCAAAATTCAACCCCATATTTTGACAGGCCCAGTTAATATCCACTAGAAGGAAGTGGGTCGAGAGAGTGGGAGAGACCAGTAGACCACGGAGGGCAGCGACCTCCTCCCCTTCCATCGGCATCGCCTCGCCGTCGGCCGAAAAAACCCTGCCCCGCCGCCGTCTCGTTTCGGTTCGTTTCTCTCCCTTTCCTTTTGTTCTACGATCAGGGGCGGAGATGGGCCTCGGGCCGGTTAGGCACCGGCCCGAGGCCTAGAGAAAATAACGGTGAAATTTTTTCAGTATAGATACACAAAAAAATTAATACACAGTGTTAGGCCCGAGGCCCAGCCGGCGGCCCGAGGCCCAACCGAGCGGCCTGCGGCGTGAGGGACCAGGACCAGCGCCCAAGGGGAGGCGGGTTGCCCTAGCCGCCTTCTCCCTTCGGTCTTCCCCAAGCCGCCCCTAGCAATTCCCCAAGGCGCCCGACTGCCCGAGCGCTCCTCCAGGCTCCAGACTCCAGTCCTCCTCTCTGCGGCCGGCCGCCCCACCTCCTCCTCTCCGCCGCGGTGCCTCCCAGCGTCCAGCGCCTCGTCTCCTCACGGCTCACCCATAGCCCAGAGCCCGGAGGCCGGCGCCGCCCCCACCTCCTCTCCACGACTCCACTCCACGGCGCACCGCTCCACCGCCCAGCGGCCAGCGCCGCCCTCCCCGGCTCCCCCCAGCGGACAGCGCCTCCTCTGGCCTGCCCTGCTTGGCTGCTCCACCCCCAGCGCCTCCCCCCAGCGGCCAGCGCCGCCCTCCCCGGCTCCCCCCGGCGCCCAGCGCAGCAACGACCAGCGGCCAGCGCCTCCTGGCCCCTGCTCCGCCCTCCTCAGTCCTCAGCTCCTCGCCTCACCGCCGGTGTCGGCTCCTGGTGAGCTCCTCCTCAGTCCTCAGCACTTCGGCATTGGCTTGTATAGTTGTATGAGTTATTATCAGAGTCTTAGATTTGCTGATCATTGTTGTACAATAAATAACCAACATAAATTCCTAGCTGAATTAAGCATATTTCACATAGTTTTTGTATGGTCATACAAAATAGATATTCAGTGACACATAAATCTACAAATCAAACAGACAAATGCCTATTAAGAACTTCATTCGATGTTCAGAAATTCAGATCATGGTAGAGGTAGGCATTTGGAAAGGGAAGGCTATCGTAGCTAGTATACTTAAAAAGGAAAACAATGTTGATTTAAGTCCTCTTCCAGTGAATGTCAATCACAGAGAGAAAAACTGTAAACTCCTGTAAAAAAAACCCAGATTTCTATTGCAACACTGAAAACTGTTATTGAGTTATGACTTATGATTTATGAAGAATGAAGTTATGAGTATCAGTATGACTCTATGATAGTATGAGTGTATCAGTGTATGTCTATTAATTTTCTATTTGAATATTTGATGTACTAGAATTAGAAATACATGATGAAGAGGACCAAGACATTGGCATCATATTTTCCATCGTAATCCAATCAAACATGGAATATTTGTTAATTAAGCAAAAATTACCTCGTGCTAGTGGTATGTTACATTCTTTTTTTTTGCTATGTTTTATCTATTTTGTCGTATCGTTAAACATGGAATTCAAATGAACCAAATCTTTGTTAATTAAGCAAAAATTACCTCGTGCTAGTGGTACGTTACATTCTTTTTTTGTTATGTTTTATCTATTTTGTCGTATTGTTAAACATGGAATTCAAATTTTATTTCGATTATGCATTTGTGTTGTACTTTTTTATACCTCAGTGTTGATAGTATTTGACGTTAGTTATAAACTTATAGTCCTTTAGTTTTGGGCCCGAGGCTTATTGAAATCCTGGCTCCGCCACTGTCTACGATCGTGGTCTCGGCCGCCTGTTTAAGCTTGGCGCTTCCTCTCCCGTGCTTCTGACTCTCCAACGCTTCAGAATTGAATCGGGCTCTGTTGATGGGCAGCTTGCGCGCTCCTCCTCCTCCACCGCTCGTCAGCAACGCCAGGTTTGGCCGCGGTTCTGGGCTCTGTATTGCTTCCTCCAGAGTCCTCGAGTCCAGAGGTGCGGGCTTTCTGTTGTGGTTTATTTGGTTGCAGCCATTAGTTTCTACTTCCTAAGCCATTAGTTTCTTGGAATTGTGTTTTGCTTCTCGATGGTTTCAGGGTTGAGTGTTACTTGCGCGATGAAGTCGTACAGGCTGTCCGAGCTCAGTGACCCCGAGGTTAGCAGCCTCAAGGCGCGTCCTCGCATTGACTTCTCCTCCATTTTCAGCACGGTAAGATGAGATAGAGGCTAATCATGAGCATGGAAGTCCGGCACTATGTCATAATCTGAGAACCATGGGATTTTGTTTTGTGCCATTAGGTGAATCCGATTGTTGAAGATGTACGCGTGAGAGGTGATGCTGCGGTTAAGGAGTAAGGGTTACTGTATTGTTTGACCTCCTTGTTCATGCCCTAATGCAGTATTTTCTTTAATTTTCTGGATTTTGGTCTTTTCAGTTATACAGCAAAGTTTGACAAGGTTGTGCTAGATGATGTGGTTGTGCCTGTTCACAATCTTCCGGATGTGGAGGTATTTACCTAGTGATGTTACAACTAAGTTTTCGCAGCTTGATTTAAGTTGTGTGATTGCACATTTTCTCCTTTTTCTTGTATAGTGATGTTACTTACATGTTTGGTGATAAATTTGTGTTATTAGTCTGACATGATGCATGCTTTTGGTAAGAACAACTTGCAACTCGAGCTACTTGCATTCAAAGTCTTCAAATCCTTAGAAATAGCCAGTTATTTGTATCCTGGCATACCAGGGTATGCAAGTAATTTTTTTTAAACTATTTGCTAGATGGGTTTAGTTTCCTTACCTGCAAAAATTTTGTAGCTTGATCCAGCTGTGAAGGAAGCCTTTGATGTGGCATATGACAACATTTATGCCTTCCATGTTTCTCAAAAGTTGCCTGAGAAGACCGTCGAGAACATGAAAGTAAGGGTTACTCGATGTTTCA
This sequence comes from Phyllostachys edulis, assembly GCA_036346405.1. Lineage (NCBI taxonomy): Eukaryota > Viridiplantae > Streptophyta > Magnoliopsida > Poales > Poaceae > Phyllostachys > Phyllostachys edulis. The sequence continues at coordinate 9,812,858 of CM070550.1, read as the reverse complement.
CTTTCTCCTTTTTTATGTTCTCCTGCTTATTAACTTATGCACTCTTCCTTGAACATACGAAGGGCGTAAGATGTAAAAGAATAACAAGATGCATTGGTTCTGTCGGGCTTTATGTTCCAGGTGGCACTGCAGTATTGCCTTCAACCGCATTGATGCTTGCTGTGGTATGATCATGTTTGCTCAAATCCTCTCAAGTGAACTTACCATAAACCATTCATTGTTTTCTTCTTCTAACATAGTTTCTCTCTCTACCAGCCTGCGCTGATTGCTGGATGCAAAACTATCGTTCTTGCCACACCCCCTAGTCGTGATGGTAGCATTTGTAAGGTACACTTCATTGGATACAGAACTGCTTCTGTTTCTCGAAACAGTTGTTTTTCTAAGACTCAAATGGTTGAGAATTATACAATGTTTTTGTTTCCTGCAGGAGGTTCTTTACTGTGCTAAGAAAGCTGGTGTCACACACATATTGAAAGCTGGAGGGGCTCAGGTAGAAAGATATCCGATGCTTTCTTCTGTTCCACAATGTAGTTTAGTGCCCTTAATGTTGTTTACTTTCAGGCAATCTCAGCCATGGCATGGGGAACAGCATCGTGTCCAAAGGTACTTGAAAACTATTCTTTTGTCACGTTTTTGAAGTGAGTGGTATGTAGGGACTAGGGCTTTTTCTTTCTTTATTGTGATATACTGATCTCCATGCATTACTATATGCTTGTTAAAGAACTGTAAATATGCTTAAGCACTCTTGTTATGTTATATTCTGAGTGGATTCATAGTCTTCTCAAATGACCTATCAAAATACTCGCACAATGTTGATTTACTGAGTTCAAATTTTCTAGCTTATTTCGCGAGTGTTAGATTAGAAGATCATATGAATGCTAGTTATGCTAGTGTTTTGCTTTGTGCAATAGGTTAGTTGTAACAATTGTCATATTTGCATCGTTGTCTACAGATCAACTTCACTACTGTCTTTTCAGGTTGAAAAGATTTTCGGACCTGGTAACCAGTATGTCACGGCTGCAAAAATGATTCTTCAGGTTTGTTCTGCTCTATCCACTGCGTAAAGAACTGCAAGATCATGACCTTTATCTGCCTTTCTGACAACTTTTATATACGAATTAATTTTGTGGTTATCATTCTTATTTGACTGCAGAACAGTGAAGCCATGGTCTCTATAGACATGCCTGCTGGTCCTTCAGAAGTATTGGTCATTGCTGATAAATATGCAAACCCAGTTCATGTTGCTGCTGATCTGCTATCACAGGTATATTTTCTTCCTGATATTCTGATTTGTACTGTTGAAAGGTGTATGTGTCATTAACCTATGTTTACTCTTTGAAATATCAGATTTTAGAATCTATAACAGACAGAGATTATCTTGCCGCAAGTTTTCTTAAATATCATATCATGTATGTTAGATCACGGTTGGTCAGTCACATTTTGTAGGCAGAACACGGCCCAGATAGTCAGGTTGTTCTAGTTATTGCGGGAGATGGTGTTGATTTGGGTGCAATTGAAGCAGAAGTTAGCAAACAGTGCGCTGCTCTTCCTAGAGGAGAATTTGCTTCCAAAGCACTTGGTCACAGTTTCACTGTGTTTGCCAAAGATATGGTTGAGGTAATTTTTCATTCCTGTCAACTCTTGCAAAAAAAAAAAGTTCGTTTTGTGACCTTGGTCCTCACATGCTCCTCAATTTTGCTGCACAATTTCACAAAAGAGTACGCTACACATTATAATAGTTTGAAGTCTTGAAACTTCACAGCATCCGATGTGTTAAAGAACTATCTGGTTGCTTCCTGTCCCCAAGGATCCTTTCCTTGACTGCCGCCTCTGTTTTCCCCCTTCTGCAGGCAATGTCATTCTCCAATATGTATGCTCCTGAGCATTTGATCATCAATGTGAAGGATGCTGAGCAATGGGAGAGGCTCATTGAGAATGCAGGTATGCATAGTTTCCAGCGGCTTAGTTTCGGTCACGCGAATCTTGATCTGTATGGTACCCCCTTGCCTACTTCATTCTCAATCTCAACGTTCGTTTTTCATATTACAGGTTCGGTTTTCTTAGGGCAGTGGACCCCAGAGAGCGTGGGCGACTACGCAAGCGGAACGAACCACGTCCTTCCAACTTACGGTTACGCAAGGATGTACAGCGGCGTGTCACTGAACTCTTTCCTCAAGTACATCACCGTTCAATCCCTGTCAGAGGAAGGGCTGAGAAGGTTGGGTCCGCACGTCGCAAAGATGGCCGAGGTCGAAGGGCTAGAGGCGCACAAGAGAGTGTCACCCTCAGGCTGCAAGAGATTGAAGCTCTCAGAATCGTAATCTGTTTTGCCATGGGCCCATGGTCTATTTGTAGCAGCCAATGTGATGCGGGGAACTTTATTTTATGTTTTTCCCCTCTTTATCTGTGAACGCTCCGTAGTGCAATGAAAAGGGTTGCTATAATGTTACATGAAATAATGATCGTGTAATTTCGATCCATTCTATTGCATGAATAAACTTGAGCAGTTGATCAGAATGTGTTGTTGAGTTGCTAAATCGTGTTTACTACTAGTTCAGTGCACGTGCTTTGCTACAAATTAAAAAAAATCATAGTTTTATCATGTTGGATTGTTAACCGTTATTGTTTAGCGACGTGATCTAAGTGGTCAGTGTTCTGCACGTCGATCATTAAATAGTTGATGCCATGATGGAAGGATCATATATCAGCTCATTGACATCTCTCATCTTCCCTGTTGTTGGAAATAAATGAAATAAATTTTATGAAACCTCATCTTTAGACCCTTGCTTAGATCCATTTCAAAGCATGACATGTGGCGATGAAAAGATTGATGAGGTCTAATTACCATCTAAAAGTTGATGAGGTCTCGCTTGTTGTTATCCTGCATTCCTGCCGAATTTTTTTTAAATAATATTATTTTAAAACATAATTACAAAAATATATCGTCTCTCCAAAAAATTACAGAAATGTGTTCCCGCTGCTCAACAGATCAACCTTTCCAGTAGCAGCCGGTAGTATTGGGCAACCTCAGGCTCATGCCGACAGCGGTTCGTTCTTGTACAATGGATCTTTCCTTGACACCAGGCCTTGCATAGGCAAACTCGGTGATGGGTCGATAACATCGAAGATTCACCAAAGATCGACGCCGAGGTTGTTGTCCTTCAAGTCCAACTCCAATACGAGAGCTACTTTGAAGGGTCCGGAAGAGCGTTAATCACGATCAAATCGACACATTTGGGCCGCGAATCGCGGATCGACTCGCCGAGTACTTTGATTTGATGAAACCGAAGTCGATCGCGCAACTTGATAAGCTCAAGGGGATGTAACAGTTTGGAAAACCACGCTTTCGGGATAATGGTTATATAATCGGTACACATCTCGGCATGTCTCTTGATGTGATCTTGATTGAGATAGATGAAAGGTTCAACGCCTTGAAGTTCTCTTTGGCCGTTGTGTTTGACAAGCTAGGAGATGCTTGGCGGTCAACCCATCGATTCTTGATCTCCAGTGGGAGCATGAGTTGCAATTGGAGGTCATGAACATTACAATCGGAGAATGCATTAGCGGCCTGCAGGAGGAGCTAGAGAGGAAGCTGTATGAGCAGATTTCTTTCACAAACACCATGAGTAAGAATTGGCAGGAAGCAATAGCTCAATTTGGCGCCATGCGTGAAGACCTTGGTGCTCTTTCTAAGCTATTATTGCCTTCAGTACTAGAGTCACATATCTCTAACAGTAAGCATGAAAGTTCCGGCAACAGGAGTAATAGATGGAAATACAATTTCTTTGGAAAGAAAAACAAGGAGGATCATTCTCCATCTCGCACTAAGGAAAATAAGAGTTTCAGGAAACAAAAATCCATAGTTATCTCAGAAAAATCTGACTTCCGCCATCTTAACGGTATGACTAAGGAAGAAACAATAAGCTATTTTAAGTCCGAGATGAGCAAATTGAAGAGGATGCATGAATTGGCCTTGCAAGAAAAGACGGAAGAGCTCTTCAAATTCAAACGGGAGAAGGGATCACTTGCTCTTAAGAATGACGTGGAATTTGAACCTTTAAGAAAGGAAATTCCAGAGATCATTTCTAGAATGGACCAAATCATTTCCAAGAATATAAAGATACCCGCACTTTGCATGACCCACGATGAGCTAGATGAAAGGTGCAGATTGACAAGCAAAATTGATTCTTTATACTATGAAAATCAGCATCTTAGAGGTCTACTTGCAGATAATATGAAGGATGTTAAGGAATTATCATATCAGCTATCTGAAGCCAGTAGAGAAATGTCTCTTCAAATGTCGTCAGAAGAAGAGCTCTTGAGACAAATTGAGAAAATTAAAGAAGAGTATGAGAACCTCCTAATCGAAGGTGATGTTAGAGATGGACTATACCACACTGTTACAAGAAAATTACTTGATGATTCTATGAACAACATGCATAATGCTACACTGAATTTTGATGCAAAACTGTCTTCACTTGAAGCTGTGGTCTCTGAAAAGGAGAAGGCATTGTGTTTATCAAATGAAGAAAATTGGAAGTTAAAGGAAAAGTTAGGAGGGCTAGAGAAAGAGTGTTTGATCCAATATCATCAGTCAGATCCAGAAGTCATCAAACAAGAGAGTACAAATGATGATATCATGTGACATCGAGGTGGAGCCTCACACGTCACCAAGAAGATCACACGAGTCTTCCAAGCAATATCTCGCAGATATGATGAACTTATCAAACCGAACTCAAGTTTAGAAATTGCCTCACCGCCTTGAAAGAAGTTGAAAACAAAAATATGGATTGTAATGGTATTCTCACTAAGAATGAGCAAGAAAAGCAACTAGAGTGCATTTTGGTATCTATTATGAAGTTATCAAAGGAATTTGTGGAGATTGAGCAAAATTGACGATGGGAAGAATCGAAAAGGTTGGTCAATCTTCCTTTTAAAATACAAATCCAATGTTGAACATATTTACGCTTTTTTTCATTTTTATTTCATGAAAACACATCCATATATTATGTAAGATTGATTTAAAATCGATATGACATTGCTTGTAAAGACTATGATGACTACTATCAAATCGACCAGATCGCAACTTCGCATATTTTTTTTGGTAATACGCTCCATTATGACTCGATGTGATTATTATTGATTTCAGGTCTTTGGATTTGAGTGATCATTGCAACCACATGGTCAGACAAGCCGTTGTACTAACAAAAATAGGCCTCTGGTATAAACAAATGCTTGAAACAAGGCGTTCTGAGCTTCAAAAGGTTGAAGCTAAGGTATTCCTTTGTTGATTTTGTCTGTCTACTGGGCTATATTGTCAAACAAGATATCTTCTATTATTCTTATTCCAATAGAATCTAGCACATGTAGAGAGTTTCTTCTTGACATAGTGATACATGAATACATTGTAGACAAAACCTTCTTCTGTTCAGGATTTCTGAACTTCTGTCTTCAGGTTGTTCTGAACTTCAGAACGGAAACATGGACACAATTGTCGAACTAGGAATAGTAACTGAACCAACGAACAAGAACAGAGCTCGATGTGGTGCTGCAAACTGCAGCTTTTCTTTTTGTCTATTGCTTATGTTGTTGTCCAACTTACAAGACACAACCGCACCTTATATAGACTGCTTAAACCGACTTATACATTGACTCGGTAGTTTACATCCGAAACTGAAACGACAGACTCTGAATCCGAACAGAGTTATGAAAACTGACTCAACTCCGAAACCAAAAACAAAACTCTATGACTCGAACAAGGATTGAACAAAACTATTACAGGAAGGATTAATCCCAACAAACTCCCCCTAATCCTGACTATCATCAGTGAGAACATAAATACCAATTAAATCACACATCTTCTGAAATTGCACACGCGGCAAAGCTTTTGTCAGGATATCAGCCTTCTGTTCATCTGTTGACGCATGATGTACATTGACCAGCCCCTCCTCAACACATTCTCTTATAAAATGAAAATGTGTATCAATATGTTTACTCTTCCCGTGAAACACTGGGTTCTTCATTAATGCCAGGGCTACCTTGTTGTCGACATACAACGTAAACGGTCCATCATCTTTCCCTCTCAGTTCTTGAAGCAATCTTTTCAGCCAGATTCCCTGACACGCCGTCGAGGTTGCTGCCATGAATTCGGCCTCGCAACTGGATAAAGCTACACTTTTCTGCTTCTGAGAACACCAAGTTACCAAATTACCATACAGATAGAAGATAGTTCCTGTGGTGCTTTTTCTATCAACAAAATCTCCAGCCAAGTTACTGTTGCTATATCCAACTAGTAACGGCGTCTGTTCCTTCCTGGAATAAATCAACCCGTGGTCAATAGATCCAGCCACGTACCTTAGATATGCTTCAAAGCTTGCTCATGCGTTTTGGTTGGTCTCTCCATAAGCCTGCTTGCAACTCCTACTGCATAGCTTAAATCTGGTTTGGTGTGTGGCAAATAGCACAAACATCCAATCAAACTCCTGTAATTAGAAGCATCGACCGGATCTGCATTATCATCCTTTTCCAATCTGATTTTTGGTTCCATTGGATACTTGCATGAATTGAATCGCCATCCGCCTTTATCAAGGATCTTCCTTGCATAAGTCGATTGCTTGATCGAGATGCTGTGACTTCGTTGTTCTACCTCCAAACCTATATAGAAACCGAGAAGTCCCAAGTCACTCATTTCAACTCTCTCATCATCGATGTTTGAACGATCGAACCTTTGCACAAGACTGTGACAATCAAGTCATCCACGAGACACCAATTATGACCATGTCTGCGCCTTCCTTTTCTTATAAAGGGCTTACTCACGCTTGTATTTTTCAAAACCAAGTTTCTTCAAACTATCATCCGCTTGCGGTTCCGTGCTCTAGGCGCTTGTTTGAGCCCGTACAACACTTTTGACAACTTGTATACCTTGTCTTCTTGGCCCTTTACAGTGTAACCCTCAGGTTGATTGACATATACTTCTTCGGTGAGATCACCATTTAAAAATGCCGATTTGATACCCATGTGATGAACTTCCCATCAAGAGTGTGCGGCAAATGCAAGAAGTACTCTTACCGTTTTCAATTCTTGTCACAGTGCAAACACTTCTTCTGTTTCTTCATAATTAACACCTTGTTTCGAACGTACCCTTTTGCAACAAGTCTCGCCTTGTATCGTACAACATTGCCTTCAGCATCTCTTTTCTACTTGTAAATCCACTTTAATCCTATGGGTTCATGACCAAGTGGAAGGGATGTTAACTTCTAGGTGCTATTTTTCTCTATAGCTTCCAGCTCATGCCTCATTGCACTTCTCCGGTGCTCCCCCTTCGATGCCTCCTGGAAATTAGCAGGCTCTTCCACATCCATCATATACAAATCTCCCACAAGATCCATCGACTCAGTGTGCTCGTAAATATCCCTTATGCTTTTGAATTTTGGTATTAAGCTTTCTGGAGTAGACTCAGCCGAGCTTGCAGTTGCCTCAATATCATTGTCGGTGTCTGCAACAGTTGTATCCAGAATTTGTGATTGTGACACAGTTGGTGTTGAAGAGGCAATAGGTGAAGCGAGTTTATCATTGTCCTCTCCATCGACAGTGAAAGTAGCCCATTTTCGCATCTCTTGACTTGCTTCTTGATTATCTTCTCACTGCCATTGTTGATCTTCTTGGAAAATAACATCTCTAGAGACAATAATCTTACTGTCAATAGGGTTAAACCACCGGTGAGCTTTGCTGCCCGGCTCGACGCCCAAGTATATCAACGTTTGGCTTCTGTCGTTGAGTTTCTTCAAGTATGTGGTCACCTTAGCATATGCTAAGCAACCAAACACTCTTAAGTGCTCCAGGTTTGGTTTTCTTCCACTCCATGCTTCATACGGTGCGATGCCATCCAACGCTTTTGTCAGAACTCGATTGAGAATATACACCGCGTGTCTTACCGCCTTAGCCCAAAATTTGCACGGCATGGACTTGCTTTTCAACAGGCTTCGTGCCATGTCCATCACCGTCCTGTTTCTTCGTTCCACCACTCCGTTTTGTTGAGGGCTATACGGAGCCGTGAAGAATGGGGTGATGTCCCTTGTCTCACAAATTGACTCAAATTCACTGGATAGGAGTTCTCCTCGTCGGTCTGATCTCAAAGCTTTTAACTTGTGTTTAGTCTTAGTTTCAGCAATGTTGACAAACTTCTGGAACACATCTTTAGCCTCACTCTTCTTCTTAAGCATATAAACCCACATTACTCTTGAATAATCATCAACTAGAAGAAGAAAGTATCTATTTCCATCATCAGTAGCAGGATTAATTTGTCCACATATATCAATGTACACCAGCTCCAATGGTCGTGAGACTGTGTAATTTGCATGTGCTGGGAATGATAACCTTGTCTACTTAGCAATGATACATCCTTCACTGACTTGAGTAGGATGATCAATATGTGGCAGTCCAAGAACCATCTTCTTGTCTGATATCTATTTTAGAGACCGAAAGTTCACATGCCGCAATCTCGCATGCCATAACCACGCCAGGTTTTCAAGGCTTGCATTTAAGCATATAGACTTGCATGTATCTAGTTGAATCTTGTATAGCCTGTTTGGTGTACGAGGAATTTTCATTAATAGCTTTCCATCCCGATCATGTAAAAACAGCAAAGAGCCTTGCAGTGCTACATTACAACCATCTTCAGTCAATTGCCCTAGGCTGATGATATTGTTGCAAAGTCTTGGGATGTAGTAAACATCTGACAAAAGTCTTTGCTCTCCATTCTTGCATTGGAGTAGAATTGAGCCTTTACCTTCTATGAATACAACAGAACCATCTCCGAATTTAACTTGCCCATGAAACTCCTGGTTGAATTCTCTCAATTTTCCTATATGTCCATCATGTGATTAGAAGCTCCATTGTCAAGGTACCAAACATCTGTGGTTTACCACCTCTTCACCAATTCTCAGTAGCTTTGAGTGAATCCCTTCTTCAAGCATGACCAGCCCAGACAATTTCTCTTCACCAATAGTTAGCAATAGAGCCAGTTCTGCCTCCTCTTGAGCTTGTGACAAATTTGCTTCGACCCCCTCATGCATAGTACGAAGAGCAATCCAGGCCTCCCGTGCTATATCTTTCCCGACAAGTTGATTGAGCATCGAGTTGGGTATTGCGTCGTAGATCAGTGCCAACACTGTTTAATCGATCTTCATGTCGACATCCACATCCTTTTCTTTAGGATCGATCTTTCCTTTTAGATCGATTGATCATTCTGACGTCCCTGACACTTCGGCACGCATATTGACCCACATCTTCATAGCCCAAGCCCGGCACGCAGCTTAATTTGGGCCATCTTTTGTTGTCGACGAAGATCCGCTGGGAGCCATCGGTTTCTTCTTTTACGAGTTGGAGGACCGATTTTCATACACCTGCTCTGATACCACGTGTAAACAAAACCTTCTTCTGTTCAGGATTTCTGAACTTCTGTCTTCAGGTTGTTCTGAACTTCAGAACGGAAACACGAACACAATTGTCGAACTAGGAATAGTAACTGAACCAACGAACAAGAACAGAGCTCGATGTGGTGCTGCAAACTGCAGCTTTTCGTTTTGTCTATTGCTTATGTTGTTGTCCAACTTACAAGACACAACCACACCTTATATAGGCTGCTTAAACCGACTCATACATTGACTCGGTAGTTTACATTCAAAAGCAGACAGACTCGAATCCGAACGAGTTCAAACCGACTCAACTCCGAAACCAAAAACAAAACTCTATGACTCGAACAAGGATTGAACAAAACTATTACAGGAAGGATTAATCCCAACATACATGCATACAGCTGTTAGGCACATTTAATCAAAATCCCTTGTGCCCTATTCTCATCCAAAGACCTCCTAGTCTTAGCGTTGGTCCTTCCCACCTTCCATTTATTGAGTAAACTTCTATTTGATCGCAATAACATGTGATATATCATCATAAATTCATCACTCAACAACTTTGAAATATTTCTTATGTGATTCAAAGTTGTCGTGTTGGACGACAAGGTTAATGCACATTTGAGTCTTCTTCAAAAGATATATGTGACTCTTGATCACTACTCTCCTACATTGCAGCAATATCCTAGGGTAAGTATCGCATGTCAATATCATAAAAGCTGATCGTTCTTCTTATTTACCCCGCATTGTTTCACCTAAGTTGCTGCTTGGGTGCTTAACCCTTCGATGACATGTTGAAATTTTGGCACTCCTAGGAGTTGTCTGTGTTACAGTTGGGAAGAGTATACATGCTTGTATCCATGCATCTTGCAATGATTTGTTTAATAGTGTGAAAAGCTAAAATTTTAATATGGGTGCTTCAGATGCGCTTGCTAGATGCTTTCTTGAAGACATGCAAGCTTGTTGCGGTTTGAGAAGTAAATGAATGAAGATGATGCATCATAAATGAGGGCAATTAGGTGAGACAACCCTTACTAGAAAGATGTTAAAGTCACAAATAGTACAAACTTCATAACGATGAAATCTGCGACCTTTGAACCAAGAATTTCTTTTGAAAAATCATTACAAACTATCTTGACATTTTTTCAATTTTACATCCCGATTTCAAAGTTTGCAACTGTTTCATACCGTGTTCCATCTCTTTTCATACCATAATTCCATATAGAATATTATGGTGTATTGGCTGGTTAACTTTGGCATTTTACAAATAATGCAGGCTTTAAATTTACTTGAGATTGCCTTAGGACTCAGGATGTGCTAGGTAGGTACAGCTGAATGTTCCGGGCTCATGTGATTCTCCAGTTGTACATCAAGTGGAGGATTCTTCCAGACTGAGCTTTGATATCCCTGGACATGTCTGTATATTTCAAAGCAATTAAACTGGCACTGCACTTCTGATCTGCAGTTATATATATTGGTCCAGATAAGCAACTTGATGTGGGTCATGCATGCAATCATGGGCGCAGTTGGGTATGTAGTAGCTGTTTTATTGTGCAGATGATGGTCAGAATCGCATCTGTGCATGAAATAATTATCGATGATCGACCGCAATGTACATATTACACATCCTCGTTGAGTCATTGGGTAGACAATAGTCAATTTAGTGATACTTATTTAGCCAGCAGCCTTGAGTGTATGAATGGCTGTCCTTACTCCTACACTAGCTATATGTACATCATATTCCAAGCGTCCACTATTTCACTGTTATGTGTGAGAGTGAGGCTTTGAGTTATTTTCATTCTGTTTTCTTCTGTCAGAATCCTAGACTGTCAAGGGTAGTTTGGGTAAAAAATGATATGGTAGATTAATACTTGTCTACTAGGGGCTTTTGTCCATCTGGTTCGACGCAGTAAACTCAGATTATGCACTTCAAAGAGCTTCGAATAGTCAAGAAATACAAGACCTCAATCTTGAATTGGAGATCGATACACTTTTTTTTTTGTCAAGGTGTGCCTGCAAGTACGCCCAGTCATGAAACCCATACCGCAAATGTGTACTACAATTCGAATGTATAACCAACATTATGAAATACACGTTTGTAACATGATTTTTGTGCTATTGTTCATCTTTGGGATGCTTTTCCATGGTACAAGGTTTGTTCCCAAACCACATGACATCGTTGGTACTTTCAGATTGGTGCACATCGTTGATAACAAAACTGTATACTTGCACCGGTGCCAATCTAACATGATTAATGATAAAGCTAAGAACATATTTTAAGTTATTGATGCATAGAGTAGACAAAACATGAAAACCCACAGGGGTTGACCGTGCTTTCATCAGTTAGTTGAGAGTCTTGAGACAACATGCTCTATGACCGACTTGACTCGCCACAAGGTTGTCACAATTTGCCTCTTTCACCCATCATGAGATGCACAATTACCGCAATACGCTTCGGGTTTTGAGTTAGTGAGACTCAATAAGCCGCAGTACATCCAACGGTCAAGCATTCTGTATTACACAAAGCGTAAAAGTTGGTATCGGTTTGGTGAGGGTGATGAACATGTAAAACAATGAATTGGTATCGGTTGGTATCATCTGCATGTGGTCGAGATTATCATTTGAAACTATCGTTACTGAAGCTTCTGGCCCTAACACCAAAGATACTATAAAACACAATCTCGCAGTGGAGGCAAACTGTCATTGCAAATGTACCCCCAAGCACTGCACATAGGCGAGTCATGAAATGTAGGAAGTTCCGTCTTTCTTCTTTAATGGTGACTGTAATTGGCGAGAGATCATACAGGAAGTAAACAGCTGCAGAAGGAAAACAGATTAGTCCTGAAAAGAGAAGAACATACCGTACTTCAAAAAGAGGGAGAGTTACCTGGCCATGACCTATCGGTTGGGCGAATGTGAACAAAATATTCGTGATGTAAAATCGGTTTGTTGGCAATACTTGCTTTGAGAGGTATCTGTACTCGGTTGGAACAATCTGCATATCAATGTGAAAAACAGATGAGAACACTTTCTCGCAAACTAGCAACTAATTGCGGAGGAAAATACAATGGTAAATTTTCATCTGGTCTGCAGGTGTGTTTGGTTGGTGGGATGGAGTTGAATGGGATGGAATGATCTTGTACAATGTGGTTCCATTGTTTTAGGTGAATGAGATGGTTTAGCATCTAGAGAGCGTATTCTACAAATTTGTATCCCACCATCTAGGATGGGGTGGTTTCATTGAAGCAACCAAACACATGGATGGCTTTTTTCTTAAACCAACCCATACATGTGCCACTTGGTACAAGAAACCAAACACATCCTAAATGAATGACTACTCACCTTGATATAGTATTTGAAAGTTCCACTTGTGTCATGGAGTATCCTTTTATTATCATCCAGTGGATTATGAATTCCAGGATATTTCGGGCCAAAGGACAGATCATGGATAACATGACTGACGTTAACATGGCTTGACCCTTCAAAAATCTGCAAACAACAGATGAATAACAATAATATATGGGAAATGAATCAATGATCAGTTGAAAACTGTACTAACAATTCCAATGAAAGCATATTACACTTATATATAGATGGCGCAAGGAGATCCCTCTCTGCCATAAGAGTTAAGAGAAGAAAACAAAGTCGCCTTGTCTACAGTTGAATATCAAAATTGAACAAAAACAATGATTTGTTTCGTTCAAAAGAAACTACTTACATTAAGACAAGCTAACAGACCTTACAGGACAAATCGATTCTAATTTGTAAAAATGGATGCGTGCAAATAGCAGCATGCAGTCATACACCAAGAAAAAACAGACTGTTTTTTCTTAATCAGGGGTTTTCATACTGTGTTTTCAAATAGGTGGCAAGGCTAGTGAAACGTTGTGCAGGCATAAGAACATGCTAATGAAAGAGCCTTGGACGATAGCCTGGTTAATTTAAGCTGATAAGCAATATCATGTGATGGCCAGCATAGGCATTAGCTATCCCCTTTTTCGTTCCAATCCCATTCCCAGCCCTGTCTGGTGTGCCTGAAACTGGTGTGTTTTCCGGCCAGCTCGTCCTTCTTTTTTATCTTCTCATCATTCTTAAGTTTTTGTGTTTCCCTCATCTCTCATAATCACTGGCATGTGCTTACATTCAAAATAACACAGTAAATCCTGATTCCGGCCAGTTTTACAAATACTGGTCCTGTCGCTTTCGAATTCCCTACCAGAGGCGCCAAGATGGCGTCAGGCAGCGCCAGCAGCAGTTGTGCCGGACGCGGCACAATAGCGCATCATTTGGATGGTTATCCCTTATTTGCTTGCGTTCGTTAGTTGCTTGCATCAGTTAAAGATCGTTTTAGCAGTTAGTTAAAGATCACATATTCTGCTTAGATTGAAGTTGTTAGGAGGATGGACTCATCTCTATATGAGCCACCGCATGCATAAAAATAAGGCAAGCAAGAATTAATCTCTAATTCTGTCTCAGTTCTCTCTTCCTTCCCTGCTACCCTTCTCTCAACATCACAAAGCCAGGGTGTCGAGCACCTGGGCCCCGACCACCCGTCTCCCATAACTACTACTTATGCTCAGTAAACCCGGTCGTGACAGGTCCAAGCTGGGATTAACAGGAAGTAGGGAACCGGCCAGTTACAGTGCTTTCCGCTGGGATTTGGAACCCTATACTTAGCCACTTGCGAACATGTTCTGCTAAACACTTAAAATGACACCTCATGAAGAAAACTTAAGTTAATGGTCTCTATTTTTCGCATTAGAAATTAGCTACTTTTCTAGAAGCTTCACCTTTTATCCTAGGAATCTTATAGTTAAATAAAGTACACTCCACATAAAAAAAAAAACTGCAGACAGAAGAACAGCAGTAAAATATCAGCAGTTTTAGATGGATAACCTTATCAGCAACAAAAATGTTTAAACCATGCACTGATATATGGAAGTTGCCAGCAACCCTCTGCACATCTAAAACCCCATACACCTGTGAAAATTGAAGGCACGGTTTTATTAACAACAACACAGAATATGCTTGACCAGCACAGCGCCACAGCCCTAAATATCATTTCATAAAATGAACAGGTACCAGTAGATGAATAACTTACTCGGCATCCTTCACCATTTTCCAGTGTTTGTTTGACACTCATAACCATTTTATCTGCATCTTCATTAAAGGTGTGCTCATGCTTCTGTTCATCATGATGCTCATGGCCATGGTCTGTTTTAAACTTTTAATGCATGAGCGTATTACATACAGAAGAACTAAGCTCTAAGACATTCATAAAGTAAGCCCCATTTTCCAGGGAAAAAGAAAAGCTTAGCATAGAAGACAATCAAAATTGGGAAGCATTTACTTAAACAATCCAATGAAAACAATTAGCTATGGATATTTTATCATGAAAACCTAGATTGAAGAAACAAGTAGGAGGACGCTCATCTGCAACTATTAAATAAGTGACTCACTTTACAGTTCACATTTCCTATCACCTGAAACTATGCCTGACGCCTAATTTTACCAGCTAACCTTTCACTTAAGACAGTTTTTAACAAAGAAAACAAGCTCAATAGCTCATTGTTGCAATCAGTTCTCTATTCATTGGTGCATCTTTCCACTACCTGGTCATGTATACCACAAAATAACCACAAGCTATATGTGGATGCTGAATTGCTGAGCAACCACATGCTAGCAAAGAGACAAACACTACTTACTGAGAAATATTATTTATATGTTTGAACTTATTCCAGCATACAGACTTGACGAAACATCCTAACTAAAGCATGTTGTCCATCACATGAAACATTCTAACTAAAGCATGTTGGTATGTCAAATGGAACATCTAACTATAAAGCATATTGGTCCATCAATTAAGTTAATGTTGCTGTCTTGAGATTCTTCCATGATAATCAAGAGTGAGAACGTGTGCTTCCCATTCAATATATATTACTTAAAGTTGTTGTCCCAGTGATAGCTATAACAGCGTAGCAAGCTGCACTTTTTCTACAGTGAGCAAAACAAGAAAAGGATATAAACACTACAGATTGAAACAGAGATTCTTTCTTACGACAATTTAGTGCTACATTTGGTTTTCTTTTTAGGGAGGAAGCAGAGTATACCATGATTGTGAGCCTCATGTTCCTTTTCAACTAGATCAGACAGGTACTCAGTACCAATGATATGGCCATACTTATCCAAACGTAGCTGCATCCGGCAGGAAAAGGAAGATGCAAAATATTAAACAAATAGACATGAGAACCAGATATTGAACAGTGATAAATGTATCATTTCGACAAACTATAGTACAACTTTTGTTGAGAAAATACCAAGATTTATGGAAATATGAATAGTATTGTTTGCACTAGAGCAAGACATGAACAGCTAAAAGTGCATCTCCTCTGTAACTTACACTAATCTAAGAAATTAACTGACCAACATAATCTAGGATGTAGGCCTGCTTCATGGCTCACAAGAATACGCATTTATCCATACTTAAGGGAGCCAATGTTTCTCCGTCACAAGCAAAAGAGATAATTAGTGCAGCTACTATATTAACATATTAGAACATACACTGAAAGTAAAAAACTTTTGACATCAGATGGTACCTTCCAAATATTTGTATGCAAGTCAACTTCATGTTTGCCGGACATGTCAATTGCATCCACACTCAAGACTGAATAACAGCACAAGCCAGTGAAAGAAATATCAAAAACATGAAACTCCTTATGCAAATGAATGTCCAAACGGAACCTTATATCAAACCGAATCCTGGGTGTATCTAATCAATAACTGACCTTCACATGGTAAAGAAGGAAATGAAATATTTATATGAATTGGCAGAGTTTCTCCTCGTTTCAGATCCACAGACATCTGCAGACAACATCAATTAGCGAAGAGCTCGTGATTTAAAACAAATAAACTTGAGAAGAGTTCATGATATTGATATTGGCAAGGATGAAAACAAGGGAAAGAAAAACCACCACATCCAAATGGGTTTGCCATGATCTTGTAAACATCAACTAGCAGATATTTTCAACAATCAGAGATTCAGAGGGCACATGAGTTCTTTATCAATATAAATAAATAACCATTCTTGTTTAGTTTTTTTTTGACATGCTTTTGTCATCATGCAATTTCTTTGGTCAGATTGGTTTGGTATGTTCTACTAAATAAACAAAAACAGGAAAAATGGCTATAGCCTACAGACATATTCCCAACACAAACTAAAAATCATAAAAGTTGTTTTAATTGGAAGGATGAACAGAAACTACATGGATATCACAGTAAAGTTGCATATGCTTCTCATACAAGAAAAGGCAGCAAGAACCAATCATACCTGATGTACAGTGTAGGTGGTAAGATAAAACTTCAGCTCGTGCGCGAACAGTGTAACCATTATAATTAGTCCGAAAATTGTCACTGTCAATATATCAATGAAGGCACAAATTAAACATACATCTCCAAATTAAATATAAGCATCCAGCGGAGACAATCATGAAGCAATAGGATCTCCATACCGATAGCACCAGAGTAAGTCTTCTTCAACAAGTGATCTTCCGCATGCGGAAACGCATTGAAGTTCTTCAAAGACGGTATCCTCCCCATCTTTCAGCTGCCACAAGACATATCAACCTCATCAGAGAACTACAACGCATCGGCTTAGTGTTGTACAAAATCAAGCCAAAATCTCTAGCATTTGGCCCATATTCTCCATAAACAAACCCTCTCGAAACAACAATTCTTCAAATATTCCCTCATGAACAACAATCAGGACAAATTCTCCTCACATCATGCAACACCCCCCATGAGTCTCCAACCTTTTGCTCTACTTACAACAGCATATCATCCGCAGGATTTATCTATCTAGACCGATCCAAATCTCCGAAATTCAATCACAACCCACGGACAAGACAACAAATCCTTAGCCGCTCAGCTCCTGCGGAAACAACCGAACAATCCGACCGGTGTAGGAACAAGCTACTCCATATTGCTCGGTCGCGACGGCGCCAACCCCCAGAACTCGAGGCCGGAAGACCAGATCGAACAAAAGGAACCGAACCGGTCGAGCCGGGGCTCGAGAATCGCTCACCGGGACGGGACGCATGAGCGGCAGCGCCAGCTTGGCCCTGAATCTCACGGCGATCTCGTCTCGTCGCCTTGGGACACCACGCCGAGGCCGGAGGCGGAGGCAGGAGGAGAGGAATCGCGGTCGAGCTGTGAAAACCGAAACCCAACAACCCGATACCAAATACCTCTCTTTCCACTGCTCGGATTGTTTCGTTCGCTTCGGTGGGATGGGGCCCACGAGTCGACCGAGATCCCAAAGGTTCGTATCTTCACCGTCGATATATGATCGGAGGGATGAAACTAAGCCCATCAAGCTCGGATCCACGACCTGGCGTCTAGGCTCATGTGCGGCGACCCATACTTTGACAGCCCAGATTAATATCCACTAGAAGGAAGGGGTGGAGAGAGTGGGAGAGGACTCACCGCCGGAGAAACCCCGCCTGCCGCCGTCTCGTTTGATTCGCTTTCTCCCTTTCCTTTTGTTCTCTGATCGTGGTCTCACCTTTGCTTAAGCTTAGCGCTTCTCTCCCGTGCTTGACTCTCCAACGCTTGAGAATTGAATCGGCTCTGTTGATGGGCGGCTTATGCTCCTCCTCCTCCACCTTCGTCATCTGCGCGTGTTTGGTCGCGGTTCAGGCTCAGATTGCTTCCTCCAGAGTCCTCGAGTCCAGAGTGCGAGCTTTACTGCTGTGGTTTATTTGGTTGCGACCATTAGTTTCTACTTCCTAAGCCATTAGTTTCTTGGAATTGTGTTTTGCTTCTCGATGGTTTTAGGGTTGAGTGTTACTTATGCGATGAAGTCGTCTGCAGTTGTCCGAGCTCAAGTGACCCCGAGGTTAGCGACCTCAAGGCGCGTCCTCGCATTGACTTCTCCTCCATTTTCAAAGACCGTAAGATGAGATAGAGGCTAATCATGAGCATGGAAGTCCCAAGACTATGTCATAATCGAGAACCATGGGATTTTGTTTTGTGCCATTAGGTGAATCCGATTGTTGAAGATGTACGCGTGAGAGGTGATGTTTGCGGTTAAGGAGTAAGGGTTACTTGTATTGTTTGACCTCCTTGTTCATGCCCTAAAGCATTATTTTCTTTAATTTTACGGATTTTGGTCTTTTCGGTTATCTGACAAAAGTTTGACAAGGTTGTGCTAGATGATGTGGTTGTGCTGTTCACAATCTTAGGATGTGGAGGTATTTACCTAGTGATGTTACAACTAAGTTTTCGCAGACTTGATTTAAATTGTGTGATTGCACATTTTCTCCTTTTTCTTGTATAGTGATGTTACTTACATGTTTGGTGATAAATTTGTGTTATTAGTCCGACATGATGCATGCTTTTGGTAAGAACAACTTGCAACTCGAGCTACTTGCATTCAAAGTCTTCAAATTCTTAGAAATAGCCATTATTTGTATCCTGCATACCAGGGTATGCAAGTAATTTTTTAACTATTTGCTAGATGAGTTTAGTTTCCTTACTGCGCAAAAATTTTGTAGCTTGATCCAGTTGTGAAGGAAGCCTTTGATGTGGCATATGACAACATTTATGCCTTCCATGTTTCTCAAAAGTTGTCTGAGAAGACTGTCGAGAACATGAAAGTAAGGGTTGCTCGATGTTTCACTTTCTCCTTTTTTATGTTCTCCTGCTTATTAACTTATGCACTCTTCCTTGAACATATGAAGGGCATAAGATGTAAAAGAATAACAAGATGCATTGGTTCTGCCGGGCTTTATGTTCCAGGTGGCACTGCAGTATTGCCTTCAACCGCATTGATGCTTGCTGTGGTATGATCATGTTTGCTCAAATCCTCTCAAGTGAACTTACCATAAACCATTCATTGTTTTCGTCTTCTAACATAGTTTCTCTCTCTACCAGCCTGCGCTGATTGCTGGATGCAAGACTATCGTTCTTGCCACACCCCCTAGCCGTGATGGTAGCATTTGTAAGGTACGCTTCATTGGATACAGAACTGCTTCTGTTTCTCGAAACAGCTGTTTTTCTAAGACTCAAATGTTTGAGAATTATACAATGTTTTTGTTTCCTGCAGGAGGTTCTTTACTGTGCTAAGAAAGCTGGTGTCACACACATATTGAAAGCTGGAGGGGCTCAGGTAGAAAGATATCTGATGCTTTCTTCTGTTCCACAATGTAGTTTAGTGCCCTTAATGTTGTTTACTTTCAGGCAATCTCAGCCATGGCATGGGGAACGGCATCGTGTCCAAAGGTACTTGAAAACTATTCTTTTGTCACGTTTTTGAAGTGATTGGCATGTAGGGACTAGGGCTTTTTCTTTCTTTATTGTGATATACTGATCTCCATACATTACTATATGCTTGATAAAGAACTGTAAATATGCTTAAGCACTCTTGTTATGTTATATTCTGAGTGTATTCATAGTCTTCTCAAATGACCTATCAAAATACTCGCACAATGTTGATTTACTGAGTTCAAATTGTCTAGCTTATTTCACGTGCTATGCAATATTGCTACTACTGCTGCTGCTATTACTACTACTAGTACTACTAAACAGAGGCGCAGTCGCGCAGAGCAAGAAGAGGGCGCAAGAGCAAGAAGAGGGGCAGAGCAGCGCAAGATTAAGAAGCAGCAGAGCAGCGCAAGATTAAGAAGCAGCAGAGCAGCGCAAGCAGAGGCAGAAGCAGAGCGGCGGAAGCAGAGCAGCGCAAGCAGAGCAGCGCAAGCAGAGGGCGGCATGACGCAAGAAGAGGAAGGAGAGGAGAGGAGGAGGGGGTGCTCACCACGGCTCGGCCGCTCGGGTCGACGGCGACGGGGGAGGGCCGAGGAGGTGGCGGCGCCGCGGCGGTGTCGTGGGTCGGCGACGACGACTCGGGAGTCGGGATGGCCAAGCAGGTGGCGGCGGCGGCGGCGGCGTGTATAGGGGACAATGGAGGCAGGGGAGGGAGGGCTGAGGAGGAGGTGGCAGCGAGCGGCGTCGGCGTCGGCGTCGTGGAAGGGGGCGGCGCCGGCGATGGGCTAGGGTTCCTCTCCCGACGGCGTCGTGCGGGAGTGGGGGAGCCGAGTGGATCTGGTGTCCCTTCCCCTCTGATTAATTTTTGTTCATATACCTCCTTCGCTGGCTGAGGGCCTGAAGCTGACGCTGCGCCTACTAGGCGTCCGACTTGCACAGACCGACTAGTCGCGGCTAGTCGCCGACTAATCGGCAAGTCGTACGACTAGCGCTACTAGTCGAGTCGTTTGCACTAGTCGGTGTCAGTGTGCCGACTTATCGACTAATCGACGATTAGTCGCGACTAGTTGTCCGACTTAATAACAATGTCGAGGACTCTGGAGGAAGCAATACAGAACCCAGAACCGCGACCAAACCTAGTGCAGATGACGAGCGGCGGAGGAGGAGGAGCGCGCAAGCTGCCCATCAACAGAGCCCGATTCAATTCTGAAGCGTTGGAGAGTCAGAAGCACGGGAGAGGAAGCGCTTAGCTTAAGCAGACGGCCGAGACCACGGCAGTAGAACAAAAGGAAAGGAGAGAAGCGAACCAAACAAGACTACAGCGGGCGGGGTTTTCTCCGTGCGGTGAGTCCTCTCCCACTCTCCACCCACTTCCTTCTAGTGGATATTAACTGGCTCGTCAAAATATGGGCTTGCCGCACACATGCAGCCTAGACGCCAGTCGTGGATCCAGCTTGATCGGGCTTAGTTTATCCCTCCGATCATATATCGACGGTGAAGATCTGAACCTTTGGGATCTCGATCGACTCGTGGGCCCCATCCCACCTGAAGCGAGCGAAACAACCCGAGCGAGGGAAAGAGAGGTATTTGGTATCGGGTTGTTGGGTTTCGGTTTTCACAGCTCGGACCGCGATTCTCTCCTCCTGCCGCCTGCCTCTGGCCTCGGCGTGGTGTCCCAAGGCGACGAGACGAGATCGCCGTGAGATTCAGGCTGCCGTGCCTGCCGCTGCGTCCGCCCCTGGCCCCCATGAAGCGATTCTCGAGCCCGGCTCGACCGGTTCCTTCCTTTTGTTCAATTTGGTCTTCCGCCTCGAAGTTACGGGGTTGATACTGTCGCATCGAGCAATATGGAGTAGCTTGTTCCTACACCCGGTCGGATTGTTCGGTTGTTTCATGAGCCGAGCTGCTAAGGATTTGTTGTCTTGTCCGTGGGTTGTGGTTGAATTTCTGAGATTTGGATCGGTGCGATAGATAAATCCTGCGGATGATATGTTTGTTGTAAGTAGAGCAAAAGGTTGGAGACTCATGGGGGTGTTGCATGATGTGAGGAGAATTTGTCCCGCCGTTGTTCATGAGGAATATTTGAAGAATTGTTGTTTGAGAGGGTTTGTTTATGGAGAATATGGGCCAAATGCTAGAGATTTTGGCTTGATTTTGTACAACACCAAGCCGACGTTGTAGTTCTCTGACGAGGTTGATATGTCTTGTGGCGGTGAAAGATGGGAGGATACTGCTTTGAAGAACTTCAATGCGTTTCGCATCGCGAAGATCACTTGTTGAAGAAGACTTACTCGTGCTATCGGTATGGAGATCCTATTGCTTCATGATTGTCTCCACTGGATGCTTATATTTAATTTGGAGATGTATGTTTAATTTGTGCCTTCAATGATATATTGACAAAGTGACAATTTTCGGACTAATTATAATGGTTACACCTTTACAAGACGAAATAAGTTTTATCTTACCACCTACACCGTACATCGTATGATTGGTTCTTCTTGCCTTTTCTTGTATGAGAAGCATATGCAACTTTATCGTGATATCCATGTAGTTTCTGCTCATCCTTCCAATTAAAACAACTTTTATGATTTTTAGTTTGTGTTGGGAATATGTCCGTAGGCTATAGCCATTTTTCCTGTTTTTGTTTATTTAGTAGAACATACCAAACCAATCGACCAAAGAAATTGCATGATGACAAAAGCATGTCTAAAAAACTAAACAAGAATGGTTATTTATTTATATTGATAAAGAACTCATGTGCCCTCTGAATCTCGATTGTTGAAAATATCTCGCTAGTTGATGTTTACAAGATCATGGCAAACCCATTTGGATGTGGTGGTTTTTCTTTCCTTGTTTTCATCCTTGCCAATATCAATATCATGAACTCTTCTCAAGTTTATTTGTTTTAAATCACGAGCTCTTCGCTAATTGATGTTGTCTGCAGATGTCTGTGGATCTCAAACGAGGAGAAACTCTGCCAATTCATATAAATATGTCATTTCCTTCTTTACCATGTGAAGGTCGCTTATTGATTAGATACACCCAGATTCGGTTTGATATAAGGTTCCGTTTGGACATTCATTTGCATAAGGAGTTTCATGTTTTTGATATTTCTTTCAACGGCTTGTCTTTGTTATTCGGTCTTGAGTGTGGATGCAATTGACATGTCCCAAGCAAACATGAAGTTGACTTGCATACAAATATTTGGAAGGTACCATCCGATGTCAAAAGTTTTTACTTTCAGTGTATGTTCTAATATGTTAATATAGTAGCTGCACTAATTATCTCTTTTGCTTGTGATGGAGAAACATTGGCTCCCTTAAGTATGGATAAATGCGTATTCTTGTGAGCCATGAAGCGTGCCTACATCCTAGATTATGTTGGTCATTAATTTCTTAGATTAGTGTAAGTTACAGAGGAGATGCACTTTTGGCTGTTCATGTCTTGCTCTAGTGCAAACAATACTATTCATATTTCCATAAATCTTGGTATTTTCTCAACAAAAGTTGTACTATAGTTTGTCGAAATGATACATTTATCACTGTTCAATATCTGGTTCTCATGTCTATTTGTATAATATTTTACATCTTCCTTTTCCTGCCGGATGCAGCTACGTTTGGATAAGTATGGCCATATCGTTGGTACTGAGTACCTGTCTGATCTAGTTGAAAAGGAACATGAGGCTCACAATCATGGTATACTCGCTTCCTCCCTAAAAAGAAAACCAAATGTAGCACTAAATTGTCGTAAGAAAGAATCTCTGCTTCAATCTGTAGTGTTTATATCCTTTTCTTGTTTTGCTCATCAGAGAAAAAGTGCAACTTGCTACTAATGATTATTTGTCGTTATAGCTATCACTGGGACAATAACTTTAAGTAATATATATTGAATGGGAAGCACACGTTCTCACTCTTGATTATCATGGAAGAATCTCAAGACAGCAACATTAACTTAATTGATGGACCAATATGCTTTATAGTTAGATGTTCCATTTGACATACCAACATGTTTTAGTTAGAATGTTTCATGTGATGGACAACATGCTTTAGTTAGGATGTTTCGTCAAGTCTGTATGCTGGAATAAGTTCAAACATATAAATAATATTTCTCAGTAAGTAGTGTTTGTGTAACATCCGTTTTCGGACGGATAAATAGTAATTAGATTTCGTTTCGTTTTTCGCCGTAATTCAAGTATCAGCTATTTTCGAAAACTTCCGTTCTTTCTTGGTCTATGTTTCAAATGTAACATTTGAAACATTTGAAATTCGATTTAGCGGTTCGGAGCTTTTCTCCTCCGTTTTGAATCTCCGGGCTAAATCTGATTTGGATCTTCCCTCCTTCTCGGGCTCGGCCCACCTCCCTTCGACCCTAGGCCACCCAATTCCCCTTCTCTCCTCCTCGCCCGTGCGGCCAACAACTTTCGGGTCATCTTCCTTTCTCCCTCTTCTCTCTGGTCAAAAACCAAGCGGCCAGTGATGCACCTCACCTTCTCCTCCCCTGTTTTCTCCCCTGGTCAACCTAAGCATCGCAGAAGAATACCAAATTACCGCTCGGTCTTCTTCTCCCTTCTCTCCTCCTCGTCAAGCTGAAGCGTAGCTCACTTGCTCGCAGAGCAGAGACGACACACTCCTCTGCTTCCTCTTCAAGCAGCAGCAAAGAACCCACTAACCCTCCTCGCTCCCCGCCTCCCTCTGTCGGCGGCGATAGCCGCCTTCCTACTCCTCTGCGCGCCCATCCTGGCTGCTCCGGTCAAGTGATCGGCCACTAGCTCGCCTCGCTCCTCGCCACTCGCCCCATGCCGCCGCCAAGAGCCGCCCAGCCTCACAGACACTTTGCCGCGTCCCTTCTGCGACTTCAAGACTGTCCTCGTCGTGTCGGAAGTCGTCAAGTCGCGCTACTGACATCACTAACTTCGCCTCGTCCGCGGACGGAAGCGCCCTCGTCAACGGTCGTCACCAACTCCCGCCCCGTCGCCTCGGACCGTGCGGCTTCATTTCGTCATCGCGCGTCATTGTTGTGGATCGAGCTGCTGCGCAAGCGCACGCGCGCCCGCGTCATGCCCACGTCGGCCTGAGCACCTGCTCGTCCTTGCTCGCCCTCGCCTTGTCTTCTCCCTGTGCTCAGACGCCCCCACGCCGCCACCATTGGAGCTCGGTAAGTCCACAAGCAAAAGCGCCCGTTTCCAACTTTGACCGCCACCACCTCCACCGTTCTTCCCCGCCTCCGGCTACTCTCCGGCCACGCCACCACTCCACCGTGAGCCCTCACCTCGAGCATTTCCCAAGATCCCCTTATTGCCCCTCAGAGTCAGCCGGATTTTGCCGTCTTCTCCGTCTCCGGCGCAACCTTTAACCGCACCGCCGCCACCTCCACACCACTCCCGGCCTCCCGCTTAGTCCACGAGCCATCGCCGAGCTCTACCGTGGCTCCTTCCCGCCCAAACCCCCACCGAGCTACCTCGCCACAGTATGCAGCCCGCCGCCACCACCACTCGCCCCACCGCCCCCTCCAGCCGCCGCCACCCGTCACCACCTCCGCCTGCGCCAGCTTCCCCGTCGGTGTCTTCGCTTTGCTCAGCCACGCCCAAGTCACGGGCCATACGAGCCGCCACTGCCACATGCGCCATTATCGCTGAAGCCGTCGTGTCCGGTTCGGACATGCACAAGGCCGCCATTAGGGCCGCACGATGTCCTAATGATGGTCATTAAAATTAATGACGCCCTAAGCCCCCACCTTCATCGACCAGGGCCCCGTGAGCAGAGGCACCAAACCAACCCCCTCCTCATCGCCAATGGGCCTCGTGCCTGTTCTGTGGACCCGAGCCACCAAATACAAGACAGACCTTGGTCCATGCCTGCTACGTGGACCAAAGCCCTCTCTCTTTTTTTTTTTTCCTTTTAAGCTTCAGAATTGTGATTCCTCCGTTATAGCTCCAAAATTGTAAAATAAATTTCTAAAATTCGTTAAATCAAGATCTTGCTAATGGCATAGGACTTGATTAATTTGGAGTTCATTTGTGTATTCTTTTGTATTTACTTGCTCTCTTTGCCGTTGTGTCTTTTTCCCAGAATCGCCTGCTTAGGATTCAAGACGCCGAGATCCTCAAGTTGATCAAGACCAAGAATATCACGATCATCTTGCCTCTAACCAAGGCGAGTCAATACTTTGATCATGTTGCTCCTACATTTTATGTAAATTATTTTCTTTTAAATTAACAAATTGCATGCTTTAAGTTCGTAACCAAATATATGTTAAAGCTTAAGGTAGTTATATACCCACTTGATGTTTAATTAATTAATATGCCATCCTTGATAACTTGAATCCATTAGCCTTTGTCACCCTAGTAATTATATGGTAATACTAGTTATAGGGTGTACTTGAGCTTACATGCTAGCCTTGTTTCATGTACCGGGTATTAAATACCCTAATCATCATGTCTTCAAATATAAAATGTTTGGGGTAGTCATTGGTGGTCCATTGACTAAGGTGGGAAAATAATTTGGTTTCCTTCTCAAAAACCCTAAAATGCTAGCTCTATCTGGGCGGATGGTGAGGCGGTGGGTGCTCTGGGAGCACGAGAATGATTGGGTTGTGGAATGAACCGCTCAGATAACCCTAAGGACTTAATCTTGTCACGACCTCCCGTGTTAAACAAGTACAACCACAAGTCTGCGAAAAACTGCGACTTGGCTTAGTAGATTTATTGAACCTTGGATGCCATTTCGCTGGGCGGATAAAGGGGAGCCAAGCAGATTAATTCGGCTTGAATGGGACACCAAAGGGAGGGTGACGTTTGCCAGTCGCTGAGGTATAGCACCGCTATGCCAGTCGCTGAGGTGAACATCCCGCTCAACATTATGGGCGTAACCCTATATGTGAGAAATGACAAAAGGGGCGAGATAAGTCGAAACGTTATTGTGACAACCTCTCGACTACACATCTAAGGAATTGTGTAGGGCAACGAGTTAA
Source organism: Phyllostachys edulis (assembly GCA_036346405.1). Classification (NCBI taxonomy): domain Eukaryota; kingdom Viridiplantae; phylum Streptophyta; class Magnoliopsida; order Poales; family Poaceae; genus Phyllostachys; species Phyllostachys edulis. The sequence goes on along the minus strand of CM070550.1, from coordinate 9,786,216 downwards.
TTGTCTCTTGTGGGTAAAGTGTACTACCTCTGCAGAGTAATAAACTGTTTTAAATGTAGTGCCTTTACTGGTCAAAAGCGGATATGGGAACTTAACTTGAGTTAGTTCTATTTCAAAACTTTGTGGGTGGTATAAAATGTGGCGGGCTCACCTAGCCTCAATTTGGTTTTCCTCGGTGGATGTACCCTAGTGCTGTTAATATGGTGGATGTAACCATAATCAAAATAAGCATGAAGGTGGAGGTAACCTCTGCTGTTATTAATTATTGCACATAACTCTCTTTATAAAAATTGCAATTTGTTAAAGATGCTAAGTCATAGGATTTGTAACTATAATATTGCAAAACTTGCTTTCGCAAATAAAAGAACCCGAGCCATCCCTTGTTAAGCCTTGCATATATATAATTGCATTTGTGTGTTGGCTCATGAAACGCACTAGTAGTGCTCATTCTCGCTTCTCTCCCACCCCTTCGGATAATGAAGATGAAGGAGACTACGCCTACTACGACGGACCGTAAGATGATGGACAAGGATATGACGAGGAGTAGAATAATTCAGAAGTTTAAATCTCGCCATCTAAGTAGACTCACATGGTACACAGCATAAACCGATATTATCCAAATTTGGTTAATATCCGTCAGACATGTGTCACCCCATCGCTTGTTCGTGTGAGATGAGCCCTACCTTCCCTTTGCTTCCGGCCAGAGACTTGGTCGTTCTTTTGTAATGTAATATATTTGGCCTTGTGCGCCCTTTTGTAAAACTCGACCGATGAGGTCTATGTTACCCCGTGTTGTAATATATTTGTTTCAGTTCACGCCTTGTATGAATGATTCAAAGAATGTGTACTGTGAAGTGCTAGCTACCGATCCAGTGAATAGCACGCTGATTCACAGAGGATTTGCATTCTCAGAATCCGGGTCCGACAGAGCTGGTATCAGAGTATACGACTGTAGGACCCCTAGTTAGACTGGTCGATGGCCTTAAGGACTTGGATCTTATTTTTAAAATTAAGAAAAGTTTTGCCAAAAATATAGAGTATTTATTGCTTCTACTCATCATTCCTAGTTCCATACTTATCTCTACTCTCATTAAGTGTTACTAATCTTTTCTCCTGTTTCAAAATTTGTAGATGGCTTCTCCTCCAGCTGCAGGCCCATGGGACCATAGCTCTCATGGAGTTAATGAAGGTGGTTTCGTCGAACTCCTTCGCGAGCCGATGCAGCTTAGCTTCCCCGCCTCCGCTTCTTGAGAGGACTAAGACGATGGTCATGGCTCACGAGTCTTGGGACATGGAGGTTTTCCTCTATGCCAGATCAGCGAGTTCACGACCCACGTGTTCTGCGGCCGAGGCACCCGCCAAGCAGCAGCCCGACGCCATCCAGATGCACCGTGTCGCCACACCCGCTTGTGTCGAGATACGAGGTCCTCTCAGAAGAGTCACCAGATCGCTTCTTCCCGTGTCTCTACGACGGAGAGAGCTTCCCGAGTCTTTCGTCGCCATCGACAACGAGCCCCGCCGACCCAACAGTAGTGACCCAGCGATGATTCACAAGATCCACTTGCACCGACGAGATCCGCCACCGGATGCTTCTCACCGTAGTGAGGCTCACTCCGACACCCTTCGCACCCAACATGATCGAGCGATGAAGCCCACCATGATGCCATGTGGGAGAGAGACACCATCGCTGTGGACAGAGACATCATCAAGATGGAGAGAGACGCCGCACTTGCAGAGGTGGCCCGTCTCACCGCCGCCCTTGCGAGCACTACTTCAGCTCCAGCTCCAGCTCCTCCTCGCCCCCAGGGACTCCGCACTAGGCTCACAGCGCGCAAGAGCGTGCGACGCCCCAGTCCGCCACCCTTCGACGATCTTCCAAGATCCAGGCGTGGGCGCAGCCCCACTGCTCACCGACATCGATTGAGTCACTCTCGTTCGCGAGCTTGATCGAGCCGCTCCCGCTCCCGCTCCCCGATGGAGTAGTCAGGATAGGCTAGGATAGCTAGCAGTGCTTGCTAGGCGGTCTTTTGGGTTGCAAGCACTTTTGTTTCTCCCTTTGTAGACGATGTGTATCTTGTGTCATGACTTAGCTTAGCGTATAAGCTTTGTTTGAAAGTCATGTAACACTTAACCCCCCCTTAATATAATGCAGCCATTCTAGGCTTTGTATTGTATTTAATTCGATCTTCTGCTTGGTTCTTTTGTGTGTGCCTTAGAGGGCTAGTGAACCCTCATATATCCCTCTCTCTAGTCCTCTCTCGGTTCTAAGTCTCATCTTTTCTTCAGATGCCGCCAAGAAGAGCCGCCCCCGTCTGTGGAGCCTTGTCACGGGCCGAGGAAGAGGTGGCGGCGTGGTGGTCGTGGACAAGGACAAGACCTACCCTCCACCACCAAAGAACCGACAATGGCCCAAGTGATGTTCCAGCAGACCCAAATTCTCCATGCCTTACTCAACAATCAAGAGAGACGGATTCTGCCACGCAATTCCAAGCTCGCCGACTTCTAAGGACAAGGCCCTCACCTTTGTCAGCAATGACAGACGAACCTCTTGAAGTCAAGATCGGCTCAGGGACACCGAAAAGAAGCTTCGACTTGCCCATTGCTCCAACAAAGACATGGTGGACTTTGCCACCCACCAACTAAAAGGTGCCGCAGTACCAAGATGGGGAAAATTACCTTGCCGCCAAAAGGTAATGAAAGTCCCGAGTCCAAGAAGAAGAAGAAGAAGAAGGGCAGTAGCATCTACGACTAGAGAACCGGCGACCTCAAGAATCGCAAGTGCAAGGCCATTGTAGAAGAAGTTGCGTATACGCTTTGATGAGGATGAACTCGCATGGCAACCAATTCCCTCGGACGGAATTCAAAACCGCCTTCGCACTAACTTCGCATCAAATAAGACAATGAGATTGAAGAAGAATGAGTTCGAACTCAAACAAGGACATATGACGGCCAACGAGTATGTCACTAAGTTTACTCACTTTTGCCCGCTACGCCCCCAATGACGAGCCGATGAGGAAGAAAAGATAGACCGCTTTGTGGAAGGCATGCGTGGTGACATGCGGAAAGCTTATCCTCCATGACTATGCCAACTTCCATCGCTTGATCAACAAGGCTCTCTTCGCTAGAAAATGAGAATAAGTTAGCGTAAACTAGCCGCAAGAGGAAGATGCCTTTCCGAAGCCCCAAGGAAGCTATCCCCGAAGCCAACTTTCGAGGCGGTTCCTCTTTCAGATCATCTGCAGCAATTTCAGAGAAGCTCGGCTCCGGCCTCCCATTCTCAAGGAAGTGGTTTCGACTTTTCGCCCACGGACAACCAAAGAATCACAACTCATCAACCCCAAGAAGACACCTCCATTGCTTCAATCAGGAGAAAAGGGTCACTTTGCTAACCGTGCCCTCATCGCAAAGAACCCCGCTCCAAAGAATAACCCAGAGCCGCCCAGTTCAAGGTGGGACCTCGGACTCAGCCCGAGCAAGAGTCACCAGACTTCCCAAGCTTCAAGATCTACCCCAACCCGTAACCGTGGCAATGTGAATCATGTCACTCAGAGAGGAGGCACAAGATGCCGCAGAGTATCTTGATGGGTACGTTCTCTGTTAATTCAAGACCAAGACAAGTTTTGTTTGATTACGAGCTTCACACTCCTTTGTTTCAAGAAAGTTTATTGAAAGGCTTAAGTTGCCGACCTATAAGCTAAAGAAACCCGTGGTACTTAAATCACCCGGGGGAACCCTATATGCTACTTCAGTTAGTCCCAAAGTAGAAATTGCTTTGGAGGATTCTGGATTCTTAGCTACCCTTCTTGTGCTAGAATCCCAAACACCGGATATCATCCTAGGGATGGATTGGTTGGCCGCAAATCATGGATTAATAGATTGCGCCAATGTAAAAGTGGTACTTGCCAAGGATCCTCAAACCACAATAAGGATTAGTGTGGATCGCTCTCCTTTGGATTGAACAATCCACCACCTTGGAGAGTTGTCCTTAGAGACAACGCACGTAGTTCAAGCTTACCCGATGTCTTCCTCAAGAATTGCTGTGCATGCCACCGACAGGGATATCGAGTTTGTGATCAATTTGAAGTCTTAACAGCCCCAATTGCTAAGAGACCATACGAAATGGTCACGATGAACTTGAAGAGTTGAAGACACAACTTGAAGACTTGCAAGAGAAAGGATTCATTAGACCTAGTTCTTCTCCCTGGGGTTCGCCAGTTCTTTTTGTAAGGAAGAAAGATGGTTCCACCAGATTGTGCGTGGATTACAGATCACTCAACAAGGTGACTATCAAGAACAAGTATCCCTTGCCTCGTATTGATGACCTGTTTGATCAGTTGACAGGAGCTTCAGTTTTCTCCAAGATAGATCTAAGGTTAGGATACCACCAACTCAAGATCCGGAACGAGGACATTCCTAAGACAACCTTTACCACTCGGTATGGCTTGTATGAGTTCACAGTCATGTCGTTTGGCTTGACCAATGCACCAGCCTACTTCATGAATCTGATGAACAAAGTATTTATGGAATACCTGGACAAATTTGTAGTCGTGTTTATAGACGACATCTTGATCTATTCCAAGACCAATGAAGAGCATGTCAACATCCGCAAATGGTCCTAGAAAAGCTTAAAGAGCATGAGCTCTATGCCAAGTACAAGAATGTGAATTTTGGCTTAAAGAAATCGGCTTCTCGGACATATTGTATCCGCAGGAGGAATAGCGATTGATCCACCAAGGTAGAAGCTGTGATGGATTGGAAACAACCTACATCAGTGACAGAAGTCCGTAGCTTTCTCGGTTTAGCCGGATACTACAGACGCTTCATAGAAGGATTCTCCAAGCTTTCCAAGCCGATGACCCATCTACTTAAGAAAGAAAAGAAGTATGAATGGACAGAGGCTTGTGAGAAGAGTTTTAAAGAGTTGAAGAAGAAGTTAACTTCTGCACCAGTATTGACCCTGCCGGACATTCATCAAGACTTTGAAGTTCATCGTGATGCATCGCGCCAAGGTCTTGGTTGCGTGCTTATGCAAGGAGGAAAAGTTGTAGCCTATGCATCCAGACAGCTCCGTCCTCATGAAGACAACTATCCAACTCATGACTTGGAGTTAGCAGCAGTAGTGCACGCCCTTAAAATTTGGCGGCATTACTTGATTGGAAATCATTGTGATATGTATACGGACCACAAGAGTCTCAAGTACATATTCACTCAATCAGATCTCAACCTCCGACAAAGAAGATGGTTAGAGTTAATAAAGGATTACAATTTGGATGTCCATTATCATCCCGGAAAGTCTAATGTAGTTGCTGATGCATTAAGCCGTAAGTCATACTTTACTGATAATGTTATGATTCAAGAGCGTCAACCCGAGCTCTATAAGGAATTTGAAGCTCTCAACTTTGTATTTGATAGAACAAGGCATTGCAAATGCTATGGAAGCACATCCAACTTTAGAAGAGCAGATCAAGACCGCTCAACAAGGACACTCTGAGTCTAAAGATTCAAACATCTCATGGCAAAATGAAAAGCCCCAAGATGATCGAAGATCGACAAGAATCTATGGTATGGGAAACGTCTCTTTGTTCCCCACCGTATGAACTCAAGGATTTGATTTTGAAAGAAGCCCACAAGCGTGATACCCCGCACTCAGCAAAGACCAAGATGTATCAAGACATGAAGATTTTGTATTGGTGGCCACGCATGAAGAGAGATATCGCCGAGTATGTAGCTCACAGATGTATGTCGTGAATCAAAGTCAACATCGGCTTGCAGATTGCTCCAACCCCGCAAGTCCTCAAAGGAAATGGGAAGAGATTGGAATGGATTTCATTACGGCCTACCTCGAACCAAGTCCGGATGTGACTCAATATGGGTTATAGTTGATAGATCCACCAAAGTAGCCCATTTCATCCCAAAGAAGACAACTTATAAGGAGACAAGTTAGCCCGGGTTATATATGGCTCAGATCGTGTGTTTACACTGAGTACCCAAGAGGATAGTCTCCGATCGAGGATCTCAATTCACCTCCCATTTCGGGCTAGTTTGCATGATGTCCTTGAACACACCTTGATTTCAAAGATGACTTATCATCCTGACAGATCGATGGTCGACGAAAAGGACAAACCAAATTCTAGAAGACTTGCTTCGAGCTTGTGCCTTGAGTTTACATAGATTGGGAAAAGTGTCTCACCGTGATGCCGAGTTTGCATACAATAATAGCTATCATCAAGTCTGAAAATGTCACCGTTTGAAGCACTTTATGGAAGAAAATGCAGAACCCCTCTGCATTGGTCAGAATCCGGTGAAGGATACATCTTCGGACCAGATACTCTCAAGCAAGCCGAAGAGAAAGTTCGACTGATCCGAGATCGTCTCCAAGCAGCTCAGTCAAGACAGAAGAGTTATGCCAACAACCGTCGAAGAAAGTTAACTTTCGAAGTTGGAGATGTTGTGTACCTTAAGGTATCACCGCTTCGTGGAACTCGAAGATTCAAAGTTAAAGGCAAGCTTGCCCCAAGATACATAGGCCCGTTTCCGATCACCGCGAAGCGTGGAGAAGTTGCCTATCAGCTAGAGCTACCGGAAAACTTGTCAGAAGTTCACAACGTGTTTCACGTCTCCCAGCTCAAGAAGTGTCTCAGAGTACCTGAAGAGCAGACGCCCGTTGAAGCCATCGCCCTTCAGCAAGATCTGACTTATCCCGAGCATCCGATCAAGATCCTCGACGTTATCGAGAAGCAAACCAGACGTCAAGTCATCCGCCTTTGCAAAGTCTAGTGGAGTCACCACACCGCCAAGGAAGCCACCTGGGAACGCGAAGATCAGCTGAAGCAAGATTACCCGTTCCTGTTCTCAGAGCAGCTCGAATCTCGAGGTCGAGATTCTGTTTAAGCTGGGTAGGATTTGTAACATCCATTTTCGGACGGATAAATAGTAATTAGATTTCGTTTCGTTCTTCGCCGTAATTCAAGTATCAGCTATTTTCGAAAACTTCCATTCTTTCTTGGTCTGTGTTTCAAATGTAACATTTGAAACATTTGAAATTCGATTTAGCGGTTCGGAGCTTTTCTCCTCCGTTTTGAATCTCCGGGCCAAATCTGATTTGGATCTTCCCTCCTTCTCGGGCTCGGCCCACCTCCCTTCGGCCCCAGGCCAGCCCAGCCCGGCCCTTCTCTCCCTGCCCAGCCCGTGCAGCCAGCCCGCTCGGGTCATCTTCCTTTCTCCCCTCTTCTCTCCTGGTCAAAAACCAAGCAGCAGCAGCGGTACCAGCTCACCTTCTCCTCCCCTGTTTTCTCCCCTGGTCAACCCAAGCATCGCAGTAGCAGCCAGCCCGCTCCTGGTCTTCTTCTCCCCTTCTCTCCTCCCTGGTCAAGCCGAGCGGTAGCTTCACTTGCTCTGAGAGCGGCGGAAGCTCCTCTCGCTCCCCTCACAGGCGGCAGCGGCCAGCCTCACCTCCTCGCCTCACTTTGCCTCCCTCTGTCGGCGGCGGCGATCGCCGACTTCCTACTCTCTCAAGGCCACGCCCGTCCATTGCTCGGTCTCCAATCGGCCACTAGCTCGCTTTGCTCCTCGCCACTTCGCCCCATGCCTGCCGCACCGCCCGCGCTCCCCTGCGCACACCACGCCCGCGTCTCTGCGACGACCACCGTCCTCGTCGTGTCGACAAGTCGTCAGAAGTCGCGCCTGGACATCACCAACTCTCGTCCTCGCTCAGGACGGTGCGCGCCCTCGCCAACGGTCGTCACCAACTCCCGCCCGTCGCCTCGGACCGTGCGGCTTCGCTTCATCGCCGCCAGCGTCATTGCGTGGTGGATCGAGCTGCACACGCGCAGCAAGACGCGCGCCGTCATGCCCACGCTCGGCTGAGCACTCGCCGCCTTGCTCGCCCTCGCCTTGTCTTCTCCAGTGCTCGACGCCTTCCACGCCGCCACCATTGGAGCTCGGTAAGTCCACAAAGCAAAGCGCCTGCTTCAACTTTGACCGCCACCACCTCCACTGTTCTTCCGCCTCACGGCTACTCTCGCCACGCCACCACCGTCACCGTGAGCCCTCACTCGAGAGCATTTCCCAAGATCCCTCGGCTATTGCCTCCTGTGACGCCTGGATTTTGCTGTCTTCTCCGCCTCCGGCCGCAACCTTTAACCGCACTGCCGCCACTCCATACCACTCCCGGCCTCGCCGCCTTAGTCCACGACCCGCCTCGTCGAGCTCTACCCCGTGCTCCCTTCCCGCCCAAACCCCACCGAGCTACCTCGCCAGTAGCATGCAGCCTCCGCCCGCCACCACCACCCGGCCACGCCACCGCCTCCTCAGCGCCCCACCCCCGTTACCACCTCGCCTCGTCGCCACTCCCGTCGGTGTCTTCGCTTTGCCAGCCCACGCCCCAGCCCGCTGGCCGGTGGCCGCCACTACCGCCTTGCCTTCACGCGAAGCCGTCGTGTCCTGTTCGGACATGCAGTCATGCATTATTAGGCCGTTAATGATGTCCTAATGACGGTCATTAAACGCCTTAATGACGCCTCTAAGCCTCAGACCTTTCATCGACCGTGGGCCCCGTGAGCGATGAGACCAAACCAACCCCTCCTCATCGGCCAATGGGCCCTCGTGCCTCTGTTAGTGGACCCGAGCCACCACCAATACAAGACAGACCCGGTCCATGCCACTGCTCAGGACCAAAGCCCTCTCTCTCTTTTCTTTTCCTTTTAAGCTTCAGAATTGTATCTCCTCCGTTATAGCTCCAAAAATTGTAAAATAAATTTCTAAAATTAGTTAAATCAAGATCTTGCTAATGGCATAGGACTTGATTAATTTGGAGTTCATTTGTGTATTCTTTTGTATTTACTTGCTCTCTTTGCCGTTGTGTCTTTTTAGGTAAATCGCCTGCTTTAGGATTGAAGGCGGGAGATCCTCAAGTTGATCAAGACCAAGAATATCACGATCATCTTGCCTCTAACCAAGGCGAGTCAATACTTTGATCATGTTGCTCCTACATTTTATGTAAATTATTGTCTTTTAAATTAACAAATTGCATGCTTTAAGTTCGTAACCAAATATATGTTAAAGCTTAAGGTAGTTATATACCCACTTGATGTTTAATTAATTAATATGCCATCCTTGATAACTTGAATCCATTAGCCTTTGTCACCCTAGTAATTATATGGTAATACTAGTTATAGGGTGTACTTGAGCGACATGCTAGCCTTGCTCATGTACCGGGGTATTAAATACCCTAATCATCATGTCTTCAAATATAAAATGTTTGGGGTAGTCATTGGTGGTCCATTGACTAAGGTGGGAAAATAATTTGGTTTCCTTCTCAAAAACCCTAAAATGCTAGCTCTATCTCGGGCGATGGTGAGGCGGTGGGTGCTCACGGGAGCACGAGAATGATTGGGTTGTGGAATGAACCGCCGAGATAACCCTAAGGACTTAATCTTGTCACGACCTCCGTGTTAAACAAGTACAACCACAAGTCTGCTAAAAATCGACTTGGCTTAGTAGATTTATTGAACCTTGGATGCCATTTCGCTGGGCGGATAAAGGGGAGCCAAGCAGATTAATTCGGCTTGAATGGGACACCAAAGGGAGGGTGACGTTTGCCAGTCGCTGAGGTATAGCACCGCTATGCCAGTCGCTGAGGTGAACATCCCGCTCAACATTATGGGCGTAACCCTATATGTGAGAAATGACAAAAGGCGAGATAAGTCGAAGCGTTATTGTGACAACCTCTCGACTACACATCTAAGGAATTGTGTAGGGCAACGAGTTAATTGTCTCTTGTGGGTAAAGTGTACTACCTCTGCAGAGTAATAAACTGCTTAAAGCAGTAGTGCCTCTGGTCAAAAGCGGACATGGGAACTTAACTTGAGTTAGTTCTATTTCAAAACTTTGTGGGTGGTATAAAAATGTGGCGGGCTCACCTAGCCTCGAATTTGGTTTTCCTCAGGTGGATGTACCCAGTCTTTGTTAATATGGTGGATGTAACCATAATCAAAATAAGCATGAAGGTGGAGGTAACCTCTGTTTGTTATTAATTATTGCACATAACTCTCTTTATAAAAATTGCAATTTGTTAAAGATGCTAAGTCATAGGATTTGTAACTATAATATTGCAAAACTTGCTTTCATAAATAAAAGAACCGAGCCATCCTTGTTAAGCCTTGCATATATATAATTGCATTTGTGTGTTGGCTCATGAAACACGGTAGTAGTGCTCATTCTCGCTTCTCTCCCCACCCTTCAGATAATGAAGATGAAGGAGACTACACCTACTACTGACGGACGTAAGATGATGGACAAGGATATGGCGAGGAGTAGAATAATTACGTAGTTTAGATCTCGCCCGATCTAAAGTAGACTCATTGGTACGCGTACAACCGATATTATCCAACCCTTGGTTAATATCCGTCAGTACCTGAGTCACCCGATCGATTACTGTGTGAGATGAGCCCTACCTTCCTTTTGCTTCCGCCAGAGACTTGGTCGTTCTTTTGTAATGTAATATATTTGGCCTTGTGCGGCCCTTTTGTAAAACTCGACCCGATGAGGTCTATGTTACCACATGTGTTGTAATATATTTGTTTTGATTCACGCCTTGTATGAATGATTGACAATGTGTCTTTGTGAAGTGCTAGCTCTTGATCGAGGAATATACAGTGATTCACAAAGATGATGGATAAGTCCTTTTTTTTGTGTTGGCTTTTGCTGCCCTTCAAGGACAGCATCTCTTTAGGACAGCATCTTAGACTACTTTTGACTAGCATCTAGGACAGCTTTTGACTAGCATCTAGGACATCATCTTAGACTAGCATCTTAGCATATGCTTGGCTGGTTACCAGCCTATAAATTTGTATCCCCAACCCCTCAGGTTGGCATTGCGTTGTGTGAGAAATAAACCAAGAAAAATTGCCCCATCTCCAAGTGCAATCCTCTCAATGAGAGTAAGGATCTTGCTATCACCAAGAGCAAGAATCGAGCGACTAACAAGTGGTATCAGAGCCGGACTATCCTGCAACCTGAGCATCTCCTGCTCAATCCCTTCTCGACCTCGCGTCGGCCCAGCAGCAGACCCCAACGGTAAAGCGGCTCTCTCTCGCAGCCAGGTTCCCGGTGGCTCGCCATGTCCATGAGGATCTCGGCCTTCGATCGCCTCGAAAGCGGCGGTAAGCGGTCGCCATTGTGGCAGAGAACGAGAGAGCGGCAGACCTGAGCGCTGGCGGTGAAAAAGCGTCAAAAATTTGGCGGCAGAATGAGGCGGCTTCGAGCGCGGAGGTGGAAGCGGCGGCGGCAGATGCGCGCGCGGCGGCGGCGGAGGTCGAGGTTATGGCAGCGGAATAAAGACTCCATCTCTGGATGATAATACCGACGCGGACCTTGAGCGGCCAGAGGAGGCAAGCGGTAGCGAGCGGCGCGATGAGCAACGACGCCCACGCAGCGGCCAGCTAGCGGCTGAACGGCGGGCCAGGCCGCGGCGCTCCTAGAGGAGACGCAGCGCCGGCGGCAGCGTCTGGTCGACGGAGAGCGCTGCCTTCCAGCGACGCGCTCGCTCTCTCCGGTTGATCCGTGGTCACCACGAGTGCAAGTTGTCGTCGAGGATGTCGGCCCGGCGGTGGCCTACCCTCACCAAGACCAACTCGTCGAGGTGGGTGCGGTGATGAGGGTAAAGCTCCAGTCGCGGCATATGTGGGATGCGATCCGATCGGAGGCGTCGACTACGACCAGGGATCGGCGGGCGGATGCTCTCATCGGCTGCCCCGCCGAGAGATCGATTCTCGCTTACCAACAAGCGGATCGCCAAAGAGGCTTAGGGCGCCATCGCCGCGGCCGCGCATCGGCGGCCGCGCGCGCAAGTCTACATTGCGAGCACTCGCAGGAGTGGGAGAACACAGCCTTCAAGCCGTGAGGGCGTTGATGACTTTGCTCTCCGTCTCAACACTCTGTTGCGAAGTTAGTGCGATTCGGCGGCGACACCTCTGGCGAGAGAGAGGCGTGGAAAGCTCTTCATTGCGTCCCAGAAGTACAAGCGGATGGCTCGCTCGTCGAGTCTCTGCTGACCTCTCCACGATGATGATCGAGGCGTTGGGTCGCCTCAAGGTCGCTTGGCAGCGATGAGCCTGGCGTCTCTCGGGACCCGTCACCATTGGCGGAAGCTCCTCCTCGCTCGGGAAGCGATGGGGGTTGCGGCCAAGGTGACAGAAGAAGAGGGAGCCTTCTTCCACTTCAGTGACATAAAGCGTAGCGCGCGGCAAGCAGCGTAAAGACGCCAGCGGGCGCGAGGATGTCTTAGGGTGATGACCGTGGGGCGCCCGGTGGCGCTGGCGGCAAAAAGGCGGCGCGAGGCGACACTTGCCTGGCTGCGGCAAGCTTGGTCATTGGGCCAAGGATTGTCGGCGGCCACGACGCTGCCGAGCCCGTCGTGCAAGCGGAGGAGGAGGCAGCGGCGGCTCTGTTCATTGCTCATGCGAGCATCGAACTACCTCCGGCTGCACGGCCAGCGGGCTCTCCTCCACATTGGCGAGCCAAAGCACACCCTCCTCGGTGGCGATTCCGGCGACAAGACCGACGGTGGTGCCTCGACACCGCACCACCCACCACATGACCGGCGGCGGGAGTTCTTCTCGAGCTCGACTTCGAGCGTTCGAGGCACCGTCAAGTTCGGCGGCGCCTCGCGAAGTGGAGATCAAGGCGTCGGCTCTGTCGTCTTCGTCGCCAAGACAAGCGAGCACCGGCCGCTCACCGGTGTCTACTACATCCTCGTTGAGAACTCCATCATCGGCTTGGGACGGTGGATGAAACGGATCGTAGCGTAGAAATTGAGCGCGGTGCTGCGCGATGCAGGATCATCGTCGCGGCTCCTCGTCAAAGTAAACAGGAGCAACCGCCTCTCGTCCTTCACGCGCGGTGGCGCAACCTCTTTGTCTTGCACCCGCGCGACAACGGCGTTTGGAGGTGGCACGGCGCTTTGGGCATCTCAACTTTGAGGCCACCGAGACGGCTCGGCGGCAAGGAGATGGTGCGGGGCATGCGCGACGTCGACCACGTGGAAGCGATTCTGCGACACTGCGTCCTCACCAAGCTGCTGCGGCTTCCTTCCCTCGCCCGGCGAGCTTCGCGCCAAGGAGAAGCTGGAGCTTCGTACACGGTGACCTCTGTGGCCCGTGACACGGCTACACACAGGCGGCGCTACTTCCTCCTCCTCGTCGGCGATGTGTCCCGCTACATGTGGGCTGTCTGCTTTCGGCGTCAAAAGCGGCAGCAGCGGGGCGCCATCAAGTGCCTTCAAGCTGCTGCGGGCGAGTGCGTCCCATAAGCTTGGTCCCACGGACAACGGCGGTGAGTTCACGGCGCCGAGTTCGCGGCGTCTGCGCCAACGAGGGATCCATCGTCACTTCTCGCGCCGTACACCCCGCAGCAGCAGGCGTCGTCGGCGCGCAACCACCCGGCGGTGGTAGCCCGCGCGCGCCCTCCTCAGCGAGAGGATGCGGCATTCTCTTTGAGGTGAGCGATGATGATCGCCGTTCACTTATGCTTAACCTTCCTCACCAAGGCCCTCGGCGGCAAGGCGCCATCGAGGCTCGCACGGCGCAAGCATGGTGAAACCACCTCCGTGTCTTCTACCGCTGGCCTTCGTCAAGGAGCTCAACCACGTCGGCAAGCTCGGCGGCCGAACACGCCGAGAGTCTTCGCCGGCTACGCGGAGGGCGCCAAGGCCTACCGCGTCCTCGATCCTCACGACACGGCGCGTGCGCATCACGCGTGGCGTCGTGTTCGACGAAGGCGAGGGCGTGGGACAAGATGGTGGATGAGCGGCTCGACTCCGACGACCGGCGATTCGTTGTCGACTCGTCCGCCGAGGCGGGAGCCAACGGCTCGTCTTCACCGAGCTCGCCTACCCCACCACCTCGTTCGCCACCACCTCCGGCGAGTCCTTCACCGCCACCACCACTCTCCCAAGCAAGCCCACGAGCTCGGCGAGTCCACCGCCCGGCCGCCGGCCGCCTCGTTCTCCCACACGGTGCCTACTCGCCGGGCTCGGCTTGCGGCGGCCGGCCACGACGGCGGCACTGACACGTGGAGTTCGCCACTCCATTGTCTAACGCAGCGAGATCGCGCGACGCCTACCACGGCGGCGAGCCTCTGCCTTCTGATGATTGTGGGCGACCTCCTCGGTGGCGGCGGTCCTGGCTGGCGCGCAGCGACCGGCGAGCGCACCTCGCACACAAGACGGCGGCGAAGCCTCGTTCTTCGCTGAGGAGAGAGAGACGCGGCATGGCGTGCGCGATGCGAGAGGAGATGGGCTGTCGGCGAAACAAGACGTGGGGCTGGCGATCCTCGGCCGGACACCACGCCATCTCTCTCAAGTGGGTCTTCAAGCTCAAGAAAACGAATTTGGAGAGGTGATCAAGCACAAAGCGCGTCTCGTGGCACGAGGCTTCGGCCAGCGGAGGGAGTCGACCGGCGATGCCTTGGCGCTGTTGCGGGATGGAGTCCGTCGTCTCCTCTCGCCCTCGCAGCCCGGGAGGCTGGTCGTCCATCACATAGACGTCAAGTCTGCTTCCTCAGCGGCGACTTGAAGGAGGAGGTCTCGTCACTTGACCGCGGGATTCATCATCCCCAAAAAAGCAAGGTCCTCACGCTGCGCAAGAAGGCCTCTGACTTCTATGCGACACCGCAACATGAAGCTTGCAGCATTTATGTGACAAAGTTACATTACCAAAATAAAAGTGAATAAAGTTATTATTTTATTGGATTTTACGAAATTTGAAAGAGTTTGATTGCTTTATTTGAATTTACGAAGTTTTAAAAGTCAAAAGTAAAATTTATTAAAGTTTTTGAAGTTTTATTTGAGTTAAAGTTGAAAAATAAAAATTAATTAATTTCTAAAATTTTACGAGATTTTTTTAAAAAACTATCCCTAATTATTTTAAAGCCAAATAAATTATGTGCAAAATAAAAGCCAACTTTACATTAGAATTATTTTATTAAGTTCAAAATAATTCTAGGAATTTTTATGAATTTTTCTAGAATTTTTGGACTCTATTTGCTATGTTCTAAAAATAATTGATTTATGGTGTAAAATCTGAATTAATTTCGAAAATTAATAAATAAATAAAAAATTTGAACTTCCCATCGGGTCACCCTCCATCTGTTGCTTCGATCCAAAGACACTTAACCTCAAAATTCCTTTGCATGCTTAGCCATCTTTGCTTTTTCTTTCAATTGGTCATATTCCTTTTTTTTTATTCTTTTCTTTGGTTCTTTCTCTCTCCTCCTTTCATCTTCCTCCCGAGGCAATGTTTTGTTTCTGTTATGTGTTCTTTCTTTGAGGCAGCCATGGCAACGCCACCGACCCGCCGCCACCCTCACGGCTCCGGCGCCACCCCCACCATCCGCCCTCCTCTCCTCCCTCCCTTGCTCCTCTCCACGTCCGGAGGCGATCCTGGCAACCAAGCAAGGAGCTCCATACTCCATTAATGGCTGCCACCACCTCTCTCCTCTTTCTCTTCACTCAAGCCATCAAAATTGATTCCGTCGGCTAAGCGTCCGCGTGTCGTCACGCACGTCGCAAAGACCTTCAATTGGGCATTTCATCCACTACACGCATTAATTTAATCGTTTCATCTTCGTTCTTTATTTGCACTCGGGCGGCGGCCCCTCGATCTCCCTCTCCGGCCTCCTCCGCCCTATAAAAAAAGCACCAGTGCGCAATGCTTCACTCATTCATCCTCGAAAATCTTAGCTCCTCTCTCCTTTCTCCTCTCCATGATCGAAGATTTTTCGCCGCCGATCGAAAACTCCCTTCCGCCGCCTCTAGCGCTCTCTGCAGTGGAGCCGGCACCATCGACTACACCACTAGCCGCCTCTCGTGGTCTCTGCCGTGCTCTCCTCGCCTTCAGCCGGAGCATAGCCGAATCTGCCGCCACCAAGTATGAGCCCACGCCAGTGCCGACGCCGTCGTCCTCGCCTCCGGTCATCCGTACCGTTTCTCCTGGCAACCGAGGTGAGCACCGCATCCACGTCCTTCTCTCTCTCATTCCACCCTCGCCGGTAGTCGAACACCGTGGTTACGCCGCAATATCGCCATCTAAACCTTAAAACGAAGCTTTTTCTTTTGTGGATTATGTCGTGAGTCGAGCTAGCGCCTTGGCATGCTCTCTACCACTAGCATCGCGATGTCGCGCTCTTCGTGGTGCTCTCCTTCCCTCGCCACACGATCGCGGAGCACCTACCTCCATGGCGCCATTTTTTTTTCTTAAAGCTTGTCGCTCAAATTAAATGTGCAAGAAGATGAGCAGTAGCTTTAGATTTATACTTTGTACATAGAAATTTTATTCCTTCCAAAAATCCGTTCTCTCACGTACAAACTCCAAATCCGTTGATTCTTTCTCCTAAATTCATCTAAAATCAACTACTATTCCCAGTATTTATTTCATAATTTTTAGATTTTATTTAATTTCTGTTAATTATTTGGTCTATTTTGCGCATTAAATGCGCCACGCCAACCGCGGCGCTTTCCATCCCAACCAAGGTGAGCGTTCCGTTCCCATGTTCCCTCTTCAAATCGCCACAAACCTCATCCGCTAACTCCTCTCCGTTTGGCATAATGCCGGCGTTCGCCGCCGTCCGTCGAAGGATTTCTCTGTTGATTGCGTGCGCCATCAAAGATCTTCTCGCCGAGCCGTCAACACCGTTAAGTTAGCCTCAACGTGTTCTCGTCGTACCTTCTCTCTTTGGCCATAAAGATCTTTCTTTGTTCTTAGCCATCGAAACTACAATTCTGTTAATAGTGAATTTTCGGAATTATATCATTTCATGTGACATTCAACCTTCCGAATTTCGTTTCTCCCTCATACGAACTCCGATTGCGTCGATTCAACTTCCTAAATTCATATAAAATCGATACCTTCCTA
Organism: Phyllostachys edulis; assembly: GCA_036346405.1. Classification (NCBI taxonomy): domain Eukaryota; kingdom Viridiplantae; phylum Streptophyta; class Magnoliopsida; order Poales; family Poaceae; genus Phyllostachys; species Phyllostachys edulis. The sequence continues at coordinate 9,769,306 of CM070550.1, read as the reverse complement.
GAAGTATTTATGTTATAATTTTTGGATTTTATTTGGATTTTATTTGAATATTATTTGAATTCGGATCGTTTACACGTATAGATTTCGACGACTTCGGACGACCGGATTTGAACGCCGTTTGAGAATAATCCATTAAGCAAGGCAAGTTACATTCTTGACCATATTTGCACCCAGTATTTAAAATTATTTAAATTCTGTTTTAAATTATTATTGCATGCGTATTTATATTCAAGTAATTTAAATTCCTGTTTTAAGCTTTATAGTTATTCCCAATGCCTTTGTATGTTCAATTATTGTCAAGAGAGGTGGTATGGAGAATTTATCGAATGCAATATATTTTGGAGTTAGAATTTGTTGGAGTTTGGATAATAAAAGAAAATTGTGCATGGATGTGTGAAGATACAGGAAAATTATTAATAAATAATGGATGTTGAATTACATAAATAAATGATTATTGATATTGGCTTATTGAGAATGAATTGTAGAAATGGTTGGATGTGGGATTACTAGAGTTATATGATTGTTGGATATTAGATGTCAATCATAGACATAGATTATTATTGGATTATTGAATTGAATGATGTTGGATTATTAGGAATACATGAATATTATGGTTGGATTATAGAAATAAATAATTATTAGATATCGGATGTTAGAGATAGATTGTTGTTGTTGTTGGATTAATAAAGAATGGATGATAGATAGATACTATAGTCAAATCTTGAATTATTGATATCGATTCTAGAAATAGATTGCTATTGGATATCGATTATCTAAAGATTTGATTATAGAATTACTTAGTCATTAGATTGATGTTGAATTAGTAGAAATAGTTTATTAAGGAACAATGGATTGATAGATATCGGATTATAAAATTAGAGTATAGTTAAATATTTGGATCAATTGATGTTGGATCATAGAATTAGACTTATATGGTGTAGATTGGACTAATGGATATTGGATTGTTGAAGATTGGATTATCACAATACTGATGGTTTACATACTGATCTCGTTCTTGACAAGTCTTGGACATTTAACCCTCACCCTAGATAAAATCTAGTTGATACAATAGTATGAACTAGAACATTTTGAGAAAGATTATGCTTAGCGATGCTTAGACCCAGAAATGTTTTGATTTGGGAACTTTTAGCCAAAAATCAATTGTGGTTTAAATTAGATTCCATGACATCGGTGTGTTATGGAAATTTATAAACGACTCTGAAAAATGAAATAAATGAAAATGGTTTGGACTTGGGCATAATGGATGTTTGGTGGGTGCATGTTTTTGCGCGGGATCAACCGAGGATGGTTGAGGCCCATGGGTTTGTTGGAAAGTTGCCCAAGTCAGTTAAGGACCGGTCTTCGAGTGTATGATGCTATGCCTATAATGGGCTATGCCACAATCGTACTACCACATGTCCCAAGTATGGGTCGGGACTGGTCAATAATTTGTAAAGTTCCACCGTGGTCGTTCCTTGGATGCGGTGGGTAGTCATGTTCTGACCTATGTTAGTCCCACTGGCGCAAGAGGGGCCGAACCCGAGGTTTTCAATTCCAAAGGGGGTGGCGAAACCTTAGCGAGGGGTAACTTCGGTGGAATGGCGCATTGTAAAGGCCTTGGCACGTGCTCTAGACTGCTTACCTAAGGTAGTGAGCGGTGGCATAGATATATGCCGGACAAACTAGAGAAGTCGTGTCTTGTGGGTAAAGTTGTACAACCTCTGCAGTGTAAATCTATTCAATAGCCGTGTCCACAGTTAAGGACATCTTTGGCCGAATCGCTCAAAGTTAGATTTTGGTTTTGGTTTCAAAAGACTTCATCAAATGGATTATGCAAATGGGAATTGGGCAGAAGCCTTGTGATAGGAGGGTATCCTTCACCATTCATGTGTGAATGTTATCGACTATAAAATTGATTTATAAAATGAATTTTAGTTATAGAATAACCGCTTTGGAACTTAGTACAAGTATTTACGAAAATGATGTTTTATGCAAATTCAACCATATTAAGCTTTCCTTTGAGATATCCATATATGCATGTCATTACATTATTTGATCGGTGTAACTTGCGAGCACTGTAGTTGTGCTCATTCTTGCTTAATGCAAATAATTTCAGAGGAGAAGGACTTTTCCACGGTGTGGATCTCGACGACTAGGCCGCTTCCCAGCTTGATTGCCTCGTGGCGGTGCTTAACCGGACCCTACTACTTCTTCATCTTCCATTGTGTTTATTTTATTGTTGGCTGTAAGCCTCCTTTGTAATCAACTCGATGTTATTTATTAATAAAGTTGTGATATGATTTTGTTACCATATTTGTTTACTGTGTGAACTAGCTACTGATCATGGGACTAGTTCAGAAATGCACAGAGGATTCGGGAGTGTTGATCCCGGGTCTTACAAACGCCAAGCTGGACTCCACCCTCAAGCAAATGGGATTCGAAAGAAAGCTCCACGGCCGCTGGTCTCTGCGGCGGGCAAGGAGGCAATGCCTGGCGATAGGCGTCTACGTCGACGACCTTGTGATCACCGGTACCAAGGAGAAGGAGATCGAGGCGTTCAAGGCGGAGATGAAGGCCACCTTCCAGATGAGCGACCTTGGGCCCCTCTCTTTCTACCTCGGGATCGAGGTCCACCAGACAGCCTCAGCATCTCTCTCGCCAGATCGCCTCACGCCAAGCGATCGTGGAGGTGGCGGCCTCACCGACGCAACCCAACCCACACTCCTATGGAGGAGAGGTGAAGCTAAGTTGTGAGAGTACTGGCGGAGGAGGTGGGCCACGACGCAAGATCGGCGCATTAATGGGCGACCTTCACTACCTTGTCCACACGCCGATCGGACTTGGCGTTCGCCGTCGGCCACGTCGGCCGGTTCATGCAAATGATCGACGACGGAGCACCAAAGAAGCCGTGAAAAGGATCCTCCGCTTCGTCGCGGGCACCTCCGACTACGGCTTGCACTACCCAAGGTGCCCGTGGCGGCAAGACTTCATCGCATAAATGACAATGACCACGCCGGCGACATCGACACGAGCAAGAGCACCAATGAATATCAGACTTCCTCGGCAAGTGTCCGATCACCGGTGGCGGTCGGTCAAGCGGCAGTAGTGGCTTTGTCTAGTCTGCAAGCGAGTACATTGCAGCCACTACCGCTTCTACTCAGCTCGTGGTGGCACGATCTTGGCGATCTCCTTGGCAGAGACGCAGAGGCGATGGAGCTCGGGGTGGACAAGTCCGCTTTGGCCTTGGCGAAGAACCCCGTCTTCCATGAGCGCAACAAGCACATCCGGTGAGGTATCACTTCATCGGTTGCTGGATGAAGGGATCGTCAAGCCAACTACATCAACACCCAAGACCACTCGCCGACCTCCTGACCAAGTCTCTTGGGCGGATCAAGTTCCAGGAGCTTCGCGCCAGGATCGGGATGGCTCAGATTCCTCACAAGGAGACACACAAAACTTAGGGGGAGAGTGATGGATAAGTCTTTTTTTTTTGTGTTGGCTTTTGCTGCCCTTCAAGGACAGCATCTCTTTATGACAGCATCTTAGACTACTTTTGACTAGCATCTAGGACAGCATCTTAGACTACTTTTGACTAGCATCTAGGACAGCATCTTAGACTACTTTTGACTAGCATCTAGGACAGCTTTTGACTAGCATCTAGGACAGCATTATAGACTAGCATCTTAGCATATGCTTGGCTGGTTACCAGCCTATAAATTTGTATCCCCAACCCCTCAGGTTGGCATTGCATTGTGTGAGAAATAAACCAAGAAAAATTGCCCCATCTCCAAGTGCAATCCTCTCAATGAGAGTAAGGATCTTGCTATCACCAAGAGCAAGAATCGAGCGACTAACACACAGAGGATTTGGATTCTCAGAATCCGGGTCCGACAGTTTGTCTCTTTGCTAGCATGTGGTTGCTCAGCAATTCAGCATCCACATATAGCTTGTGGTTATTTTGTGGTATACATGACCAGGTAGTGGAAAGATGCACCAATGAATAGAGAACTGATTGCAACAATGAGCTATTGAGCTTGTTTTCTTTGTTAAAAACTGTCTTAAGTGAAAGGTTAGCTGGTAAAATTAGGCGTCAGGCATAGTTTCAGGTGATAGGAAATGTGAACTGTAAAGTGAGTCACTTATTTAATAGTTGCAGATGAGCGTCCTCCTACTTGTTTCTTCAATCTAGGTTTTCATGATAAAATATCCATAGCTAATTGTTTTCATTGGATTGTTTAAGTAAATGCTTCCCAATTTTGATTGTCTTCTATGCTAAGCTTTTCTTTTCCCTGGAAAACAGGGCTTACTTTATGAATGTCTTAGAGCTTAGTTCTTCTGTATGTAATACGCTCATGCATTAAAAGTTTAAAACAGACCATGGCCATGAGCATCATGATGAACAGAAGCATGAGCACACCTTTAATGAAGATGCAGATAAAATGGTTAAGAGTGTCAAACAAGCACTCGAAAATGGTGAAGGATGCCGAGTAAGTTATTCATCTACTGGTACCTGTTCATTTTATGAAATGATATTTAGGGCTGTGGCGCTGTGCTGGTCAAGCATATTCTGTGTTGTTGTTAATAAAACCGTGCCTTCAATTTTCACAGGTGTATGGGGTTTTAGATGTGCAGAGGGTTGCTGGCAACTTCCATATATCAGTGCATGGTTTAAACATTTTTGTTGCTGATAAGGTTATCCATCTAAAACTGCTGATATTTTACTGCTGTTCTTCTGTCTGCAGTTTTTTTTATGTGGAGTGTACTTTATTTAACTATAAGATTCCTAGGATAAAAGGTGAAGCTTCTAGAAAAGTAGCTAATTTCTAATGCGAAAAATAGAGACCATTAACTTAAGTTTTCTTCATGAGGTGTCATTTTAAGTGTTTAGCAGAACATGTTCGCAAGTGGCTAAGTATAGGGTTCCAAATCCCAGCGGAAAGCACTGTAACTGGCCGGTTCCCTACTTCCTGTTAATCCCAGCTTGGACCTGTCACGACCCGGGTTTACTGAGCATAAGTAGTAGTTATGGGAGACGGCTGGTCGGGGCCCAGGTGCTCGACACCCTGGCTTTGTGATGTTGAGAGAAGGGTAGCAGGGGAAGGAAGAGAGAACTGAGACAGAATTAGAGATTAATTCTTGCTTGCCTTATTTTTATGCATGCGGTGGCTCATATAGAGATGAGTCCATCCTCCTAACAACTTCAATCTAAGCAGAATATGTTATCTTTAACTAACTGCTAAAACAATCTTTAACTGATGCAAGCAACTAACGAACGCAAGCAAATAAGGGATACCCATCCAAATGATGCACTATTGTGCCGCGTCCGGCACAACTGCTGCTGGCGCTGCCTGACGCCATGCGCGCCTCTGGTAGGGAATTCCGAAAACGACAGGACCAGTATTTGTAAAACTGGCCGGAATCAGGATTTACTGTGTTATTTTGAATGTAAGCACATGCCAGTGATTATGAGAGATGAGGGAAACACAAAAACTTAAGAATGATGAGAAGATAAAAAAGAAGGACGAGCTGGCCGGAAAACACACCAGTTTCAGGCACACCAGACAGGGCTGGGAATGGGATTGGAACGAAAAAGGGGATAGCTAATGCCTATGCTGGCCATCACATGATATTGCTTATCAGCTTAAATTAACCAGGCTATCGTCCAAGGCTCTTTCATTAGCATGTTCTTATGCCTGCACAACGTTTCACTAGCCTTGCCACCTATTTGAAAACACAGTATGAAAACCCCTGATTAAGAAAAAACAGTCTGTTTTTTCTTGGTGTATGACTGCATGCTGCTGTTTGCACGCATCCATTTTTACAAATTAGAATCGATTTGTCCTGTAAGGTCTGTTAGCTTGTCTTAATGTAAGTAGTTTCTTTTGAACGAAACAAATCATTGTTTTTGTTCAATTTTGATATTCAACTGTAGACAAGGCGACTTTGTTTTCTTCTCTTAACTCTTATGGCAGAGAGGGATCTCCTTGCGCCATCTATATATAAGTGTAATATGCTTTCATTGGAATTGTTAGTACAGTTTTCAACTGATCGTTGATTCATTTCCCATATATTATTGTTATTCATCTGTTGTTTGCAGATTTTTGAAGGGTCAAGCCATGTTAACGTCAGTCATGTTATCCATGATCTGTCCTTTGGCCCGAAATATCCTGGAATTCATAATCCACTGGATGATAATAAAAGGATACTCCATGACACAAGTGGAACTTTCAAATACTATATCAAGGTGAGTAGTCATTCATTTAGGATGTGTTTGGTTTCTTTTACCAAGTGACACATGTATGGGTTGGTTTAAGAAAAAAGCCATCCATGTGTTTGGTTGCTTCAATGAAACCACCCCATCCTAGATGGTGGGATACAAATTTGTAGAATACGCTCTCTAGATGCTAAACCATCTCATTCACCTAAAACAATGGAACCACATTGTACAAGACCATTCCATCCCATTCAACTCCATCCCACCAACCAAACACACCTGCAGACCAGATGAAAATTTACCATTGTATTTTCCTCCGCAATTAGTTGCTAGTTTGCGAAAGTGTTCTCATCTGCTTTTCACATTGATATGCAGATTGTTCCAACCGAGTACTGAATACCTCTCAAAGCAAGTATTGCCAACAAACCAGTTTTTACATCACGTAATATTTTGTTCCCATTCGCCCAACCGATAGGTCATGGCGAGTAACTCTCCCTTTTTTGAAGTACGGTATGTTCTTCTCTTTTCAGACTAATCTGCTTTCCTTCTGCAATTGCTTACTTCTGTATGATCTCTCGCCAATTACAAATCACCATTAAAGAAGAAAGCGGAACTTCCTACATTTCATGACTCGCCTATGTGCGGTGCTTGGGGTACATTTGCAATGACAGTTTGCCTCCGGCTGCGATATTGTGTTTTATAGTATCTTTGGTGTTAGGGACCGCTTAAGAACGATAGTTTCAAATGATAATCTCACCACATGCGATGATACCAATCGATACCAATTCATTGTTTTTACATGTTCATCACCCTCACCAAACCGATACCAACTTTTACGCCTTGTGTAATACAGAATGCTTGACCGTTGGATGTACCGCTTATTGAGTCTGGCACTAACTCAAAACCCGAAGCGTATGCGGTAATTGTGCATCTCATGATGGGTGAAAGAGGCAAATTGTGACAACCTTGTGGCGAGTCAAGTCACTCATAGAGCATGTTGTCTCAAGACTCTCAACTAACTCGATGAAAGCACGGTCAACCCTCGTGGGTTTTCATGTTTTGTCTACTCTATGCATCAATAACTTAAAATATGTTCTTAGCTTTATCATTAATCATGTTAGATTGGCACCGGTGCAAGTATCTGATTTTGTTATCAACGATGTGCACCAATCTGAAAGTACCAACGATGTCATGTGGTTTGGGAACAAACCTTGTACCATGGAAAAGCATCCCATGAACAATAGCACAAAAATCATGTTACAAGCGTGTATTTCATAATGTTGGTTATACATTGAATTGTAGTACACATTTGCGGTATGGATTTCATGATCATGCGTGCTTGCGGCACACCTTGACAAAAAAAAAAAGTATCGATCTCCAATTCAAGATTGAGGTCTTGTATTTCTTCAGCTATTCTGAAGCCTACTGAAGTGCATAATCTGAAGTTATTGCGTCGAACCAGATGGACAAAAGCCCCTAGTAGACAAGTATTAATCTACCATATCATTTTTTACCCAAACTACCCTTGACAGTCTAGGATTCTGACAGAAGAAAATAGAATGAAAATAACTCAAAGCCTCACTCTCACACATAACAGTGAAATAGTGGACGCTTGGAATATGATGTACATATAGCTAGTGTAGGAGTAAGGACAGCCATTCATACACTCAAGGCTGCTGGCTAAATAAGTATCACTAAATTGACTATTGTCTACCCAATGACTCAACGAGGATGTGTAATATGTACATTGCAGGTCAGTCACTGATAATTATTCTGTACAGGATGCGATCCTGACCATCATCTGCACAATAAAACAGCTACTACATACCCAACTGCGCCCATGATTGCATGCATGACCCACATCAAGCTGCTTATCTGGACCAATATATATAACTGAAGGCAATAATAGCTTAGAAAGAGCACCAAGGTCTTCACGCATGGCGCCAAATTGAGCTATTGCTTCCTACCAATTCTTACTCATGGTGTTTGTGATAGAAATCTGCTCATACAGCTTCCTCTCTAGCTCCTCCTGCAGGCCGCTAATGCATTCTCCGATTGTAATGTTCATGACCTCCAATTGCAACTCATGCTCCCACTGGAGATCAGTAACCGATGGGTTGACCGGGCCAAGCATCTCCCTAGCTTGCCGAAACACAACGGCCAGCAGTAACTTCAAGGCGTTGAACCTTTCATCTATCTCAATCAGCATCACATCAAGAGACATGCCGAGATGTGTACCGATTATATAACCATTATCCGGTAAAGCGTGGTTTTCCAAACCTGTTACATCCCCCTTGAGCTTATCAAGCTGCGCATCGACTTCCAGTTTCATCAAATCAAAGTACTCGGCGTAGCTGATCTGCGCATTCGCGGCGCAAATGTGTCGATTTGATCGTGACAACGCTCTTCCAGACCCTTCAAAGTAGCTCTCAGGGCTGGAGTTGGACTTGAAGGACAACAACCTCGGCGTCGATCTTTGGTGAATCTTCGATGTTATCGACCCATTCCGAAGTTTGCCTATGCAAGGCACGTGTCAAGGAAAGATCCATTGTACAAGAACAAACCGCTGTCGGCATGAGCCTGAGGTTGCCCAATACTACCGGCTGCCGCTGGAAAGGTTGATCTGTTGAGCAGCGGGTTCATTCTTTCACTCAACACCTGCACGACTTTCAGTTTTAGTATGGCATCATGATGGGAAAGTTGACACCAATTTTAATCTTGAAACTAAATTAGTCAAGAGTCAAGACAGGACAAATTTGAAACTTGGACATCGGAATGGTAGGCTTAACTTCACTGGAAATAAAATGAAACCAACAGATATACTAGTATCATTTGATAATGTACACATGGGTGCTTCTGAATTCTTTGTTTAAAAAAAACAGAGAGAGATAGAATACTTGTGAATTCTGATGAACTAACAAATACCCAATCATTTAACACATTAGAAAACAGATAACTAATTCTCGAGTATTTCAGAAATAGCTCAGTTTAGGATGATGTTGCAGTACGAAATAACTGCAGAGATTAAACTGCGGCCCTAAGCCACGCCAACTGATCACAAGCGTGCATCTCCGCATCAAATTAGCACAGCAGAATAGAGCACGAAGACAGCCGGCTAAAATCAAACTAAAACCAATGAGGAAAAAAAACACACACAAAACACAATAGCGACATGTATGGGAGAAGAAGAGGCGGGATCGGGTGATCAGATCGCTTACGGGCTGGATCGCCTCCATGGCTGCGGCCGCCCGCCGCAGCTAGCTTCCTTCCCGCCCCTGCGTCTCCAGAGGCGAACTTTTCCCGCGAGCCTTTAGGGTTTACAGCTACTACAGGTGCAGGTAGCAACTGGCACTAACTAACTAATCGCTCGCACAAGAGGCAAGATTAGTAGAAGATAAGAGGAGGCGGAGGAGGCTAATTAGTGAGTGGGAGATCGGGAGGTGACACCGTGACAGCGACGGACAAGGAATGGAGTGAAGTGGAGTAAATACGCGCGAGAGACGGCGACCGCGAAAAGAATGACCGGCAGCAGCAGTAGCCAAGCGAAACAAGGGAGGGAGTAGTTGAGGGATACGGCGAATGGATCGTCCGCGCGTCGATCGCCAGGCCATCACCATCTGACAAAGCCGGGAAGCAGGAGATGGCTGGCTCCGTGAAGAGGATCGTGGAAGCGCCGAGGCGGCGGGCGGCATGCATCATGCATGGCCGGTGGCGGCCTGGCGCGGCGGGGCCCTCCTGTCACTCCCAAGTCCCGACAAGGGTTTGGGTGGGGAGGTTGATTCGTTGAATTGTGAGGACTTACCGCTGGATTACGGCGGAAGGTGGGTAGGAGCCTAGCAGGTGTTTTGGACCGTCCGATCAATCAATCTATGGTCTAGATTTTTGCTATGGTAAGGAAGCAAAAAGATGGTCGTACATCCGTGATTGAAATCTGGTGCATTGGTTTTTTATCTACGGAAATGCTATGCAAGGTCCTTGATCGAACGGCTGGTAATTCGACTGATTTTGGGTGCAAAATTATTCGGCTGTCATATAGTCAGTTCTAACTACGCCACCAGACCATGTTATATGGATTTCTTGCTGGACGTTGAGGCAGGTTAATGTAGTGGTGGCGTTTGGTAGAAAAATAACAATTCGTGTAATTGATCCTACATGGGACAAAGCATGTGCGTAGCATAAAAGGGTAATTCAGTAATGTGGAATGAGGATATACATATGTATGTATCTTGATCCGAATAGAAGTGGCCAGATGGGCATGTTCAAGACGCAGTAGTACCTCTCGGCTCAATCGAACTATCGATTTTCAAAGGAGGAAAACTCAAAAAAAATATGCTCTCTGAAACTTACATATCGCCAACTAGGAATCGGTCATACCACGATGCGGTACTGTCGTAGCAAAAAGACTAGACAGTAAGAGAAGGGGGACCCTAAGAGAAGGGGGACCCTCGATATGCTAAGAATGTACGAAAGGTCCTCGGTAAAGGGGCAGATTGTCAGGAAAACGTACTGTGTATGAAAAGTACTGTATATTGCTCTCAAATTTTTCTTAGCTATTACATGGGAGTAGATGCTTATTTATAGACAAAATGGTAGGATACATGAGATTACATAAGCACCCTTATGAAGGTACAACTAAAGTAGGGACTGCAGGGTCCTTTCCTACCTCTATGCTTAGCTTCAGTCCACCTGTCTCTTTTCTAGCCTCCGCTTTGATGTCTTCCGAATACCCTTCGGATGTTCTAAGGGCCTCGCACGAACCCCTCCGGGAGACTCTTCACGGGCTTCGGGTTACCTTCGGGGTATCTTCGGTACCCCTCGGGAGACCCTTCGGAGGCTTCGGGTCACCTTCGGGATACCTCTGGTACCCCTCGGAACATTCTTCGGAGGCTTCGGACGAAGGCTCCCTTCGTGGGTCTTCCGGAGACTTCGGACGAAGGCTCTATTCTCGGACTCTCCGGAGACTTCGGGCCACTATGAGGGCAGCTTCTGTAGTCTCGGCGCTGTTTCGTCAGGTTGATGGGGCCGGTGGGCTACCTCTACGACAAGCCCCTCGCGGTCGATGCCTTGCTTCGCCAGGGCTGAAACCGCGCTATTGCCCCGAAGGGTCCAGGCACACCGTCCCCTTCGGCCTGGCGAAGTGATTTGTTTCGGTGTCTTTTGAGGTTCTGCAGGCGGTTTTTGTCATGAATGTACTTGTTTTGAAGGGCATGCGCAGAGGTTGGCTGTTGGGTATGCTTGTGGTTGACATGTGTCGTTGTTTTAATGGTCACTTTGGCGCTCGATTTATGCGTGCAATTTTGTCGATTATTACTCGTGACTATAAATACACATTGGACTCGGCGGGATGTCACTATCGATTGTTTTGTTATCTTTTTCTCCGTTGTGTTCGTGTAAGTCATGAAGCTTCTTTCTTTGTTGTTCTAGTATGGCGGGCGCTCGGGATCTTTGGGTGGCCGAGTACACATGTGACTTGGGGAGGTCTACTGTTAGCAGGCTTTTTCTTGAAACTCTTGCGAGTGAGGGAAAGGTGGAGGATCTTTCTAAGGTCCGGGCTCCGGGGTCTGAGACGGTTCCCCAACCTCGTGACAATGAAGCCATTGTTTTTGTTTCTTTCTTGGACGCGGGGCTTCGGATTCCCTGCGTTGCTCTAGTGTCTGAGGTATTACGATTGTATAGGGTGGAGCTTGCTCAATTGACGCCAAATTCCATTGTGAAACTTGGTGTCTTTGAGTGGATGCTAAGGTCTGCCGGGGTTGTTGCTGAGGAGGGCGAGGGTCGGCTGTTCGCTTATCTTCATGATGGGCGGTGTCAGCTGAAGAAGAAGAAGAGCTCTGGAGAAACGTTAAACTTTGGCAGCGTGAATTTTCAACCGAAGGCTCGTTCTTGTTAATGTTCCGACTCGCAGCTTCGAATCGCCGGGATCTGTCGGGAGGAAGTGGTTTTACCACACTAGTCCAAGAGAGGATGGTCTTCATCCAATGGTGGTCGATTCATTTGATCGCTACTCGAGATTGTCTTTGAACTCTCGAGGAAGCACTTCTTCGCCTTCTCTGGATATGACGGCCGTCTTTCTACTCGGGACTTGGTGGAGGAGTTACGTGCTTTGAATTTGGCCTTTGGCCAAGGAGTGGAAGCCGAACTTCGGAGCTTGAACTTCGGGATTCCGTCTTTGTCTGCGGAAGGTCGCAAAGGTATTGATTTGTTTGTTGTTGTTTTCTTTACTTATTTTGGTTGTTGGTCATATAATAACAAGGTTATATTGTTAGTTTACGCCTATCTCCGGCGGAGCGCGCATGGGAGGTTCTACTTGGCCCGTATCTGAGCGAGGAGCACTCGAGCGCCATTTGGTTGTGAGAGACCGCCGCTTGAACCATGCTTACGATGCTTGGTTAATTTACCCAACGAACCGACCCGATCGGCGGGAAGGAAAAAGCGGTCTCGATGCGAGGTGGAGCTTGGGGACCTATTGCGTGAAGCCTCTCCGTCGGTCCATCCATCGATGGCTCGGTCCTTCCGGAATTTGAAGGTGCATGGACGAGGACCACCTAAAAGAACTGGTAGATCCTTTCGAGCGCCTGGCGAGGTGTCAAGTCGCGCTTCTTCAAATGATGGGGCACCTTCGCGATGGTTAATGAGGCGATGGTTCTTTATGCGCTGAAGCGGCTTCACTGCGGTAGCGCGCGACATCGGTTGGTGGGTGTCTACCGTCGCAGTGAAGAAAACGATTGGTACTATTCGCCGCCTCGCTTGGATGGGACGAGTCTTCTAGCGGTGGGATTCGGCGTGGGAGATGGCGATAAACCGAAGTTTCTTGCAATCGCCTACCGCTGAGGTGGAAATTGGTGAGTATATTTTCTTTATTTAATTTGAAGTCTTGCCGACGCTTGCTTGAAATAAAGTTTTTGGCTTTTCAGTTTCGAGTAAGGATGATGGTAACGACGAGGCTGGTGAGGCTTCGGAGGGTTACGCGGTGACGGGTTCTGATGCTGAACCTGCGGCTGCACGTGCGACCTTCGATGTTGGTGCGGCGAAGCTGGACCGACTGCGACTTAGCGATTTCGAGGTTACAGCTGGTGCTGCTGCTGCGAGCAGGGTTGTTGCTGACTTCGCTACGCCCTCCTCTGTGATAGGGCTTTTTGAAGATGCTCCGATGAGGCATATGTTTGCGAGTATTGAAGCAAATGCTGCGAGGGTAAGGGTTGTTGTAAATGTTTATCATTGCCACTCGGCGGTTTTTTTTAAATGATAATTTCCTTTGCGCGCAGACTCTGATCCTATCTCGAGCGCTGAAGTTTGATATCAACCATGCGTACGAAGAAATTCAAAAGAAGGTTGATGCGGAGCACGCTCGTAATGAAGTGCTAAATTCTGAGCGGGATGCTCTTTTGAAGAAAGTTGAGGGCTTAGAGGCGAAGGTTAAAGAATTTGAGTTGGAGCGTGCTAGTCTTCGAATCGAAGTGACAGATGCAAAAAAATAGAGTTATGTCCTTCGAGACGAAGTGAAGGTTTTAAAAAGTGTCCGCGCTTCCTTGGAGGAAGACCTTAAACTTGAAAGGCGCTTATCTGTTGCTATTGGTCGATCTGCACAGGAATGCATGGAGGCTCGGGAGGGTGCTCGGGGAAACTTGGTGCTATTGTTTGAGAGAGACCCATCGCCTCTTTGAGATGCACATTACCATGGGCGCCTCCGACGCGGTGTGAATCTTGCGTGGATCTTTGCTCATGCATATGGCGATCATTGTGCGAGGGCTACTTGGTTGGCGACGCTTGCTACTCTTGATAAAATTTGGATGCGCTCACATTGACGGGTTGCCACCGGTGATGTCCCCGTGGCTATCTTGCGGCAGAGGTTGTTTGTCGCGCACCCTCGGATTCTAAGGCGGCGTGGTCCTTCAATGGGACTTCGGATGAAGCGCAGACACGAGGTCACGAGGCGTCGTTCAATTGCTCGAGCTTGCTGGAGAAGGGAAGGTCAGGAGGAGGTTCGCGAAGCTGGCAAGCGGGGGTCCACCCTGGAAAACAAGGTGTGACTCCCCTGCTTGCTATATAGCGTGATAGGTTTTGGATCTTTTGTAATTGGCATGCTTCGTTTTTTTATTTGTTTGCTTATGGAGTCATTTTGTTTGTTGTGTACAGAGGTTGACCTCTTTTTGTATAAAAACCTCTGTTGTTTTAAATGAGAAATGATGGGACGTGATTTGTCATTATTGATTGGGATTGATTTGGTTTGTCTTAAAATTGAGCTTCGCATTGTACACAGGTTGAGCGATGCTTGTTTGCTGCGGTGCTCAACAGGTCCTTGGCATCAGCGAGCATAAAATTAAACATGCTTTTCCTACTCGTGGTTCGAAATACGAGCGAAGTCTTGTATCAAAGTGGCCTTTGCGTGTTTTCTACCGGGGCGTGATATGCCATAGTGCGAAGTGGCAACGTTGGAAGAAAGCTAATCATGCGGGTTCAATGAAGGCGTTTTTTCGATTTCGTGCGCGGAACGCGGTAATGGCTCAGAGAGAAATCCGGGCTTTCTGGGAGCGCCGGGGCAAGGTATTTACAATTGATGAGTCTTCTCGTCCCGATGGCTCCGAGGAGGCTTCGAGTAGCTCTTGTACAACGCCAGAGGACGTAGCTACGGAGAGGGAGTACGCGGCTTTGTTAGCTATGAATGCCTCGGATGAGGAGCTACTGCAATGGGCTACTCGTCGGGAGGAATGGGATTTTGCCCCATAGAGGTGCACCATGATTGTCTTGCATTACGAGGTTTGTAAAATATGATGGCTTGTATTATTGTTGTAAGCTGAGGTGTAATGTATTGTTTCATGGATCGCTTTTTCGAGTGATCAGTTGTATGTGCAATCATCCTGTAGACTATAATAATGGAATCATAAGGATTATCTTTTTATTCGTATATGGACTTGTTGCTGGGAGGGCTTCTCGGGGCTCTTTTTTTTTGCGAGGGGGAGGCGAAGCCTCGCGCCGTCCCCCATTCTTTTTAGATAGGGCTCCGGGGAGCCCTAACTTTTTATGGGGGAGAAGCCTCGCTGATCCCCCATACTTTTTAAGATAGGGCTCCGGGAGCCCTAACTTTTTTATGGGGGGGAGCCTGTCGCCGCCCCCATACTTTTTAAGATAGGGCTCAGGGGAGCCCTAACTTTTTTTTTTTTTAGGGGGCGGCGAGCCTGGTGCAGCCCCCATACTTTTTAAGATGGGGCTCAGGAGCCCTAACTTTTTTTTTGAGAGGGGGCGGCCTCACACTGTCCCCCATACTTTTTAAGATGGGGCTCGGGAGCCCTAACTTTTTATGGGGGAGGCGGCTCGCCGTCCCCCATACTTTTAAGATGGGGCTCGAGGAGCCCTAACTTTTTTAGGGGGAGGCCTCGTGCCGCCCCCATACTTTTTAAGATAGGGCTTCGGGGAGCCCTAACTTCTTTTTTTGCGAGGGGGGGGCGAGCCTCGCCGCCCCCCATACTTTTTAAGATATGGCTCCGGGGAGCCCTAACTTTTTTTTGGGGGAGGCGAAGCCTCGCGCCGTCCCCCATACTTTTTAAGATAGGGCTCCGGGGAGCCCTAACTTTTTTTTTGCGAGGGGGAGGCGAAGCCTCGCGCCGTCCCCTATACTTTTTAAGATAGGGCTCCGGGGAGCTCTAACTCTTTTTTACTGGTGCTTGCGGGAGGCATCGGTGTGCACCGGGGCCGAAGGCCATGCGCGGTGTCTTTGTTTATACACTCGTGCCTGCGAGAGGCATCGGTGTGCACCGGGGCCGAAGGCCATGCGCGGTGTCTTTGTTTATACACTCGTGCCTGCGAGAGGCATCGGTGTGCACCGGGGCCGAAGGCCATGCGCGGTGTCTTTGTTTATTGATAGTCTATGTATTTTTTTGTATGCTTTTTCATTGATAGGGAGCAAAAAGGTGCTATCATTTACATCTTGATTTGTACATGCCCACTCCGCTTGTTGCGGCAACTGGACTACTTCCCGGACGCAGCCGGTTTGGCGGTGCTACGGTAGTACTTGCGAAGAGTCTTCGCGTTCCAGGTATGACCCAGCTATTCTCCTTCTGGTGTAGCGATGCGAAATGTCCCGACGCGAGTGTTGCTGGTGATGATGTATGGTCCTTCCCATTTGGTTTCTAGTTTACCCGCAGTTGTTGGGTTTGCAATCCGCTTTAGGACCATATCACCGGGTGCTAAGGGGCGAATTTTGACTCTACTGTTGTATGCTCGGGTTACTCCGTCGCTATACTTGGACATTGTTGAAATTGCTTGGATTCGGTGTTCTTCGAGGAGATCAAGGGAGGTATGTCTTTCTGCTGGGTCTGGTTGAGATACTGCTCGAAGAGACTTTGCGGTGAATTCTGCTGGGGTCATGGCTTCGTCACCGAAGAGGAGTTTGAATGGTGAGAAGCCTGTGGCTCTGGTTGGGGTTGTGCGGATTGCCCATAGGGCTTTTTGAAGTTCTTCTGGCCATACTCCTTTTGGGAGTCCGACGAGGCGTTTCTTCAGGCCTTCTAGCAGATTTCCGTTGGCTCTTTCCACCGCCCCATTTGCTTCGGGGTGTCCTACTGATGCAAAGCATATTGTGATGCCTAGGTCTTCACAGAATGCTCGAAATGCTAATGAATTAATCTGGGATCCATTGTCTGTGACGATATTGCGCGGTACCCCATACCGGCAAACTATGGTTCTCCAAATGAACCGCTGAGCTGCGGCCGAAGTAATTTTGGCGACCGATTCTGCTTCGACCCACCTTGATAAATATTCGATGGCTACAAATGCAAAGCGTAGGCTTCCTCTTGCTGTGGGGTAGGGTCCAATGATGTCCAGTCCCCATCTCGCGAAGGGCCAAACTGGTGGTAGAGGCTGGAGTGGGAGAGATGGGGCTTTCGACTGTCTGCTAGTCCACTGGCACCCTTGGCATCGTTGAACGAGGTCTTGAGCGTCTCGAAGGGCTGTGGGCTAGTAGAAGCCTTGGCGGAATGCTTTGCCAACTATACTCCGAGGTGCTTGATGTGCGCCACATAATCCTTCATGGATTTCTTTGAGGAGAGCCTGGCCATCTTCTCGAGACAAGCACCGTAAGTAAGGTGCGCAGACTCCTCCTTTGTAAAGTTATCCTTCTAGGATGAGGTAATTTTTGGCTCTGTGCCGGAGGCGTTTTGCTTCGGCTTCGTTTTCTGGTTCTTCTCCATGGAGGTATTTGATGATGACTTCTCGCCAGTCGGCCTGCTCCACTTGGAGCACGTTACGTGTTGATGCGTGTCTTTGTGGCGAGCTCACAGTGCTTGGTATGACAAATTTCTTGTGCTTCTATCGCGGCCGAAGGTTTCATGAGTACTTCGTGAAATACGTCTGGTGAAGGGTTTTGCCCGGAGCTAGCCATCTTCGCTAATCTGTCTGCTTCTTCGTTTTCAGCTCGAGGTATAGCTTGAACCGTTAGTCCGAGGAAGTAGGTTGATGCTTTACGGACTGCTGCAAGATAAGTTGCCATTTCTGAATCTCTAGCGATAAATGATTTGTCAAAATGACCTGCTACCAGTTTGGAGTCGCTTTTGATGAGCATTCTCTTTGCTCTAGCGCTCTTGCTTTACTGAAGGCCCAAGAGCAATACCTCGATTCAGAGGTGTTATTTGTTGTTGGAAAAGCGAGGCGGGCGAGTGGGCTACTGATGTGGCCGTCCGGGCAACCAGATCGCTTGCCGCTCGGCTCTGCAAGACACCATGATCCGTCAATGTACATTGTCCATGGGTTTTCAGAATGAGCGAGGGTGTTGTCTTCATTGTTTGGTGTCCACTCGGCTACAAAGTCTACTAGAGCTTGTGATTTAATGGCTGTTCTGGCGACGAAGCTTATATTGAAGGGTGCAAGTTCGGCGGCCCACTTGCCTACTCGACTTGTGGCATCTTTGCTTCGTAGCAGGAGTGCTAGGGGGTAGGAGGTGGGGATGATGATGGTGTGCGCGAGGAAGTAATGACGAAGTTTTCGCGAAGCCATGATTAAGGCGTACGCAAGCTTTTCGAGCTCTGTGTAACGTGTTTTTGCGCCTTGCAATGCTTCGGAGACATATTAATGATCCTGTGGTGGTGATCAAGATGACTTGCTTCGATGCGGGGTACCCGCGGTGCTTGTAATCTTGCATGGCTGCGATAATACGGCACTCGCCGGTTGTGTGCGTGCCTTCTCCGTGAAGGTCGCAAAAGGGTGCAGGTCTTCCGGTGCGATTGTCCGGTTGACGCCTCGAATTTTTTTCATGTCCCGTCATGCTTCGCCCCAATGACCTCGCGTCGCCCTCCTTCGGTATTTGACGTGCCTTCTACATGGTATACTTCTCTTCCTTTTTGCCGGAAGTCATTGCTCCGTGGCTTTGCGGATGACCCAGCGGAGGTGGTGGCGGATGCTTCCTTTGAGGGTGCAACTCCCGTGGTGGAGGTGGTGAGCGTTCCTCTCCGAACGCTATCTTCCTCTACTCGGGCGTACTTTTCCATTTTATCGAAGAGTTCTGTAACCGTGCGAATGGGTTTGCGCGCTAGCCTCTCTGAAAGAGGGCCTTTGCAGAGCCCGCATGTGGCGGCGTTTATGACAGTGGTTTCATTGACGCCCTTGACTTGGCACTTGACCTCTGCGAACTTTCTGAAAAAACTGCGAAGGGATTCATTTGGCGCTTGCTTCACTGCAAAAAGGTGCCCCGCATCCTTGGGTTCAATGTAATTTCCTTGAAAGTTATTCCTGATCAGGTCTCTCAACTGTTCCCACGCATAAATGGAGCGCGGATGTCACATCCCCAAATTAATAAAGAGGATTACTGTACATCTCATGATATCCCCAAATTAATAAAGATAATTACTATGCATCGCATGAGCATGCATCATTGTTTTCCAAGCATTTGCATTAAATATTGCATTTGGAAAATCTGAAATAAAAATAAAACATACACCTTAAAAAGAGGTTGTAAACTAAGACCCCAACCAAACCTCATGATACTCACTTGGGAATAATTTATTCAAATACTAGAACTAGTATAATGAATTAACATAATTTTTCCCAAATTTTTGGGACTGGTTTAGACCCTAAGAAAATTCAAACACAAATAAATGGATACCTTAAGTTTGAATTTATATTATGTGCATTATGTCATGAACAGTGGGGTTTAATAATTTTTATAGACACTAGACCTTCCCAGGAACCTCTGTGATTTATTTCACAATTTTAGGAAGTTTATTTCTATTTTTAACACCTTGGTCAAAGTGGAGAAAACAAATTAAATCCTAGTAAAACCCTAAAACCCAAACTGGTTGAGCACTGTTCATCGGGCTCGAGTCCGACCCAGCGGAGCGGCTCGGTCCAGCCACCTAAATGCACCAATGCATGCAGCCGTTGGATTTAAGTTAGACGGTCCAGATCTCTCTACTGTTTCAGCCAGTCCGAAGCCCTCATCCAATCTGAGCCGTCCGATTGTAAATCGACGGCTTAAATCGCTACCCCTTCGGAAAGGTCCAAGCGCCCCATTCTAATCTTGGCCGTTCATCCAAGATCTGACGGTCCACGCCGACCCACTTACTCAGCTTCCGCGGCGTGTGTGTCGCCGCGGCGAAGTGGGGCCCGCCGTCACCGCTTTCAAACCTCCCGCAGGAGCTCCACGCCACGCGGCCGCGCAATTGTGACGCGCACAGGAAGGCGACGTCGACGCCGTCAATCCGCCGCGTCCGTTGGCCTATCTCGAGTTTCGCTGACGCCGTCGTCTCCTCCGCCCATCGCTCGATAATACCGTCGCGCCCCTCTTCTCCCTCACTTTTCCTCGGTGGCTGAGGAAAGGGAAGCTCTCCCGTGCGTGTCTCTCGAGTAAGCTTCCTCCGCATGGTGGCTTTCGTTTCCTTGTTCAACACCTTCTCCATTTTGCCTAACCCCAGCTCCTCTGGTTGCTTGTAGCTCCCGGACCAAGGTGGTGCCATTGGAGACCCTAGAGCGCGCTCCCGAGCGGCCTCTTCGTGCCTTGTTGTCTCCGGTGAGTATTATGCTCCCTCTTGCGCGTCACTTTGTGCCTTCTTGCTCACTGATCAAAACCCCTCACTTTATTTCAACAATGCACGACAGGATTAAGGTGAATCGGAGTTTTACCCATTTCGGCCATAGGACCAACCTTTCGTCTCCTACCTTGCCCCGGTAAGGCATTTGTCGATTCCTTGGTATACTAGCATCCTCTTCAAGTCTTTAATCCTTTCCGACCACTCACTCTTCATGGTTTTGCTCAAGGACCCCTCTCTTCGTGGAACTCGTCGCGGTTACCTTTGTCTCCGACGCCGACGCAGCTCCAGCTCCTCCAAGCTTCCTCGAGCACCCTCCTCCGCTCAGGTAGCTCTCTATTAGCCCCTAGGACCCTAGGCACTCGCTGTATGGTCGCTGCGGAGCTTTATTTCGTGCATGCATGGTTGCCGTAGTGGACGCCGCCGCTTAGCTCCGACTAGCCGCCGGCACGGGCCACCATTGGCGCCGCCACCACCACCCAGAGGTGCGCGGCACTATTGCGGAGCGAACGCATGCCTTGGCGGTGTCGCCGTGGCGCCTGGCCGCGAAACCACCGAAAAGCGGTCCCGTTGTCGCATACTCGACACGAATCGTAGCAAGATCATTGTCGGGTTATTGGTGATCATTAGCAGTTAATCGCTGTCTTAACGCTTTAATGTGTCACTGTCGTGTGGGCCGTGCACAGAAAACGGGGGAGATAAGCGAGAGCGACAGAGAGACTGACGGGTGGGACCAGCGGCTTAAACCCCGTGTGTTTTGCACACACGCGCGTGGACCTGGTCCACTACGCCGTGTCACCGACGAACGGGACCCACCTGTCAGGACGAAATTCAAACCAATTGTAAATCGAAAAGCTCACTGTTCACTGGGCCCGCTGGTTAGTGACCGCGGCTAGCAAGCCCTCGGTAAGAACAGTGTTAAACGCTTTATAAAATCCGAAATGAGTTTATTTACACACTGTTAATTGGAATAAACTTGTAAAATGCACAACTAATACATTTCAACTCCAAAATGAATGAAACCACTTCTGGTAATTTTCATTTTTAATGAATTTATTATTAAAATTGGTTTCAAACTTGTCTCTGTAGTAGAGAGTATTACTATGGAAAATGATCCATAAACTTATTATTTTTACAATAGAAAAGGCTGATAACTTTGAAAATGAATAACTAAATCATGAAAATTCCAAATGAGCCAAACTCAACTGATTTAGTCTTGTAATAATATTCCCTATTTATCCATATAATCCTTATACCCTCCACTGCTCTACAAATTTTGGCCTCATAATTGAATTATTTAATGAAGACGTGTTTGAAAGCTGAAATTCAAACCTTCATAACTCTCACATACTAAATCCAACTGGAATAATTCTTCCACCTAAATTCATCTAAAATCATGATTTACCTACTGTAGAAAAATCATGCATTTTATGAGCATTTTGAGTTTTTGAGTATTTCTCGCTATTTATTCGGTATTGTATTTATCTAGATACCGAGCCTATTGATATCGATCTTTACGCTACTGAGGGAGAGCAGCTTAGCTACCAGCAAGGCAAGCATCATTTGAACTTTCTTTTGCATCATATTTGATCCTAGTTTTGTTAAGTTAGTGCAATGATATTTGCTTGCATGATTATTTTACAATGTCGCTATTTTTGTGATGTGTAGAATAGTTACATCCCAATTGTTTGAGGTTTATCTTGAATCATGAATACCTTCAGTACCACATGCTTAAGATAGGTTGTGTGAATTAATTATGGTTTGGGATTGCTTAGCCATGCAAGTCTAGAACGGTAGATTGATTGTCGGGAATAACCCGACAATTATGGGATACACACAATTCTCCATATATACTTTTGTTTCAGATCTTCGTATCTGTTTTATGAGTTAAATTTTTGTCAATTTAAATGAACTATTGGTCTGGACAAGTGATGGTTAGTGATGGTGCCTTTGTGCATGAGACTTGGGTAAGTGGTAGACTTGTTTGGACAATTAAGAACCGAACTTTGGTAACATCTTTGATTCAAGTAAAACTCATGCTTCCACACGCGGTGTATGGGCGCTGCTTGGTTAAGTAAGGGGTTGGTATTGTTGAGTTGATGACTGGTGGTGTGAGGGCGTATATGTGTTCCATCGCATATATGATCCATAAGGGTACCGATTGCAATTCTTTATTGTGAGGGCGAGCCCTCTTTAAGCTTTATTAATTGGGTCAGTATTGCCGGCACAACTTACGTGCCCGTTTAGTTGTGGGTGGGTAGCCTACACTTAAATGGGATTATGTCGCGTATGGGTGAGTCAACTCAATGATATCAACTTGCCGAAAAATACTAAGTCTTGGTTTACCCGGCCGGCATACCATAGGAAGTATGCTATATTCGGAGGCATCTGGCATTTGGAGGCTTACGGGCTAATCAAGTTGTGTGGGTAAAGTAGTACACCCCTGCAGGGTATAAATCTATTCGAATAGCCGTGTCCACGGTTATGGACAACACTTGAGTTACATGGTTGCTATTGTTAGACTTGGAATTGAAATTGTGGTTATAACATGGTGTTCGTCATGAATGGGTTATTCATGTTGGTATTATACTCAAAGTGGACAGCCACTTTGTCTTTGGTATGATTCATTTGTCATTCAATTTTTTACTCATTCACATGCTTTACTTCTACTTCAAATCTGTTTATAAAATGGCAATTGAAAAACTAGTATGTCTAGGTTGTTAAAATTATTGCGTCTTTTCGCAAAACTAAGCCATATGAGCCATCCTTTGGAACAACCTCTATGCATAACTAATTTTTATTTGTGTAAGACTTGCGAGTACGTTTGTACTCAACCTGGTTACTGCAATTTCAGGTGAGGAAGTTTGTGAGCCCGTCGATCTTGTCAGCGCCGATTTAGGCGACGCTGACGAGTAGTGCTATCTCTTAACCCCAGTCGGTTGCCGAAGGGTTATGGGCATACCATGCTGGACTTTTGGTTTATTTACATTGCTTCCGCTGTTACTTTATGATATTATTTCAATTTGGCCGGTCGGCCACTTGTAATAGTCATATACTTGAACTATTATGTTGTACGTCTTTTGAATTATGAATGTATGAATGTTGTATGGATGTGATCAACGTTGAATGAGAGTATGAGCATATTGGTCGCTGATCTTGGGAGCCGATATGATTGCATACTCGCTGTTAGTGGCTTCCTATTTTACCCACTAAGTGTAGTGTTTGACTAGTTGGAGAACCGACAATCATGTAGTGCTTGCAAGGGAGCAGCGCGCATGATCGTCGGGGCTCTAGTTTTAGTTAAGCCTTTCACTTAGACTGAGTTAAGTTGGAATCCATTTACTTGAGGCCCAAGGGTTATGTCCTTAAGACCATGCTTAGTCTCAGTCTTACGGAGATAATCCGGGGGTCCTCACAGCGGAGGTATGGTAAAGAACCATGTTAGCGCTACGCCTCTAAGGGCGAGAGTGACGTTTTTTGCTTTTGTGGTGTCGTCGCCTCCGGCGGCTTCTACTGATGTTTCATAAACTCGAAGGAATTCCGAAGGGTCGGAGCACCCATGGAAAGGTGTAACATCGGGCATCTTAAACCCCTGGGGCCAGCGGGCTGTCTCTAGTCCTATGCTCAACGGGGAGTTGGGATCCCCCCGGAGCAATGGGACGAGAGGCTCGGAAATGCTCCCCGCTGCTACAGTTGGAACGGGTGGCGGGGGAGTTGCGAGGGCTGAGGTTGCCGGTTGCCGGAGGACTGCCATTTCACGACGATGATCTGCCAGCTCTTGCTGGAGTGCTACGAAAGATTCTTGACTTGCTCCTGCTTCCGCGACGGGCTGTCCTTCATCCTGTGCAGAGTTGTTTGTTTCTTCCTCCGCTGGCGTGGCGCGGGATGCCCCTGCTACAGAGGTTCTGGTTCACTTTGCTCTCGGGGTCTTTGGGTGCGGAGGACGCCGCGCTATTTCTATTCTTGAGATTTTGGATTTGGTTTTCTTCCGCGGTGCCATGCTTGAGCTCGAAGATTATGCTTCGTGACTTTCCTGTCGTCCCCATGGACGGCGCCAACTGTCGTAGCAAAAAGACTAGACAGTAAGAGAAGGGGGACCCTCAATATGCTAAGAATGTACGAAGGGTCCTTGGTAAAGGGACAGATTGTCAGGAAAACGTACTGTGTATGAAAAGTAATCAGATATCTTTGCTCTCAAATTTTTCTTAGCTATTACATGGGGGTAGATGCTTATTTATAGACAAAATGGTAGGATACATGAGATTACATAAGCACCCTTATGAAGGTACAACTAAAGTAGGGACTGCAGGGTCCTTTCCTACCACTATGCTTAGCTTCAGTCCACCTGTCTCTTTTCTAGCCTCCGCTTTGATGTCTTCCGAATACCCTTCGGATGTTCTAAGGGCCTCGCACGAACCCCTCCGGGAGACTCTTCACGGGCTTCGGGTTACCTTCGGGGTATCTTCGGTACCCCTCGGGAGACCCTTCGGAGGCTTCAGGTCACCTTCGGGATACCTCTGGTACCCCTCGGAACATTCTTCGGAGGCATCGGACGAAGGCTCCCTTCGTGGGTCTTTGTAACATCCCAAGTGTATAATTAGGGTTATTCAAGTATAATTATATGTGTAGAAATTAAAACTTTTTCTCACATCTTGAAAAACCCTAAAATCTCATGTGATTCGTGTCCAAGAGTTGTGTAATCTAAAAACACAAAGCTCTTGTTGACCAAAAGTCAAATTCATTTTCCATTTATCTAAAATCTTGTGCCAATCAATTGGAAATATTTTCCCTTGGTCCAAAAACTGATGTGGGACCCCTCTGAAAAATATCACAAGTTGTAAAACTAGTTTGATAAATTTTGGAGGTAAAACAATCCTTTAAACAACCTTAGTAAATTTCCTGAGAAAATGCATTGCATAATAACCTCTGGAAAATTTCTGTAAGGTTAATCATGTTGTCAGCAAGCTCCAGTTAAAATTTCATCAAATTTGGAGCTCATTTGCTAGCCCAAACAATTCTGCAAAGTCTCAATGCTTAAAAGTTCAAATTCAAAAACCTCAGACTGTTCCTTGGGCTAGCCATGTTCAAACTGGTCCATTTCAACCCCTTTGGACCTCCTCAACAGTGTCACCCCAGCAGACCTCCTCTCCATTTAATCAGTCGCACTGTTGGATTCACATCCAACACCCACGACCTCCTCCGGCTAGCACCAAGAAAGACCTTCCCACCTCATGAGGTCATAGCCATTGGATCAAAGATCCACGGTCACGACCTCCCCGTGTGTGAAACCTCAAAGACCTCCTCGAGTCATTAAACCATCGCAGCGAGGTCATCCCATTTGTTGAGGTCGTGGCCGTTGGATCAAATCCAACCGCCACGACCTCCTCCTCAACATACTCGGTCAGGTCCTCCCACTGCGTGAGGTCTTGGCCCTTGGATTCAAGATCCACGCCCGACCTCCCTCCTGTTAAAACCACTTAGACATCCCACCTCGTGAGGTCATAGCCCTTGGATTAAAAATCTAAGGCCATGACCTCCTTGTCTTCTCGCCTTTGGATCTCTGCTCAACGCACGAGATCAATGAGCCGTTCGGACCACCCAATATTGACCATTGGATTTACATCTCACGATGCCGCTAACAAATGGGCGATTCGGACCATCGCGTGAGCCCTTAGATCCAAATCGGAGGGCTAAGACCTCCTTTGCTTCTGCCGCAGTCCTCTAACCTCCTTATTCACTTTGTGCGTATTAGACCTCCCCATCAGTCGGTGCCCTTGGATTTACATCCAAAGGCCATGACTTCCCCCTCATGTCTTTTGATCGCGTGCGCGTAAGCCTTCATTGGAGGTCCGCACCGTTGGATGGAGATCCAACGCTTTGGACCTCTGTCCATTTCCACACGTCGCGTTTTCACGTTAAGTGAAATCGTGAGGCCATGACCTCCCACGTTTGATCGTGTGGTGGGACCTCCTCCCACCACTTAAAAACATAACGGTTCAAAATGGGATCCGATGGCCAAGACCTCCTCGAGGTCTCATCCAATGGCCACTAGGACCTCCCTGTTCTTCTCCTTCCTCGGCGCGTGGGAGCTTCGGCGATGCATTTAATGCATGTCCGAGCAGGAGGTACTGCTCATGACTCTTTCTTGACCGCATTTAATGCAGTCGACTTTCATCTCAAGGGTCGGCCGAGCCTCGCCTTGTCGCCCCCATGTCTTGTCCACTCCATAGACCATGCCATGGGCCAAGCTCACCATGAGCTTAGCCGGTGGTCTAAGACCTCAATTGCCCTTGGATAAAACCACCTCCACGGTTTTCTGGCTTCCTTTGCACACCATTTATCACTTTGCTCACACATCCGTGCTTGTGAGCTCTAGACACCAAAGTTCCTTGGCAGCCTTTGCTTGGAGCTCAAGCTCCTCGGTGGGCAAGGGTCATTGAGAATTTTTCTCCCTCTCCTTGCTTCCATTGTGCCTTCCTCTGGGACCAAGTCCTAACTAAGTTGTTGGACATTTGCAGAGGGGGACAAAGTGGAGCTTGGAGCTGAGCCGAGGCTTGAACTTGGACTTGAGCAATGAGCTCCCCTTCTTCCCCAACTCAAAGCCAAGACCATCCCCGACCTCCCGGCATCTTAAGGACCTCCAGTACCTCCCGATAGTCCTTAGTGCCGCACTGCGGTATGTTGTCATGCGGAGCTCTTATTTGGCACACGCTGAATGTCGCTATGAGCATCATTTTGCGTTTCAAAATTTGGCCGTGTGATCTCCTTCGTTGTCCTCTCCGGCTCGCCGGCGTTCAACGCCGTCGTCGCCGTCGAGAGTAAGCTCATGGTGTGCGCAACACTATTGCGCACACGATGATAAACTTGGTTGTCGCCATGAGGTCCGCATCGCCGGCAACAACCATTTCTTCAAGCTCGGGATGTTGTCGGATGTCCCGAGCGTGTCGTTGTCATTTTAGGACCAAGATCCTGGCTTTTATGGTGCTAATCATTGCCCAATCTCGCAATCATTGGCGTCTTAACTGCCTTAAATCCATCCTTTAATGCGTGCATTAAAGACCTCCCGAGCGCACGGACCTCCTCGTGGTCCCTCGCGCTTTAATGCCCTGTCCAAACGCGCGCGTCTTGCGAAGTTAAAGGCGCTGGTGCAGGGCGTCCGACCTCCTCCGAGGAGATCTGGAGCGTCCAAGACCTCCCTTGCGCGATCTCGACCATCCGCACCTCCTGGAGGTGCAGCAAGGTTTAGATCTCACCGTTAAGGACCTCCCCTTTAGATCTGGTCCGTTCCGGACCTCCCCATCATCGTTGTGGTTCGTTGGATCCTCAATCTACGGCCACGACCTCCCCCTTGCCTCGCGCATGTGAGTTGTTAGGAGGTCCAGGACCTCTGGACCTCACATGTGCGTGCAGTTGATCTCTGGGAGGTCTGAGCCGTTGGATCTGTGATCTGTGGCTCACGACCTCCCGTGTCTTTGTGAGTTTTAGAAATTCCAGTGAAGTCTTAGTTATAAACTAAAACAAGGTATAAACTTTAGAATTTCATATCTTTTTCATTTTAAATCCAAATGAGGTCATTCAAATTGTGTTAGCTCTGTCTTGAACTTGACCTTAATCCAAAAATGATTGTAAGTTGAGTTCAGCTCCAGAGCACAGTTAGCCACTAGGTTTTAAAACTAACTTTAAACATACATTCAAATTAATGATTAACTTGTAAAAATTCATAACTAATGCTCTGTAGATTCTTTTTAAGTGAGACCAACTTTGTTAGCTTCCTCTATTAATGAACTCACTGTAAAAATTAGATTTGAGCATATTGCTGTTATAGAAATAAGGACTTGTGCATTATAATTTTGTTCAAGTTCTTGTTTTTGAAAAATTATAGAAAGTGCAATATAGCTCCAAATGGGATGAACTCAATTGTGTTATTCATCTCATGAGGTGCTGGTTTCACAGTAAAAATCTCAGCCTCACCACTTTTCTAGAAAATGTTGCCTCATAATTAAATTAGTGAATAGTGCAGTTTGGTATTTTCAGGGCTGAGCAGAATTGTTTTGCTCATAACTTTTGCATTAAGAATCCAAATCCATTGGTTCTTGTTGCTAAATTCCCTAAAAATCACCCTCTTACTGCTGTAGAAATTTCAGAGAATTTGGAGTTCGTTTGCTGTGCTGTCTTGTTGTTTTTCGTCGTTCTTATCGGTTCTTTATCGTTTTTCCGTTAGGTTTCGACATTTGTGGTGATCCCGCAAACGACCCTCCGCAACAAAGTGACCAGCAGCAAGGCAAGCAGTTTGACCATTTCCATCATTGTCCTATTATTTTAAAGCTTAATACTTTGCTTTACTTCTATGTATGCATGCTACTTTGTGTTAAATGTCGCTAGCTTTCCTATAGTTGCATAATCTGTAGGAATTATTATCCTCTACTACCAATGAGCCTAGGTTATTCGCTGTGGTTTGAGCTCGTTGGATGAGCTCTCATCACTTAGTAGTTTACGTTAATATTGCTTAGACATGCTTAGCTATCGGTAGTAATGGGCGATCATCGACTTAGTCGATGGTCTTGATCACACAAGTATTATTATTCCTCCTATATGTCCAGCACTTGTGCTTTGATTAATTTGTAAGATCAAAACTGAAAATAAAATGTTGATTTAGACTTGGGCATATTGGATGGGTGGTGCGGTTCTTGGAATGTGGTGGTATACCCGGTCCCTAAGGACCAAGTACTTGGGTCACTAAGCCAAGCGCTTTTATGTGCTAACCACACGAGGGGATATGGGACCTCTCTTGACTAAGTACTTTGGGAGGTGTTAATTATGAGCTGGTTGGTGGGTATGTTTTAATAAAATCTGTGTGTGTGGTGTTGGGAGGGAGCATTGGCGGACCGGTTAGGGTCATCTAATGTGTCTTGTCCCGTGGGTTCTTGCTCGTAATTAGCATCGTCCATTGGAAATGTCTCGTAGGACTTAGCGTGCGGCACACCAAAGGTCGTGTGCCTAAAGGAAAGGCGGTCGGACGTGTGGGTACATTGGTACACCCCTGCAGGGATAAAACTATTCGAATAGCCTCGTCCTAGGTTATGGACATGCTTGGTAAGGTCGTTCAAGACTAGTCTCAACCTTTTAATTAAAACTTGATGGGTTGGTATGAACGGGGAGTTCATGCTATTGTTGTGGTGACTAAGGGTTAGTCACTTCGTGTTTGTTCTTGTTGTTGTTATTATGTTATTATCGCGTTGTATTTCAACAATTAAAAATGCTTTATCAAATTGCCTTCAATCTATTATGTTATTGCAAATGAAACTTGCTTTGTGCTAAAATGTAAGTCCAAAGCTCCATCCACTTAATTAAAGCTTGCATGTAGCTAAATTATAGTTCTGTTATCTTACATCGTCGGTCTTGCGAGTACAATAAACAAGTTATTGTACTCATTTGCTTTGCTTAACAAATTTGTTGCAGAGACGGAGGTGAGCTCCAAGAGCCTTACTTACGTGCCACGTGTTCTTGCTTTCTTCGACGACTAGCTTGGCGGTCCGGCCGATGCCTAGGGGTTAAGGCACACCGATTGGCTTTGTGTTATAGCCATCTTTATGGCACTTTTGCTTCATTGTGTATTCTTGTAACTTATTGCTATTTGGCCTAAGGGCCCTCTTTTGTAGTAGCTATTCCATATTAATATTAACTTCGGTTTGTTGCTTATGTTCTATGTGTTGTATGGAATTGATATATTCTTTTGTTGTGAGGTATGTATCTTGCATTCAGGGAGTATACATCTCTCGAGACCGAGTTTATTCGGTTGATAATACTAGGGTCAATTGGATGACTAAGTATTATGAGCCTAATAAACATCGGGGTCTCACAGTCTTCTGGAGACTTCGGACGAAGGCTCTCTTCTCGGACTCTCC
Organism: Phyllostachys edulis; assembly: GCA_036346405.1. NCBI lineage: Eukaryota > Viridiplantae > Streptophyta > Magnoliopsida > Poales > Poaceae > Phyllostachys > Phyllostachys edulis. The sequence continues at coordinate 9,739,172 of CM070550.1, read as the reverse complement.
GGAGACTTCGGGCCACTATGAGGGCAGCTTCTGTAGCCTCGGTGCTGTTTCGTCAGGTTGATGGGGTCGGTGGGCTACCTCTACGACAAGTACTACCGCTCCTCAGGTGTGGTCATACCGTTTTATACTGAAACTTTCCAGATGTTGTTCTAAATGTAATGCGTGACTCTTAGTTGATCAATGTGGCACAAAATAAACTTTCAAGTTATTAGCCATGATCTCTCCTTATAGTGCGACGTCTAGCCTATAAATCCGGTCTTTTCACACATGTTAGTCCCTTAACACATTGTTGTCATTAATTACCAAAAATATTTTTAGGGGCCTAGATGCTTTCAATGGGAGGGGTGGCGCCAAGTGGAGGGAGGAGAAGGTGGCGGGGCTGCTCGGGAAGGAGGAGATGGGAAGAGGAGGAGAGGAGAGGAGAGGAGGAGGAGGAGGCGGCGGGCGTGGAGGAGGGAGGCCGGGAGGCGGCGCCGGCGTGGGCGGCGGCGGCGAAGGCGGCGCCGTGTAGGCAAGACCATGGCGATGGCAGGTGTGTGTGGCGTGTCGCACTCAAAGCACCTTCTTTGTAAGTTCAAGTTCCATTAATTGGTTTCAGTGATTAATAACAAATCTAAATCGTTTGTTGAGTATGATATTGTTTAGTCTTATGTGGATGAAAAGGTGAAAATCATGGAGGTATGCATTCGACATCATATTCTTATATCTTGTTGCATTCCTCGGATCCATAATATAGGTTGAACTCTACTAAAAGTTTAACATGAATATGTGCATATGTTTTTATTACACATTCGTATATGCACACATTTAGGGGGAGTTCACTCTATGTTTTGTGGTTTAATTAGTATTGATCCTTGTTCTTTATCCACTTATATTGGGGATCTCTACTTTGAAACATATCTTTTGAGTATATAAAACTTGTGTAGTTCATATATACTCAAATTGCATTATGTCCAATTGTTTGCAATCGTGGTGGTTGTCATTAATTATCAAAAAGGGAAAGACTGAATAATCTAGACCCGCCATTATGAGTTAATGGTATATTTTGGTAATTCATGTCAATCACATTGTGGGACTAACATTTTTCATAAGTTGGATAAATAGGTTATGTTCCATGAGGATGGAGACTTTAGATGGCATCATGAGTTGATCGTCATCAAGTCAAGATTCAAGAAGAGGATGCATCATGTGTTGATGCATATCAAGATCTCGAACAGAAGATGGTCATGAGTTGATCATCAAGTCAAGAGAAGACTCATCATGTATTGATGGAGGGCACATGAAAGATGCATCATGGGTTGATGCATATCAAGACAATGACCTAGACTTGAAGTGAAGATGTATGTCATCAAATTTCAAAATGATGCTCAAGGCAAAGGTATAACTAGCTAGGTCTAAAGATGTGTTCATAATCTTTTACCAATCTTGGTGTATGGTTGGAAGACTGGATTGCTAGTATAGGTTGTCGTACTATTAAGAGGGGTCTTATATAGTAGCTTGAGTCTCATCATGTGTTGATAGCTCAATCCCGCTTGCTCTAGCTCTTCTAGGCATGATGCTATTGTTTACGAATGTGTTTTGCAAATAGTTGAAGCTCATGCATTAACTCTTTGTAGCATGAGACTATAATTTGCAAATGTATTTTACAAATAGTTGAAGTTCATGCACCTACTCCTTGTGGCATGTTGCCGATATTTGCGAATGTATTTTGCAAATAGTCGAGGCTCATGCATAATCCTTGTAGCATGTAACTTTAGTTTGCAAATGGTTGAAGTACATGCACCTACTCCTTGTGGCATGATACTAAAGTTTACAAATTGCTGAAGTTCATGCATCGTCCCTTGACATGGTCTAAGATTGCTCGTTGCTCTTTTCTTGGACCTAGGCCATATGTTGGCTCTTTAGAGATGTGCTTCTTGATTTGATCAAATGTGTTTGAGATCAATCAAACAAATGGGTTGTGTAGCCCTCTGAATAAGCTTTCTATAGAGCCTAAGATCACTCAATTCTGACATCGGAGTCAAAGGTTATTACTATTTTTTGAGTGTCGTCTGTGCTGAAATTCTTGGCCTGACTGACCGCGGTTGAAAGCCCAGACAGACTGGGAGTGCGGACTGACCGCTCTTATAAGGCTGGTCAATCTTTTCCAAAGGGCGTGTTTTTTGGTTTTCTTCCTCCCGGAAGTCCGGACTGACCGGGGGTCCGGTCAGACCGGGCCCTGTGAGGTTGGATTGACCGGGAATTGTATGCAATGGCTAGTTTTATAGCCGTTACACTATAGCTCGGATTGATCGGCCCTGTGCCTGCGGACTGACCAAGTTTCCCTGATTTTTAGCAGATTCTCCTCCAACGGTTAGTTTTTGTGTGTGGGCTTTAAATACCCACCTTGGCCGGTTGGGGGCAACTCTTGGATCCTATTTTTATTGACTTGAGCTAGTATGGGCTTCTCCTCTCAATTGTGCATGTGTTACACCTTGTGAGCAAAGGGAGAGGTTCTAGTTGCATGCATTGCAACTAGAATTGGGTTGAGCATCCAATTGTGCATGTGTTGCACTTGGTGAGAGTCAAACAAGAGGCTTGGTTTATTACTCTTGGTGTTTGCCGACACCTAGATGGTGTAGAGGTGTCGTGGTCCGGTAATCTTCTCAAGAAGCTTGTGAGAAGGCTCGGCGTGTTGTGAGTGGTTTGGTGCTCGCCATCTCCGGAGTGGAGGAAGAGCAACCCCGAGTGGATCGAGGTGTTGGTTCAAGTTGTGAGCTAGTCCAATTGGTTTGGGCTTACCTCAGAGGTGTTGGCTTAATTTGTGGAGCTGGTCCAAGTTCGTTTGGGCTTACCTCAACGTGAATTAGGGGAGACCGGCAAGTCTCCGAACACCATGGTAAAACATACTTCTATCATTGTGGTTTGCTTTCTTGAGCTTTACTCTATTGCAATTTACATTTATAGAATTAAATTGCTTACATATATTTGTATATTTGATATCATTATCAATAGTCTTAGATTGTTAGTGCATTTAGTCAAGACTAGTTAATTTAGGTTTTTTTTGTGCAAAACCGAATTGCCTTTCGCTTCCTCATTAGAAATCAGTTTTAGCCTTAGAGATTTTTAGAAACGACTATCCCCCCCCCACCTTCTAGCTGGCCTCCTCGATCTTACAAGTAGTATCAAAGCTTGGTCTCTCATTTGTTAGACTTAACCGTCTAGAGAGTAAAGGATGGCCACTAGTGATGTAGTGTACCTCGGTGAAGCACCTCTATTTGATGGTACAAAGTATGCTCATTGGAAAATCCGCATGTCTTGTTATTTTAGGGCCATAAGCCCTAAAATTTGGCAGATTATAGACGTGGGCTTTTCTCATCCAAAGGATTCTCTTGCTCCAACTATTGAGGAAGAGAAATTCTCACATCTTGACGCTCAAGCAACTAACGTTTTATTTAGTGCTTTGAGTATAGAGGTGTTCGATGCCGTATGCAATCTCAAGAGCACTCATGAGATGTGGACATAACTTCAAGATAATTATGAAAGGTCCATCTCCACTAATGATGATTGCATAAAAGAATGGACATCGGGAGAAGAATGCTCAACTTTTAGCTCCGACAATGAGGAGCCCTCAACCCCATCCACATCAATTCATTGCTTTATGGCCAAAGGTAATAAGAAGGAAAATGATGATGATGAGTGCTTGAGGAGCTTAATGAGTATCTAGGGAAGGAGAAATCAAAATTCAATATTTTGAAGAAAGAATATGTCTCACTTCAAAGTAATTACGAGAAGCTAAAGGATGCTCATGAAAATATCCTTCTCAATGAGTTCAATAAGCCCAAGCTGGATATAAGAATTACATGTAATTTATTAGATGATTTTCCATGTGTAACTTCTAATCCTTGCATTTCATTTAATGTTAGCATATCCACCTCTTGTGATGACTTGCTATATATGCCTTGTAGCTCTAGTAAAAATGCTTCTATTTCCTCTATGCTTGTTGAGACTAACCTTATAGAGAAAAACAAAAAGCTTAAGGACCAAGTCACCAAGTTAAGCAATGACTTTGAGAAGTGCTACAAAGGGAAGGCCTCTCTTGATGGTATCTTGAACAAGCAACGGAGCTTGAATGATAAGAGAGGGATTGGTTTTGTTCCCAAGAAGAATGAGAATAACAAGACAAGGAACAATGCAAGACACACGAAAAATATCAAGTGCCTTGGTTACAATGAGAAGAGTCACTTTGCCTTGGTGTGCCCAAATCAAGTGGATGACAAGTCAAGATCATCAAGAAAGAGGCAAGCCGACAATAAGCAAGATAAGAAGACAAGAATGGGAAGCAAAAGCCCAACTTGTTATAATTGCTAGGAAAAAAGACATTTTAGTAAGGATTGTCCTAAAGGTATCACTCCTAAGCGTCTTATCTATAATAATCATTATTTACTTAGGAATGTTAAGAATGACAATGTGTTTGCTAGAAGTGTTAGCTCACATAAAACTATTGCTAGGGTCATTTGGGTGCCCAAATCTATTGTCACTAACATTCATGGACCCAACCGAGTTTGGATACCACAAAGTGCTTAAATGATAAATAGGAACTTGGAGAGGCATTGGAGGTTTAGCTCACACATGAAGAGGTGGATTCCACCATATTAAAAATTGGAGCCAAGCATGAGGATGATCTTATCACATCAAGCACCAATGCCACCTCGGTAACAAGTAGTTGCATTGAAGTTTCTAGCCATTTGCCTTGTGTAGGTTGCATTCCATGAAAATCTTTTCAAAAGGGTTCTTGCTCTTGTCCAAAAACTTCATTATTGAAATCTTGGGCAAGATGGTTGTGGCACATTAAGGGAGAGTGGTAAGTCATATTCATGTATATCACATCCCTAAGTGTGCCAAAATAAATTAAGTGCTAGTGATGTTTTTTAAAATTGAGTCTTTTAGCCAAAAGTCAAAAATTTCACAAATATTAATAATCTTTTGAAAAACTAGTTGTAAAATGTATACAAATGTTATTCAAAGGTTTTCCAAAGTTTTTGGCTCAAGAAAAACCTATTTTAAGTGAAAATGAGTTTCTAGCCAAAATTCTATATCATAGTATCTTGTTTTTGACATTGACTAGATTTTTGTGTAAAATCTATTCTAAAAATAATTTGAAAACCTTGCTAAAAGGAATATCCTAGAGTTGGATATTCTTAATCTTTTTTGTATTCAAAAGATTTTCAAAAGGACAACCTAGCAAAAGTTATTTGATTTTGAAACTCATCCAAAATACTAGTTTGACCTAAGTGGTCACATTCAAGCACTTAAGTGAGTTTTGTCATTTGAGCCAAAATTATTCATATAAATAGGTCCATAATGGTATTCATGACTCATACATGCAATTGGATGCTTTAAATACCATCAAGTGCTCAATTTGGCTCTTTTGGAGAAGTTTCATAAAATTAGTTCTTCGAGTGAAAAAAATTTTAATTTATAAAAACTATTTGAAGAATAGATTCTTAAGGGCTATATTAGTTGGAAATGCTCCAAATGTGTTTGTTTGATTGATTATGTGAGAATTTGGAGCACAATACAACAATTCCTTCTTTTCTCCAAAATCAGCACTGAAATCTGCTGACAGATTCAGTCCCCGCCGGACTGACCGGCAGTATCCGGACGGTCTGACCGACCACAGCCCACCGATCAAACCGCACGTTCCCTGCGATCAGACCAGCCTTGCAAAATGAAACCTTCTTCTTCTAGCATCGAACCGTTTTCTTCTCTCTTCGGTTGTTTTCTACTCCACTCGGAAAATTGAGTTCTCTCTCACCAAAGAGATTCAAAGGTTTTCCAAATGTTTTGACTCAATAAAATATATTTTAAGTGAAAATGAGTTTCTAGACGAAAATCTAGCTCATAGTATCTTGTTCTTGATCTAAACTAGTTTTTTTTGTAAAATCTAAAGAAATTTGAAAATGACCCCAAAAGGAAAATCCTAGAATTGGCTATTCTAAACCTTTATGGTATTCAAAAGATTTTCAAAGTACCAACCATTTAAAAATTAAAGCGATTTGAATTTTGCCAAAATTCTTGCTTTGACCCGAAATGATCAATTCTCGCATATTGTGGGTTTAGCTATTTGAGCCGGATTTCTTTGTGTATCTTGGCTTTAAATAGTATTTATAACCCATACAAAGCCATGAAAATGAAAAGCTCCATGAAATTCAAATTTGGATGTGTTTTGAGCGTTTAAAGCAAAATCATTCTCTTTATGTGCTGTCGGGACCCCGAATCTCCGAATCCGGGACCGTATGTGCATTCTGAACTAGTCCCTAGATCAGTAACTAGCTCGCACAGTCACAACATCGATGAAATCATATCCATACAACAAGATAGCTAATGAAGCAGACAAATTATTATTATTTAGTAGCAACAGACCTTATGGTCAAAGTTTTACAGAGTTTGCCACGCAGGGCCTAAGACAAAAGAGTAAACCTGCAGTGGAATAAAACAACTCGTGGTAGCCATCCAACATGCCCACAGGCAATCGAGTGGAGAACGCGACCTAGTTCGCATAGTCTTCGAAGTACTCTTCCTCAAAGAGTTCTGCGTTCCCTAGTTCTTCCTCGGTGACCGATCAACAAATGGCGTATAGCCGTGAGTACATAAAGTACTCAGCAAGTCGTAGGGAAATATATGCAAATAGTATTTATGCAAGGCTTAACAAGGATAGCTTTATGGTTATTTTTGCAGAAAGCAGTATTGACAGTAAATACAGTAATTAGATTTAAAGGCATAATTTAAAAGATCAATACATAAGTAAACAAGTTTATTTGAAACAACTAGTGAACAACCCTGTTCACTTCCCAACCAACAATCAACATCCGAATCGCTTTCCAACCAAACCATTCCAATATTTTTATGAAAATCTACCCCTCGTGTGAAATCACTAGGCATTGTCCATAACTAGGGACACGACTATTCGAATAGTTTTACACTTTACACTCTGCAGAGGTTGTATAGCTTTACCCACATGACACGACTTCTCTAGTTTGTTTAGCATTGTTGATACCACTACTACCTTAGGTAAGCAGTCTAGAACACGTGACAAGATATTTACGAAGTTCTGTTTTGACTCGATTTTGCTCACTAAGGATTCGCCATTCTGGCCCCCTCTTGTGCCAATTCAACAACCAAAATAGAACCAAATCAAAACATTGCTAATTAGTTGGCCAGGTCCACCCCACTCTGGACATGTGGTTGTACGGTATGGCCCAGATCAATGGCGTACAAAGTTAAGTCCTTAGTGTCTACTCAGGCGAGGCAACCACATCCCAAAATTCTCCCTCTTTACTGCATGATCTCATCTGAGTATGAAATCATTTTCTGTTCAACCCGACCAAATGGCAACCTTTGCCATAGCACAACAAATTTTAATAACAGTGGCTGCGCCACAATTCCATATATCATTAAGTCAAGATTAATCATTATGAATAAGTGATCATGAATCCCATCGCGACTAAACATGACTAAGCATAATACGACCCATGTTGGTAGTACAATAACATCCAACTAATAATTAACCATCTTATGGTGTCCAATGATTTATGTTATTCAAGGGTACATGTCAATAGCAATTATACAAGGAGGCATAATGACAATTAAGTATTAACTATTCTCGAAAGCATTAATTATAAACTTAGTAATGCAGGTTGATGCAAATCAATGTAGTTTTATAAAATGGGTACGACATGATCAAAGGTCGACGACTTGCCTTCGTTGAAGGTTTGATATGCTTCAGTCGACGGGTCCGAGAATTCTTCGTTAACGCCGGAATCTACACGAGCGAAAAGAGCCAAATAAATACAACAATTCCAAATAAAATCCAAAAATTAACAAATTAGAACCAAAAGAAAAGTACAGAAATTATATGAATTTAGAAACGAGAATTGACAGAATTGGAGTTCATATGAGGGAGAACGAACGTTTGGAAGATTGCGATCACATGAAATGATAGAAAATATAGAAAATGGAATATGCTGAATATTCCATTTCAGGAGCTGGGATGAAAGAAGGCTGACTTCTGGGTCACTCTTGGTAGTGAGTGTTGTGATAAGATGATGGTTAAATCGTTCTTAACCCTAGAACCGATGTGGCTAGATTACAGTATACCGCTTTATGTTCAAACAGGCTCTCCTATACTTAGGGCTTATAGCTTAAAGATACTCAATTATTGTCTAACTACTCTACTAATTCCGATTGATTATCAGATTACATTATTATTTCTTTTAATCCAACAAAGGGCTAGGGTTCACTAATGTTGGATCACGCAGTGTGCAAGTAAGTCTAAACCTGACTGCAATATCTTACTAATCACTAATTGACTTGATGCATTTCTTTAGCTACAAAGAATCCCACTAACCATTTAACTGAACCAAACACTCTTCTAAACCCTAACCATTTCATTCAATTCCCTACTTACTTGGCTCAATCACTAACAATACTTGAGCACACCAACTTCTATAAGAACTAACCTATTAGAAATAGCTAATTATCTTAATCAAGCTCCTGCTAATCCTCAAACCTTCTTCTAACTAAACCATTCACTCTAGTACTTCAACACAACACAGAGAGATAACAGGGGAGGAGGAGGCGCTCGGGGCGTAGGGCGGCCGGCGGCTAGGCAAGGCGTGAGGAGCTCGGCCGACGGCCCACGCCGACCTTGAGGAGGCGACCCAAGGTGGCGGCCAAGGAGGCGAACATCAGGCGTCAATGGCAGCTCTTGTGGCGGCAAGGCGCTTCGGTCGTCTGATGGCGCCGATGATTGGGCGGCGCCGAGGGACGCGACAGCGCATGAGCAAGGCAGCGGCCCGGGGAAGGTGCATGAGGCTTGGGGTGCGGGGATGGCCGAGGGGGCGTGGCCACGGCGCCGGAGGCGGGGAAGAAAGGAGCGGCGGCGACGACACAACATGGGGCGCAATCGGCCGGGAGAAGGAGGAGGAAAGCAAGAGGGGTTAGGAGACGCATTGTGACGCGACTACGAGGGTCGGAGCTTCACCGGAGAAGGAGAACGACGATGGGGCGGCGCGGCCGGTGGCGGTGAAGAAAGAGCGGCGCGGGTGGGAGCTCCGGTCGGGGAAGCTTCTGTGATGGAGGAAAGGAGCTAGAGGGGAGGAAGAGGGTAAAGGAAAGGCCGGCACCAGCTTAAATAGGGAGGGAGAGGGGAGGTGAGTGGCACGGTGGTGGTGAGCGACACATGGGCAGGGAGGTGAGCGTGGGCTGTGGCGCGGGCAAGGAGCGCCCGGGGCGGAGGCGGTGCGGCGTGCACGTGGCGAGCGTATGGCGAGGTGGCGGGCGGGCGACGACATGGCGTACATGCACGGCGGCGGCAAGGCGAGGGCATGGCGGTCGCTGGAGCGAGTGGAGCGGGCGGCGAAGAAGAGGAAAGAAGAGAGACTGACCGGGAGGGCCCATGCGTCGGTGAGAGAGAGGGAGGAAGGGGCGCGGGACCGGGCCGACGGAGCTGGGCCTTGCGGGCTACGCGAGGAGAAAGGAATAGTGCACCGAAGGAATGAATTCGGCCCAAAGCCGGATGGAGAAATAAAAGAATTTTTGAATTAAAGAAATACCAGAAAACGAAAATACTTTTTAGAAAATAGGAGATAGGGTCCAAAAATTCTAAGAAAATACACAAAAATTCCTAGAAGCATTTGGAACTTAATAAAAATACTTTTAACCTAGAAAATAGGAGATATGGTCTATTTTGGTTTAGCTTTAATTTGTATTTTTGGTGATTAATGCCAAAAGGGGGAGAATTTTTGGGAGCTATTCCACATTTGGATGATTGATATATTCTCTTGTGATTTCATCTTATTTTGTGCATGTCTTGAGGAGGAGCATCTCATTCATACACATGGCTTCCTATATACATCGTGTGCACAAGCATGTCATTCTCATATACATAATGCTTGAAGTTTTAAATTATTTAGTGACATGTATGGATATAGTTCAATAGCATAAATTATTATCTTATGTTGATTTATATCTAAATATTTTTATTTATAATGGATTTGTCATCAATCACCAAAAAGGGGAAGATTGAAAGTTCAAGCTCCATTAATTGGTTTTGGTTATTAATAACAAATCTAAATATGAGACTAACTCGTTTGTTGAGTATGATATTGTTTAGTTTTATTTGGATGAAAAGGTGAAAATCATGGAGGTATGCATTCAACATCATATTCTTATATCTTGTTGCATTCCTCGAATCCAAAATATATGTTGAACTCCACTAAAAGTTTAACTTGAATATGTGCATATATTTTAATTACACATTCGTGTATGCACACATTTAGGGGGGGTTCACTCTATGTTTTGTGGTTTCATTAGTATTAATCTTTGTTCTTTATCCACTTATATTAGGGATCTCTACTTTGAAACATATCTTTTGAGTATGTAAAACTTGTGTAGTTTATATATACTCATATTGCTTTATGTCCAATTGTTTGCAATTGTGGTGGTTGTCATCAATTATCAAAAATAGAAAGATTGAAGAATCTAGACCCGCCATTATGAGTTAATGGTATATTTTGGTAATTAATGGCAATCACGTTGTGGGACTAATATTTTTCATGAGTTGGGTAAATAGGTTACGTTCCATGATGATGGAGACTTTGGATGGCATCATGAGTTGATCATTATCAAGTCAATGTTCAAGAAGAGGATGCATCATGTTTTGATGCATATCAAGATCTCAAAGATAAGATGATCATGAGTTGATCATCAAGTCAAGAAAAGATCCATCATGTGTTGATGGAGGATACGTGAAAGATGCATCATGGGTTGATGCATATCAAGACAATGACCCGGACTTGAAGTGAAGATGTGTGTCATCAAACTTCAAGAGGATGCTCAAGGCAAAGGTATAACTAGCTAGGGCTAAGGATGTATTCCTAGTCTTTTACCGGTCTTGGTGTTTGGTTGGAAGACCGGATTTCTAGTATAAGTTGCCGTACTATTAAGAGGGGTCTTATCTAGTAGCTTGAGTCTCATAATGTGTTGATAGCTCAATCCCGCTTGATCTACCTCTTCTAGGCATGACGCTATTGTTTGCGAATGTGTTTTGCAGATAGTTAAAGCTCATGCATTAACTCTTTGTAGCATGAGAATATAATTTGCAAATGTATTTTACAAATGGTTGAAGTTCATGCACCTACTCCTTGTTGCATGTTGTCGATATTTGCGAATATATTTTGCAAATAGTCGAGGCTCGTGCATAATCCTTGTAGAATGTAACTTTAGTTTGTAAATATGTTTTGCAAATGGTTGAAGTCCATGCACCTGCTCCTTGTGGCATGATACTAACGTTTGTAAATGTGTTTTGCAAATTGTTGAAGTTCATGCATCATTCCTTGACATGGTCTAAGATTGCTCGTTGCTCTTTTCTTGGACATAGGCCGTGTGTTGGCTCTTTGGAGTTGTGCTTCTTGATTTGATCAAATATGTTTGAGATCAATCAAACAGATGAATTATGTAGCCCTCTGAATAAGCTTTCTGTAGAGCCCAAGATCACTCAATTCTGACATCGGAGTCAAAAGTTATGACCGTTTTTTCGAGTGTCGCCTGTGCTGAAATTCTTGGCCAGACTGGCCGCAGTTGAAAGCCCGGACTGACCGGGAGTGTGGAATGACCGCCTTTATATGGACGATCAATCTTTTCCAGAGGGCATGTTTTTTGGTTTTCTTCCTCCTGGAAGTCCGGACTGACCAGGGGTTCGGTCAGACCGAGCCCTGTGAGGACGGACTGATTGGAAATTATGTGTAACGACTAGTTTTATAGCCGTTGCACTATAGCCCGGACTGACCGGCCCTGTGCCTGCGGACTGACCGGGTTTCCCTTATTTTCAGCAGATTATCCTGTAATGGCTAGTTTTTGTGTGTGGGCTTTAAAAACCCACCTTGGCCGGTTGGGGGCAAGTCTTGGATCTCATTTTCATTGTCTTGAGCAAGTGTGAGCTTCTCCTCTCAATTTTGCATGTGTTGCACCTTGTGAGCAAAGGGAGAGGTTCTAGTTGCATGTGTTGCAACTAGAATTGGGTTGAGCATCCAATTGTGCATGTGTTGGCTTGCTTGTTACTCTTGGTATTTGCCGACACCTGAATAGCGTGGAGGCGTCGTGGTTCAGTAATCTTCTCAAGAAGCTTGTGAGAAGGCCCAGCGTGTTGTGAGTGGTTTGGTGCTCGCCATCTCTAGAGTGAAGGAAGAGCAACCCCGAATGGATCAAGGTGTTGGTTCAAGTTGTAAGCTGGTCCAATTGATTTGGGCTTACCTCAGAGGTGTTGGCTTAATTTGTGGATTTGGTCCAAGTTCGTTTGGGCTTACCTCAACGTGGATTAGGGGAGACCGGCAAGTCTCTGAACACCACGGTAAAACATACTTGTGCCATTGTGGTTTGCTTTCTTGAGCTTTACTCTATTGTAATTTACATTTATAGAATTAAATTGCTTACATGTATTTGTATATTTGCTATCATTATCAATAGTCTTAGATTGTTGGTGCACTTAGTCAAGACTAGTTAATTTAGGTTTTATTTGTGCAAAACCAAATTGTCTTTCGCTTTCGCATTAGAAATCGATTTTAGCCTTAGAGATTTTTAGAAATGACTATTCACCCCCCCCCCTCTAGTCGGCCTCCTCGATCTTACAATTGTTGCTTGTGAGAGAACACGCGTGAGAGAGGAAAGGGCACGCAGCAGCGGTAGGGTAATGGGCATAGCAGGCTCGTGGTAGTGCTCAACTGCACGGCACGGCCCGACTAGAATCTGCCTGTTGGGCGTTTTTCGCTCTCTTTTTTACCCTTTTGACCTTTCTTTACCGTTTTTGACCGTTTGGCCCTTTAAAAATAGTAAAAAAAAAATATAAAAAAATCCCAAGTTTTTTTTTCTATAAATAGCCACCATAACACCCCCCCCTCTTTATTCAGCACACTTCCATTCCTCAATCTCTCTTCAAATTCTGGCGTGCAAATTCAAATTCGTTGTGAGATAATTTGGCAAAATTCAAAAAAAATGGAAAATTCAATTTTTTGCAGCAAGTTAGAAAAAAGGTATAATTCTATTTTTTTTCATACTTTTATTGTTAGTACTTGTTATGCTAAGATGAAAGTAATAATAGTGTTAGTTTTGATTTTGAAGTTTTTGTTATAGACAGTTACGACAGCTTTTCTCTTGGTGATTACAGACTTTCACTAGAGGAAGTTGCATCCATGGAGGCTGCTACAGCTGCCTCAAATCAACTGGAGTTGTTACCGGAAGGTCAAGGCGGAATTCCATCATCAGGCTCCACGGCAGCATCTTTGTTGGCAACCACCGGAGCAAAGAGGTCGAGGCCGTCTACATCAGGAGTGTGTGATAATTTTGAAAGGACAACCAAGCCAGACGCACAGGGGAATCAGGTATCATGTGCTATTTGCAAAATTTATCGCAATGAATTTTCTGCAATGTCTACAAGTGGAACGGGGCACTTTCTTAGACATGCTACAAGATGTAAGGCTAAGCAAGAATTGGTGATAAGGCAGACGCAGCTGCAGTACAACCCCAATGGTACGGTCCATAGTTGCGACTACGATCCTGATGTAGCCCGTCAATCTTTCTGTCATTTAATTTCTTTTGAGGATTTATCGTTAGGCTTTGGGGAGTCTATTATTTCCCAAAATTACATTAGGATTGCGCATAATCCTAAATTTTCTGCCGTTTCTAGATAGACAACAACTAGGGATCTAGCAAAATACTACAATGAACGCTGTAATAAAATAAAGGAACTATTTAGTACGTGCACATTTTTTGTGGCCCTGACCTCGGACATATGGAGTGATCGGGATAGGAAGGACTATCTTAGTATAGTTGCTCATTATGTTAATGACGACTAGGTAATGGAGAAAAGAATTATAGGTTTGAAATTAATTGATGTGGCACACACGTGTGAGAATATTGCGGACTGTAGTATCAAATTCGTGGAAGACTTTGGTCTTACAGACAAAATATTCTCAATTACTTTAGACAATGCCACTTCGAACTCTAGGGCCATGGATATTCTTACTCCAGTGTTGAGTACATACGCCGATTCCTTCTTGCTACATCAGTGATGCGCTTGTCATATTATTAACCTTATAGTCAAATGTGGTTTAAAGATGTTGAATCTGTATATTAAAGCTTTTCGCGATGCGATATCTTTCTTGAATAATTCTAACGTAATAATAACAGCATATAGGAACTTCTGTAGGGCGATGGATATACGCCCAAGAAAGCTTGGTTTGGACATGCCGGTAAGATGGAACTCTACTTAACTTATGCTTAAGAGTCTTTTACCATATAAGAGCATTTTTTCTGTTTTTATTCAAACACACTATCAGAGTACTGACGGTATGATACTATTGACTTAGCAACATTGGTTCGTTGCTGAGAAGATACTACAGTTTTTAGAAGAAAAAAAAATGATGAGGCCACTGTTGTTTTATCCGTTGTCTACTATCCAACATCTCTTATTATTGTGCATAGTATTTTACAGATTGCTACTCAATTAAAAATGTATGAAAATGATTCAGTTTTACGTGACGTTATTGTTGCCATGAAAAGTAAATACCTTAAATATTATAGAGAAATATCTTTCCTATACACATTTGCATTTATTTTAGATCCTAGAGGTAAAAGTGAAGCATTTGCTAATGTTCTTGATCTTCTTAATGATGCTACAGGGCTAGAATATTCTAACTATTTTGCAGAAGTTCGTTCGCGATTATACGATGTTTACCAAAGGTATGAAAATAAGTTTCATGGAATCCGCTTGCAACAAACTCCAATAGCCCTCACCTCAAGTAGCAAGACAAATATGTGGGGCAAAATCTTTGGTGGCTCTTCCTCCAGGTCCAGGTCTTCTTCTTCTACAGCGGCACATTCTCAACAAAGTCCAAGACCAACCTCTCACCCAAAGAGTGGGGAACTATCCGCCTATCTGGACAGCGATACAGTGGATTTCAACTGAGAAAACTTTGAAATTTTGCACTGGTGGCATGAGCATAAGTTAGCATATCCCGTGCTATCCATACTTGCACGTGATGTGTTAACTGTTTCCATCTCGACGGTTTCCTCCGAGTCTGCTTTCAGTCTTTCTGAAAGAATATTGGAGGATAGAAGAACATGTCTCACAAGTGATATGGTGAAGATACTTCTAACTGTGAAGGATCGAGAACAAGCTAATTCACGAACACAACATTCTGTGAAAAATCCAGAGTTGACGGAGGTGTTCGAAAATCTGTACCTAGACAATGACACGTAGAACAAGGATATATGTAGAGCTATAGGTTGCACTCTTTTTGCTTTGCTAATGTTTTCTCATGTTGAGTTTTTACTTGGCAATGGTTTTAACGAGACAGTCATTTGAACATTAATAAAGCTCTTTATTACATTTTCAATATGCTTGTATCATTTTTTACAATTTTCATATATATATATATATATATATATATTCTACATATTTTTTTGATTTTTTGGGATTTTTCTAATTTTTTTTGAATTTTTCCGGCCTAACGGACCAAGTGGGCCGAAACTGGCCCGTCAGGCCAAATGGGCTCGAGCCGACACGATATGCCTTCGGACCGTGCTTAGGCCGCCTCCCCGGCGCATGGGCCAGCACGGCATGATCCATCTATTTCACGGACCAAGATGGGCCGGGCTCGTGCCGTGCCGAGCCACGCCGTCCATCTGGTCACCACTAGATCTGAACAACGGCATCCATCATCTGACAGTGTGGGCAGTGAATTGTCACAAGGGGCAATTAGCAGAAATGCAAGGTAGTGACAGAGAGCATTTTTGTCTGCAGAGGGAAGTTGGGTCAGAGTCTCAGAGAGACGCTGGCGGCTGGCTCTCGCTCTTCTGACGAAAAAGGTTGTTGCACTTTTGAAGAATTATTCAAATAGTTCCTACGATGACTGCTCCAAGATTACATATAAGATTTGATTGCACTTCATTCGCATACGACCAGAACAGGTGCTTAAATTCAGCTTCAGACAAAATACCTCATGAAATTGTAACAACCAGAGCCTCCCGAGTCAGTTGGTTAGCATCATGGGTTATAGGCTAGCCAACTGGGTTCAAATACTCACTTCTTAAATACATTGTGTGGAGGAATAAAGCATATCCCTCGGCACCAGCGTTTTTAAATTGTAACAACTAAAGTTACATGCTTCGTTTCACGCATCATGTGATGCAAAAACTTATGAATTACATTGGTGATTTTATGACTCCGAAAACAATCGTGATAATTTTACACCACCACAAGAATCATTCGATCATGTGCTTATGTCCTTTTTCTTGGCATCGTCTCGCAGCACAACAATCATAATAGCAGAACATTCAAATCCTAGTAAACTTCAACGTGCCATTGCTTGTTCTTCTTGAGCTGTGATAGCTTCTGATCCCAGCTCTCCCCTCTCTGCTGTGCCACTTTCTTGAGTGTGTCCTGAATCCCTGGCATCATCCCCTTCAAACCGCAGAAGTAGATGTGCGCACCACCATCCAAAAGCTTGAAGATTTCATCACTGTACTCCTCGATCTTGTCCTGAACATACATCTTCCCACCACTCCTGTTCTTCTGCTCCCTACTTAGTGCTTTATCATACCTACAGATTCATCACAACTCAATTTCATTCTACCAATACAGTGAAGCGCAGCTAGTTCATTTACATGGCACGCTCAATCTATCAATAATGTTCTACGATGAAGTAAGTTAACAGAAGCATCTAAGTCAATAACAAAGTGCCGTTTTGGACATGTATAGCGATAATAACTGAAATAAGGTGTAAAGATGGATGAGGTCTAGTAACCTGAAATTGTCTGGATACTGCTTAAGATAGCTTGTGAACTCGTCATCATAGAGAAGGCTGTCAGAATTAGCCACACCAAGGAAGAGCCAAACCAGGCCACCAAATCTGTAATTCGGGACATCTTCCATGAACATACGGCGTAGGTACCCACGGAAGGGAGCAACACCAGTGCCAGTGGCAATCATGATATGGGTTGCATTTGGATCATCCTCAGGTAGGAGCATTATTTTGCCAGAGGGCCCTGAGATCAGAAAGAAATCATAGTGAGATGCTTAAGGTTAGAACGTCCATCTTGTGCCGTGAACTGAGAATGAAAGCACAGTTCTACAGGAAAGATGGGTATGCACACAAGTTGTATTCATATATGAGAACTATTCAGAAAGCAAAGCAATTTTTTTTTAAAAAAAAAATTCTATCTAATTGTTATATGCATGGGGAATTAAAGGATCTTAAAGATAGAAGTATAACAAATGAGGGGACTGCAAACTTTAGTTAGAAAGGAGCCACTACGCACGAGAAGAGAAAAGACAAGATAGCCATGTTAGTGCAGCTGTGCAGGGGCATAGCCATATTAGAGAAGAGAGGCTCTTGCCTTCTTGGTTGCCTAGAATTATTATTTGTCTGTTGCTTGTTATGGTGGTTAGTGTTTTATGATCTTTTTTTTTCAAAGCAATTAAAAGCTTTCTTTGTGCTTAGTTGTTGCAATGTAGCATGTATACCTGTAACACTGTAAACTCTCCACTAATTCTTAATGCACTGGAAGCAGGGTTATTTCCTGCTCTGTCTTAATTTACATCTTTAACGTTGTGTATGTACTAATAGAACACCCTTGTTATCTAAGAATTCAGAAATAGATGATCTACCACAGGTGAATTTTAGGAAAATGTAACCGAAAGAACTAAAACTACTTCTAGAGGCTCTCATATAACACTGCTAACACACAGGAAAGCCTTTACAACCATTTGAAAGCAATCAACTAACCTGTCAGCTGAAACTTGTCCCCAGGTTTTGAGTTGCATAAGAAGTTACTGCAAATACCATTCTTTGAGGGGTCCTCCTTGCCAGTTTCAGGATCATAATAAACTGCACGGCGAACACACAAACTACCGGTCCTTCCATCGAATGAATCTCCATACCTAGTAGATGCAATTGAATAAAGCCGAACATTCTGTGGGGCTCCAGGCTTCTTCGGGTTCTCTCCCTGGCAGACAAAAATGCACACAGGGTTCAGAGAGAAATGAAGATAGAGGGTCAAGACATGGAGGACAACAAATGAAATGAATAAATATTTGGTATTTTAATTAGCCTAAACTAATTTTCCTACACAAGACGTGTGTGTTTCATCTCTCTTATCAACAGCAAATTTTCTCAGATAGGTCTAAAAGACCTTAAGATACCCGATACTCCACTTTGCAGCCCTTCCTGTACATGATACGGCACTGATACAGCGATACGCGGGGATACGGCGCGATACGATATCACGGAGTATCGGTGAAATTTAGCTTCGAATAAAAAAAACTTCCGATACGTCGTCAATACGGCGCGATACGTTTCCAATACGCGAAGCCCAACACCACTCGTTCGAAAGCCAAAGAAAAGCCCAGTCCAAAGCGGCCCAGCCCAACATCACAAGCCTAACTCTCATCCTAGGCAAACCCTACGCCCCTCCTCCTCCAGTCACCCCTCCTCTATTCCTCCTCCCTCTCGGTCGCCATCCCCTGGAGTGCCGCCCCTCCTCCGGTCCTCCCTCTCGTCCGGCCCCTCCTCTGTTCCTCCTCCCTCTTGGTCACCCCCCCCCCTCCATTCATCCTCCCTCTTGGTTGCCGCCCCTCCTCTGTTCCTCCTCCTTCTCGGTCGCCGCCGCCTGGATTTCTGCGGCCACCCCTCCTCTGTTCCTCCTCCCTCTTGGCCGCAGCCCCTCCATTGTTCCTCCTCCCTCTCGGTCACCGCCGCCACCCCTCCTCCATTCATCCTCCCTCTCGGCCACTGCCCCTAGAGTGTTGCCTCCGCCGCCTGGAGTGGTGATGCCGCCGCCCCTCCTTTGTTCCTTCTCCCTCTCGGTCGCCGCCGCCCCTCCTCCATTCCTCCTCTCTCTCGGCCGCCGCCGACTGGAACTCTCCTCCCAGGTCTGTGATTTTGTGTTGCATTTTCTTGTCTTGGCTGCACTTTCTTCTTTAGCGGTAGATGCCTAAATGAGATTGTGATTTGTGAGCTGATTTGGGTTATCAAGTTGCTTTAGGATGGCAAGTGGAAGCTCTCAAATTCCTGATCTGCAATTTAATGATTAGTAACAATATTGTCTACATGATTTATTTGCATGGACTAAGGAGGAATTGAGGAGCTCGAACGGCCCAAAAAAATGGCTATTGGCAAGGAATACATATTTTTCATCAATGTAATCTCATTGTCTCAATCTCTCATAGCCTCTTTACATTTTCCTATTTTTTAAATACATATATACTCGCCGTATCGATGTATCCTTGTTTTTAGGAAATTGTGTATCGCCATATCCGTACCATTACTGGTATCGTGTATCGGGGCAACATAGTAAAAGACATTGAACAGCATACTGAAAACAAAGTCTACAGATTTAAACATAATTTCAGTACTGCCTATCTCTATCTGTTCAGCCCCTCATCTAATAACAATGACGGGTCAATTGTTCAATATCCGATAAGAGTATAAGACAAAGGACAAAACCGAGAAAATGATTGAGAGCTGGAAATACTTACTGGAGGAATCACGCCAAAACTTTGCCCCTCCCAGTAAGGTACATTACCACCATGATCAATGACGATATGGCATGTCTCTCCTGGTGCTTTAGGGCCTACGATTCTCTCAACCGAGACGATCGTGGCCGTGTAAGGCTCCTTCGGTTTGTAAGTGTTGAGGGGTGGCTCCTTAGCACTCTCCAAATCGAGAGGCGTAACAGCAACTTTACTTTTGCTCGCTTGCTGAACAGACATGCAAAGCACCTTGTTCACATGTCTCGGCCGCACAGCCTTGCTCTCCCACGCCAATGTGGCGCCAATCCATGATTTGTTGCTGAAGCTAAGATTGCTGCTACCCTGAAGCATATCAAAAGGTAAAATTTCAGCACACGGTTATCACCATTCAAGAACACTGAGTCCAGGATCCACAGCCTACTAAAGCAAGTGCCCTGAATTACTAAATGTGCATCCATTAAGCATAGCTGATGACTAATCTGTACATCGAAACAACACGAAGCAGTAATCTTGCAGTGCTATCCAACACTTAAAACCACTCCCTGTTCGAACCAATCTACCCACTCTACTTATCTACCAAATCACACACGATTCCCACAAGATGGGATACACCAAAAGGAGCAATCTTTTAACATAAATGGAATCGAAACACGCACCTGGATTCCATAACTCCTCGCGCCTCGATCCGAGCCGACCTGCGCCGAGATAGCCACCTACAGGGGAACCACCAGAAGGCGACAAAAACTCAGCACCATCGCGTAGCGCGAGAGGGGGGGGGGGGGCGCACGGACGGCACGCAGGTACGTACCTGGGACGCAACGGCGGTCGCCATGGCCGATCGCAAGGAAGGAAGAGGAGAGGGGGGTTTTTGATCTGGGGGAGGGGAGGGGAGGGAGGAGGCGGGTTTATAGAAACGGAAAGGAAAGAAAGGAGTGAGCTCTTGAGGTGATGGAAGGGACGACTTGACCTGCGAATTGCAATTAGGCAATGACTATTTGAGTCGGCTAAAGTGGCTGCTTGAGTGCTTCACTTGGCTTACTAAAACGGCCTTGTGGTGCCATCAAAGGTCACCCTGCCTCAGATCACAGGTCAAGAGATGCAGCCTAGCCCAGATGCATGCATGAATAGTGTCCAATCTAACTGCAACCCTAAAAAAATGGCTAATATGCATTCTGTACTTGAAGACAAGAATGTCCTGGGAATTCCTTCTCAATTTCCAATTACCAACGCAATATCCTGGTTAAATGTTGGCCAAAAGACTTTCTCCAATACTGAGTGCCGTCCAATGTACTACCTCTGGACATCTATTCTGATCAAAAGGCTTAGAGGTTTTTAAACTCCTATGGCAAAAGTTAAACAAAATTTTCACGCTGAAGGTATGCAATCCGATATTATTTGCAAAATGATCGTCCCTCCAGACTCCATATCCTGCTGATAACTGTTGTCGGATCACGCAAAACCTCAGAAGAGAAGCTTGTATTTGTATAGCCTTGTAGGCCTGTGATGTTTTTACCATGTTTCATCTTTGGAATGTTTAGTCAAAAGCTTGTAGCAGTTCTGCAAAACGCTGCACCAGTTGTATTTTTACAGCATTACAGGCCAACAAGCAGTACCTAAAAGAACAAACATACTCTTCTTCCTCAAAAAGACATAAGCTATTTTCTTTTTTAAAAAGGCAAACTACAACATAAAGCTTTCCCTTGGCTACCTACAAGACATGCACTAGTTTAGACTTTAGACAGATGAGCTGCTACAGCCAGCTTCATTCATATCCCCATGATGTGATCCAGACCTGCATGAGGACCTCCTCCCATGTTTGCATGAGGGCCTGCTCCCATGCCTGCAATCGTCATGTTATGCAGCAATTGTTGGAGCCATCGCCTTGTTACATGATCATCCTGTGTTTGTAATAAGAAGCTGGAGTCTGTAAATAATTCAAACTTGCAGCATAAATTTAATTGTAAAGCTTCTTTAGTTTTTTTTTTTTTGAGAACGCGCAAAAGAGTTGCACGTCGTTGTATTAAGTAGGAAAGGATTACAAGTTTAGTACATCAACAGACAATCTTACAGGAAGAAACAAAAGAAGAGATGAAAGGAGCAAGGACAAAACTAGAGAAAACTCAGACAGCCCACCAGGGAGTTGGAGGAAGAAAGAAAACAGACTATCCTAAAAAAGGATTACTCAATGAGCAGTAGCAACCGCAGGCAATCTAATCCGGACGCTCGCCACAGACGGAACTCGTCGAAGGTCCAATGTAGGAGGGTCATCGAAGAGGTGTCTACTTTTTCGAAAACCCTTGAGTTCCTTTCCTTCCAAATCATCCAAGCAATGAGAATTACACAGGAGTCCAATCCTTTACGACGGATTGATGGCACCAACTGACGGACATGCATCCAGAAGATCTCCACAGAAGAGTGACCGGCCGGAACACATTGAGGAAAACCAACCTGTGGCATAAAACGTGCCCAGAGTTGGCTAGTGATCGCGCAGCCCACCAACAAATGGTCGATTGTTTCATTGTCATAACGGCAGAAGGGACACATGTGGTGATTAGCGATGCCGCGGCGGTCAAGACGATCCACAGTCCAGCAGCGTCGTCTGATTGCCAGCCACATGAAGAACTTGCACTTAAGCGGAGCAGCAGAACGCCAGATTGGTCTTGCGCAAGGAAACAACAACGACCCGGAGAAGAAAGCAAGGTACGCGGACTTGGCCGAGAACTTCGACCGATCCACCTCCACTCAAAGTGGTCATCTGCTCCCGGTAATAGACATACCGCGCTCAAACGCTCCGAGAGCCGAAGATACTCAAGTAAGGCTGCGGCTCTAGTGCTCTGAGATGTCCGCTATCCATTGTCCATTATGCAAGGCATCCGAACCGAAGCGCTTGCTTCGATTGCAAGAGGGATCGACGATGAGGGAAGGAGCAAGGGCACCAATACTTTGATCCGAAGCCATCGATCCGTCAAAATAAACTTGACCCCATCCCGGTAAATTAATCGTCGTGCGCGTTGAACATGTCATACTCCGCCTTGTTACAATGAGCTTTGAGGTTACGCCATGGCCTTTCACTCCAAGAACGTTGTAGCCAAAGCCATCTGAGGCGAAAGGCACGGCTCAGGATGCTTATAGATTGTGGATGCCCAATCCACCATAACAAATAGGCCTACAAACTGACGACCAGGCGATAAGACAATGTCCTCCCGCCACCATTTCAGTACCTTTCCACAAGAAAGCACGCCGACGTTGATCAATAGCTTTGATGATCGAAAGCGGCGGCTCCAAAGCCATAAAGGAGTAAACTGGTATAGCCGTTAGTACCGATTGTACCAGAACTAATCTTCCTCCTGGGTGAAACAACCCGATCTTCGATCTTCACGCAATGAGCGCTAATCTTGTCTAGAAGCTGTTGGAAATCATTCTTGACGGGTTTGCGCAACGAGAGAGGCAGACCTAGGTATTTACATGGAAGCTCAACCAGCGGACAGTCCAGCTCCTCCGCAATGAGCTGGCGATGATGTAGGGTGCAGCGGATAGGGGAGAAAGAGCTCTTAGTTAGGTTAGTCTTTAAACCGAAAGCTTCACCGAAAACCCTCAGAATGAAGCGAATTGTGGCTATGTCCGAAACTAGAGGCGACAGGAAGATAGCCGCGTCGTCCGCGTAGAGTGACAGGCGATGAGGAATTGCGACCGAAGCATGCAGGGGCTGCAAGAGGGACGACTGTTCCGCCAATAAGATGAGATTGTTGAGAACATCCATGACGATGACAAAGAGAAGTGGTGATAGAGGATCGCCTTGGCGAAGTCCTCGACCATGCTTGAGAGGGCGACCAGGGTGTCCATTTAGGATTACACGGGAGGAAGACGTTGACCACATGATCGAAAGCCAGACACACCATCTAGGGCCAAAACCTTTCTGCTGCAACACTTCCAGTAGGAATGGCCATGAGACTGAATCAAAGGCTTGAGCGATATCCAGCTTCAGAAGGAAGGAAGGGCGCCTCGACTGGTGGAGAGCTCGGGCAGTGTGGCGGACCATGAAAAAATTGTCCTGGATAGAGCGCGACGCAATAAAAGCCGATTGGTTTGGAGCAACAAGCGAAACCATTACCGGCGCCAGGCACCTTGCAAGTGTCTTGGAGAAGAGCTTGGCGAAGCTATGGAGCAAACTAATCGGGTGAAAATATTTCACTTCGGAGGCTTCAGATTTCTTAGGCAGCAGCGCGATGAGAGCATGATTTAAACTCGAGAAACTGCCACCTGCTAGAGAGCCAAGCTTGTGGAAAGCGGCCATGACATCCGGTTTGATGATATCCCAACAAGTTTGGTAGAATAAAGCTGTAAAACCATCCGGCCCTGGTGCTTTCTCAACCGGAAGGCTACAGATGGTATCCCAAACTTCTTGTTCAGCGAAAGGAGCTTCTAATGCCTCCAACTCAATAGACTGCACATTGAGGCCCTCGAGATTGAGAGTATGAGCCTGTTGTATCGGATTACCTATGAGGTTTCCAAAGTGTACAGCAAAAGCTTCCGCCATTTCGTGATGAGAATGGATCCACGTCCCTTGAGTCTTTAACTGAGAGATGAAGTTGCGACGTCGTCGACGGTTGGCATGCAAGTGGAAAAAGCGAGTGTTGGCATCCCCTTCCCGTATCCAATTCAAGCGAGATCGCTGACGGGCAATTGTTCTTTCGAAAGAACAAAGACCAAGCATTTTCTTCTTTAGCTCATTTTGAAGCCATCTTTCAAGCAGCGAGAGTAGCCTGGTTTCTTCAGCGGAGTCAAGTCGCCATAGGATGTCTTTGGCCAACAAGATTTGTTGCTGGACGTTCTCGGCGTTGGCTCCAACGTTGGAGGGCTTGACTCGTCGACCGGAAGAGAACATCTAGCTTACGGATAGGATCCGGCAGATAAGTGACCTCTGTCCAAGCATCGCGAACGGCTTCCAAGTAGCCGTCCAGATTTGGCCAGAACAACTCAAAACGAAATCGTTTTTTAATGCTGAAGCAGAAATTTGAAGAGAGAAGCAAAGGGCAATGATCCGAGGCCGTGGAAGGCAATGCGCGCAAGAAACACGCCGGAAATAAGCAATCCCAATCTGTAGAAACGAGAACTTTGTCAATGCGCTCAAGGGTGGGATGGTTACGGGCGTTCGACCACGTGAATGCTCTACCGTTTAAGTAAACTTCTTGCAGCTCAAGATCATCCACCAAGTGGCGAAAACGACCCATCAGTCCTCTATTTAAGCGCCCCTTGTTTTTATCGGCCGCTTGAAGGATTAGGTTGAAATCTCCCAAAACAACCCAAGGACCGGAAACACCATTATGAATGTCACGAAGCTCTTGAAGGAACTCAGGCTTAAGGTTGTCCTCCGATGGGCCATACATTGTTGTTAACCAGGCTGAGGACCCACTGGGAAAAGCAAGCTTTGCCGTGATCGAGAACTCGCGATAGGAAGGGGAGCTACAAGTAATCCGGGATGAGTTCTATCCCAGGAGTAATCCTCCTCTGGTGTGAGCAGCCGGCAGGTAAAAAAAGCCATCAAACGATGGACCGAGAATTGTTGATGTCGTGACGAGTTGAAACGCACCTGAAGGAAGGTGTTGAATGTCCCATCTTTCAACACGGTGGGGAGGCAACTGTTTAGCGCAGCACATGCCCTGCATAAGATCAAAAAATGTAGGGACCGACAATTTACACATGAAACTGTTACAATTTGTAATTTGTATAGATGGTAGCATGAACCTCGTATTTTCTGTCAGCCTGAGGTAGCAGCGGATTATGTGTTTCAGCAACCTTGCAGAAGGTTGTTCAGCAAGTGCCTGAACCATCTGAGCCAAAACAGTGGCTACAGCAAAGAAACGCTCAGCAGTAGCGCATATGTAACGCAGCCCAATGTCATCAAGCAGAATCTTTTGAACAATAAAGGTGGCCACCTGCAATTATACCTTCACTAAATTAGCGAGACTGGAGCACTATATCCAGATCTCACAGAATAAAGAGATCCAATAATCTAGTTAAATCTATTCCGACATGTATAAGTACATCAAACTTTTTTATTAATTAACCCAATTTTCAATTTATTTTTATTACTAACCTCCCGCCAACTTTATTTTCAAATCTGACCATTTTAGCCACGCTACCATCCGGTGGCGTGGTAACACAACACTGCCACGCAACAGGGCAAGTTTAGCTAAATAGCACTTCTTGCCATGCCACTAGTGATGGCGGTGGCCAAACAACACTGCCAGGATTTGGCCACGCCATGAGTGGTGGCGTAGCCAAAAGAGTCAGAATTAAAAATAGGTTGGCAAATGGTTATCAATAAAACATTTTTAAAAAAAGGATTATTTAATATAAAAAAGTTCAAGTACATCACGGTTCAAGAACAAGTTTGATTTTCCTGAGTTTCCTGACATTCACATCGCATTAGCTACCACACAAGGTAATCTATATATAGAAAGTTAGAAACTTATAAAACTGTTAAAAATAAAAATACCCCCAGATCAAACAAAATGAAGCAACCCACATAAGACAGTTATCACAGACATCTGAGCAATTCATGCCCATAATAAAATTAGGTTGCAACATGATTTCACTATTCAGTGATGCTTCATGCAAATTTCAGACTAGATAGCTAAAATAAAACATAGAAGCAGAACTAGGCTAATATCATATTTAGAGCAAGGGTTGAGGTAGCTATGAGCTATCTATGTACCGTTTTTGAAAGTTCACTGCCCATCTCCATAGTACGCAGACACAGAGGAATTATTTCAGTTTGCAGCAGAAAACCAATGACTTCAGAATCGTCAACCTGCATATATCACAAAACAAAACAAAGAAAAGCTTATTTTGATTTGCAAAATTTATGCCCGGTAAAAACAACAATAGAAGCTCTAACAAATCATCGAGTCATTTGGTTCAAACATTGCAGTTCTTGTAGGGATTCCTGGGATCCAAATCCCAATCGGACCATTTGATTAGCACGATTGGATTACTGGAATGAGTATCCAAAAAGAACCGGATTCCAGTCCATAAATAAATCATAATCCATCATTCCACCATCCTTTTTTTTCCTTCATCCCCTCCCTCCTCCCACCACTCCAATGAAAAATCCATATGAACCATATCCATTCCTAGTTCTCATAAATTTCTGGCTTTAAATTACCTTCACAAGAGCACCAATCACACCCAAGCTAGTAAGCCTCAAGTACTCAAAAGGTCTTGTCTTGCTGGTAGTATTCAAGAAAGGATACAGGTACAGTGGGATGTGAGCTGCAAAAAAAAAGGAAGAAGCCAAGAAAGGAAGAGACAGTTATTGAGAGTTGCAAATTTGCAAAGTACATCAGTATATGGATCATTTTCTACATATAAAACTAACTATATGTGATCGATGTTGTCTGCTAGTTAGAGTCGTTCGGTGTTACTTAATTTATACTGCAAGTCTGCAACTATGTTATAGACGAGAGAAGAGTTGGAACAACAGGGGAAAGATTATTTAACAACGTAAATTATGGAGATATTTAAGCCTTGTCATGAAAATGACAGCGCTCAGTACCATTTAAGAAAGGGATCCTGGTGTCAGGGTGTGAAGCAACACACTGCAAAAAAAAAAAGGAAGTTTAACAAGAATGGTGTATAAAACCATCTTGAGAGCTTAAAGTGATAGATGACACCTTAGAACCTCGCCCTTTCATATGTTTCAGTATGCTATGAAAATAGCAGTATTTTCAACCCACCACGAGGCCCCCAGTGCCACGAGTAAGGCTTCTTTCTTTCTCATGTAAAAGCGTACCTGAAGAAGTGCAAGCGCATTGCAGACGCGGTTTGATGCACCTGGTGATAATGTTGGGGGTGAAAGTGAAGGATAGATTGACACAATCTCCTGCATATGTTTTCAAGTAGCCAAATAGACTGAATTAGAAAAACCCACGAAAGCCTCAATAGATTTCATATGAAAAGAATCAATATGCAAGCACACCCAACTATAGAAGATTAGAAGTACATAGCTACTCTTGCCATAAGCATTCATGAACTAAATTTAGAAGTGTGCAAGAATTGTAACCTACCTGAAGTAGTGCAGCAATCGTGCCAAAAGAATGCCATAGGAGTGGAGCAAGATCTTGGAAAATCTCTCGCTTCTGAAAAAAGAAATTCAAGAAACAGATTAGACAACAAAACTTCATCTTCTACTTCCCAAATAAATATCCAGGCATGTTGATAGCTGAGCAATGTTTTACAAAAATTCTTCACTAAAATTGAACAATAAAGTCAGTTGCTGGCTTGCTGCAAAATCAATTTATATTCTAGCATCCAGCAACTAACTTTGAAACGTGGCAGTATCGGCATGTAATTTAGAAGATCAGTTAACCATCTACCAAATAGGGAAAGCCTTAAGAATTTGTACACCCTAAAGCACCAATCAGTAGAATCCCAATCTTCAGATTGCAACAAGCCTCGATGCACATGCATCCGAACACGCAAAGGCACATGAGCACACAATACACATTAAATTTCCGTATTAGACCACCTACCATTTGTAACAAAAGGATGCCAAGCACTGCAAGGAGTAGCATCATGAAAATCTTTAAAATAAGGAAACTCAGATCTATGGTCATAACTCATAAATGAATGTCTGACACGTGGATCACTACTTTTATTATCTCATCTATGATAGAGTGGATTTCAAATTTTCCACCCGCCCGCTCCAAGGTCCCAATCAAATCTTCGGTGACTACACAAATTCATTTTGCGCAGCAACCCATTAAAGTCCCTCCATGGACCTCGCCAGTTTAGTTGGGCTGCACTCTATCTACATTTGCATGGACCATGTCAAAAGCAGTGGGCTGCTGGATCAATTCATCCAACACACTCCACTGCCTGGCTCACTCGTTTCATGCTATGACAGGCAACCCCACAAGTTAACAAGGACTGAGGAGCCCTGCGAGTGGGGCACCAGCCTTCGAAGGAGATCCACCTTATGTTCCATGTCATCCACCAGGCTGGCGCAACTTACTGGCAAACAATTGGGCAAGAATGTGTTCTTCAAATCTAGTTAATTTGTGGCATGTTCAATTGTTCCTTGTTAGAATTATTTTATTTAGTCAACAAAAGAACGGAACATCCTAGATTTGTAGTTTATGAATGTTAAAGTAAACCAAGTAGTTCCGTGTATTATCTGTCCAATTTGGGTTAGTAGCCTTGGAACACTGATGCTTCACTAAAAAATGAGTTTTCCAAAAGGCGGCCGCCTAGGCACTAGGCAACACCGTCCTGCCTCGCCCACCTAGCTGATTTATCCTGCCTAGGTGGCCAACTTGCCCTGACTAGGCCCGCCTAATCGTCGATTAGGCGCTAGGTGCTGGTCTACCGCTCGACTAACGCCTAGAGCATTGGTGAAGACCGAAAAAAATAAGAATATTGATGTTTGTATTAGTGGCTCGTACCATGGGCTTGCTCTTTTCGTGGACAATATAACTGTTAAGGGAAAGTATCTAGTAACTTTGTAGCTTATCTAGATGATCCGCAGAAGATAACTCAAGTAGAACATGATGTTTCTAAACTACAAAAGTATTCTCTTATACTTCTTACACTGTCTAGACTTCTTAATAGCTCCTATGGGGATAGGTTTGTGACCTCATCAATACAAGGCATTCCCTCTGGTGCAGAGTTCCTGAAAGCCCCTGTCCTTGAACAGAATTCTCTCCACCAAACACTATTAATGTGCACAGCCCAATCTAAACCTTACAGCCTGCTCCCAAAAATTGCAACAAGTCATTAAAGGGGCAGCAAATTGATTTTGCCATTTCCCAACACAAATCCTCACTTGAGTTTCTTTTGTTTCTCAAAAAAAAAACACCACAGAGCAGGGGACATTAACAAAAGTGTACTTGTGTCTTGTACTACTCACTCCTAAGAGATGTATCAGATAACTGCAGTATTGTCCATTTTAATCAGAACACACGGAACTAAAATAAATAAAGCTATCCAATGCACACATCGAAATCCCCATGCCAGTGATGTCCACTGGAGATAGGTCAGTCTTTTCGCAACCGGGTGCTAATAACAAGTAAATCATAACATATTTTTTAAAAAAATGTATTACAGAATAAACACTAAAAAGGCATGCAAGTACTCGCACGCGCCAAATCCTACTTGCTTTCGCTACATGACTAAAAAACTAAGAACTGCACAAAATCTCTCAATTCTCGTCATTTTCCAAATTACCCAAAAACACACCATAACTCCCCACGGAAACGTCCCCCGGGAGAGAGGGCGCAATTTTCATACCAAGCACTGATCAAAGAGTAACACGGAGCAAGACGGTCGTACAACACTAATCTTTACCGTAGATTACTACGTGAGCCAGTTTACCTACAGAACTGCACAACAACTTACATAAGATCATCAAGTCCCAAGCTACTTTTGCCTAAACACAGCATTACATCACCAAGGTTGCAACTTTACCAACCACCACACGGCACGCACAGATTCCCCAATTCCCACCACAAATCCCATCCTAAAACCTTCGGTAGAGAGAGAGAAAGGGCAAATTTTCCTCGGCGAGGCGGCGATGAGAGAGAAAAGTTGGAATTTTTTCGCGACCAGGCGGCGATGGGGATCGGGGAGGGACCTTGGAGAGGTCGAGGAGGGCGCTCTCGCGCAGCTCGGGGTCGCAGAGGTCGAGCACGAGCTGCTCCGCGGACGCCATCTTCCGGTCCTTCGCAGCCGCCGCCGCCGCCGACGACGACGCGGGGGACGGCGAGGGCGTCGAGGGCGCGGCGAAGGAGGGGCCGATGGAGAGGGACGGCGGCAGATTCGCCATTGCGCGGAGGCGGAGGCGGCGGCGGTGGCGTGGAAAAGGAGGAAGGCTTGCTTGCCCGGAGAGATCACCAGAACCGGTATATTACGAGGCGGCGGCCGTTTTCTAACTTCGCTCCTGCGGGAAAGAACGGAAAAAAGAGGAAACTTTTTTCGTTTCTGCTTTATCCCCGATCTAGGAGAGGGTTTATAATGTCGCTAAAGATATTCTAAATCGAGCCTGGACAGCAGGACGGGACGGTTTTAAGACATGTATAATGATACATATAGCTGCTATTTATAGTAACTTTCTATATCATCTGTAGACAGTACTAAAGACAACTTATACAATGGGTTATAGTAATACAGTTGGCTATAGGATCTTAGACAACACACAATCTTTTAATGCTTTTCTTGGTTCTTGTACTATATGATTGTAGACATCATATTTCTCTCTCTATATTCTCTTTTATCCATATCAGTTTAAATCTTATGTGGCAGAAGTTATAGACAGCTGATGTAGACCTATTGTACATGACCTCAGGGTCTCCCTGTTTGGATGGGAATTTTGATTAGAATTCTTATGAATTAATTCAAAATTTTCTACAAAAATTAAATAAATTCTACCCATCCAAACGCCCCTTATACTCAAACAGAAATAAGATGGTCACGGAAAAAAATTATGACACCAGTGTTGTGTTGTACCAAGTCTAGATGAACTTGAAGTCACTAACCAAACTCTCAGATACTATATAGCATTTACTACGTATCATAAATCTAGACCCGGTGCTATGTAGCACCGGTGCCATACAAATTGTTTCCGATGAACACCGCAGCAACGGTCACTTACTGAATTTTGAATATATTCTCAAGAAATTGACTCCGTAAAAACAATGATATGGACAAACTTTTATTATTGACTGGTAACCAGGAAATGCCATAAAATTTTTTGGCACCAATTAATATCATCAATTTCAATCGAGTTTCCCATTCGTTGCACTTTCATCGTCCCTTTTGGACGAAAAATGACACCATCTCTTTCGTCCTCATTCCCCACTTGTCGAACCATCCTCTACCTTACCAGGAGAGACGACATGTACATATCATTTGTGGCTTCGAACTGTATCTCTAGTGCACATCGACGATGACAGCTCTCGTTAAGCGCAACTATAAAGAAGTAGCTCATATACTAACTAGCTCGATCTTCTGAACTTCCTCCGGGTTCAGTTTAGTTGTATGAACCACCGGATTTGATCCGATGTATCTTTGCAATGATCTGAATAGATAATAAAGAGTTGCTTATTACCTATAAAAACTCTTCTTCCTCACCCAACTACCAATGGAAAGATGTAAGAAGACCTTGCCGCTAGCACCTTTCTTTTCAAATTTCTCCCTTATTACCCTCCCTCTTGTTTCCCCATCAACATCTGAATTTTGCCTTTTGCATCCACAAACTGTCACAATCACAAAGGAAGAGAGGAGAGGAATCTGATTCCAATCGAGGTGGGACGGGGATCGTGCCACAAGTAGCAAGTTGTCGTAGCTATTTTCCCCTTTACTTTTGTGCAGTCAGTCTCTTTTTTTTTTGTGCAAAAACCCACCTACATCTGAAAGTACGTAAAAAACCCATCCGCAACTCCTATGTAGTTGCAAATGCACTCCCAATGCCTAATTTACTCGCTGAAACTTCTATATGACACTTGCGTGGAAATTCTAATAGACCGGTCTTGTGAACTATGAGCAGAAAAGACGTGTCAGCTTAAGATAGAGCGCATAAGCCAAAAGCAGAGGAATAACATGTGACGCAAGAGTGGGAGAATAGAGGGACAAGGAGGAAGGACGATCAGGGGTGGGCGTTGTTTTTTCGGCACGCAGGGTGATTCCCATGTTTTTTTTTTGGATTTGACGTGATCTATGGGTTCTAGTTGTTGACTTCTTTGAGCTTCAGCGGCTAAATTGTTGTTTGGAGGTTGAGGGATTTGCAACCACATATAATTTATGGACGAGTTTTTAACCGACTTTGGGATGCACGTGAGTATTTAACAAACTCCTCGCCTTGTAGGTGTGTTTTTTTTAAAAAAAATTCCCCATTTTAAAACTGAAATCCACGATTTCATTAATCAGGATTAACGTCTGAATCACTGGCCACCGCTCTTATTATTTAATATTGTATTAATATTTCAGGCTTGTTTAGATAGGTGAGATCCCCCCCCCCCCCTCCCCTTTTGAATCGTTAGGGTTTAGTTTAAATTTCCAAAAAATCATAAATAAATATCTAGGTCCAATGTACTATCAGATTTACGGCCCGGCTGCACCACCAAACAAAAAAAGAAGATTTAATTAATTACTACGGTCAAACATATGTAATGGACTATTTGTCACTAATGTCAGTATGATATATAATCTTTGTAAAATTTACTTTTTTTCAGTGACAAATGATCGATTAAACCAACGAAAACACAAATCTCCCACCCGTCAGCCTCCGCCACCCTAAACCCCGATGAACTCTAGCCTCACAGGAGCGCCACTCACAAGTCTTCTCCAAGAGGTGGCGGCGCTGAGCTCTGCTCCTCGCATCGATATCTCTTCTTCTTGTTCGCCGTTTCGCTAAAGCTCGAATCATCTTTCCTTCCAGTTTCAGATCTCCGCGCACTCCGTTCGGTCTTTGGAGCGCAAAACATGGCGTAAGCTCCCATCAATATCTTGGCTTTCTTCAGCGATGGACAGTCGTGTGCTGTCTTCGCTGCTTGTGTCGTTCGTTTAGACCTTGATGTTTGTAGACGTAGAATCCAACTGCAGCGCTATGTGTTTTGTGGTGTAGTGAAATGTTATGTGATGGATCTAGGCGTGTAGTAGAGTATGGATATGAGGCGTATGTGTGACTCTGCTTTAATTTAGAAAAGGTTGCTAATGTGATGGAGAACATCGACTTTTACTTATGAATTAATGTCACTTGTTATGCTCAATTGATTTAGGCTGATTTGTGTGTAGCATAATTTGTGGAAATTGGAGCAATTCTTTGCAAACATGTTTCATGTTACTGGTGAATTTGCATGGGTTACAGAAGTGTTGACGAAAAGATTTTTTTTTGCTTGTTTGTTTTATGAATGAATTGATATGGTGTCCGCCAATTGTAGTCTTTCAAACCGTATTTACCAGCAAGGCACCTCGTATTTCATAGATATAACACGTGTTGTAGGAAGATAACTGTGGACTGAGGATGCTGTAATTGTAACTACTTTTTTCCCCATAGGTGGCCATTTGACCATTATCTGATGCATTGGTGTCTGAGAGCTGTCAAGTTCACTATGCGATACAAATGCATAATGTGTAGTTTTTCCGTTGATTTAGACTTCATTTTATCTTAATCAGGGAGGATACCCCAGTTGAGGCAGCCGCTCCGGCTCTTGGAGAGCCCATGGACTTGATGACTGCTCTGCAGCTTGTGATGAAGAAGTCAAGTGCTCATGATGGCCTTGTCAAGGGGCTCCGTGAGGCTGTGAAAGCAATTGAGAAGCATGCTGCCCAGCTATGTGTGCTTGCGGAGGATTGCGACCAGCCTGATTACGTGAAACTGGTCAAGGCACTCTGTGCTGAGCACAATGTCCACTTGGTCACTGTGCCTAGTGCAAAAACTCTTGGTGAGTGGTCTGTGGTTAGTATATAATATTTGCTCTTCTCATTCACAAAATTTACCACTTATTCATAACTCATAACTGTAAACGTGAATTTGGTTACATCTACACAAGCTTTCCACTTAGGTAACAATACTTGGTCTGTTGTGGAGATTAATGGACGTGCTTATGACTGTACATCTGCTAACTGTTCTCAACTTTGTTCATTGCTTAGCTTGTGGCTTAAATTTCAGCGCGTGCAGTTTGATGGTTCTTAGATTGCAAGTCGTTCTTGTATGAAAGTTGGAATACCTTGATTCTCACGAACTTCTGCGTGCTATATTTGATGCAGCTTTGCAAAATTGACTCTGAGGGTAAGGCAAGGAAGGTGGTGGGCAGCTCATGTGTTGTTGTGAAGGTAAAGAATCAATTCCATTTTAGTGCAAAGAAGAATCTGATTCCAGCTGTGCAGGCAAAATGTAACAATTGGCTGTGTTTTCCTCTAACCAGGACTATGGTGAAGAATCGGAGGGTCTAAACATAGTGCAGGAATATGTCAAGTCACACTAGGGACAGCTTTTCAGTATCTAAATCTTTCAAGATGTTGTTAGCCCTCGTTTGAATTTGTGTTAAGAGTTTTTGAACTTGTTAGGTCATGAAAATTTTCATGTGCGAGGTTGTCTACTCACATTTTTGTTTATGGTGCTGGGACATCATGATCTAATTGCCAGAGATGAAGATATATATAATTTGCTTCTCGGCTCTATCCAAACATAATCTTTTTTACTTACATACGAAAGCTATCCTAGCAGATTTGTTGATGTTGGGTTTGCATGAGCTTTTGTGTTTATTGGGTTGTTACGTTCATTCCTACCATGTTGGTACCCAGAAAAAAAAATGGTACACTGGTAGCTGTTCACAGATTATTGATGTTGGAGTTTTCATGGTCTATTGTGTTTTATTGGGTACTGTTATGTTGATTCCTACAATGTTGGTACATAAAAAGTGCTATATCGGTAGTTGTTTCGCCTCTGGCCTTGTCACGGCATCTGCGATTCATTTGGTTTGTTGATAGCATCTTCTGCTGGCAATTGATTGGAAGCAGGCTCAGTTCTGAAATCTCAGAGAGATCTGTGTATGTGTGTTCTTATTAAACTGCGAAGATGCTTGGGAAAATAAAATCCAATGGATGCTTTCACTATTCCGCATTCTACAAGGTAGATCATCTCAAGTGAACTCACATGAGGCAGCAAATGCTGCAAGTTTTCCAATCAGCCCCCCGTGGCCCATGGGTGGCTCATACATGATACATGCAACTAGAATTCCACTTTAATAGCTCTAGACATAAACTAGGATATCAGTTTTGTAAAGCGTGCATATGCTGACAAAGGCTCCTCATCCACCCGTGAAGAATAACCTCCACAGTGCAGCTTATTGAACTGGTTACAACTTGCAAACATTGAAATCAGGTACAGATGTATAGAGTCACAGCTCACAGCACACAACCTGATTCGATTAGTACATTGGAAGTGGGTATATAGGTGTCTTCACCAGTCTATGCCTAAATTCCTTGAGGTAAACAGATCTTCCACATAGAGAATTACTGGTCCAGATGATGTGATGAAATTCTGCATTTGAACCTTCGCTGAGTTTTCTGCAAGGTTAAAAGAGGTAGGGGCAGAACCACCCGAGGTCGGAATTAAGTCATACCATGGTGAGAAAACTAAGATATCTTATTGCACTTTTGGTAAATCTTATATAAGTTTTTTCCTTTCTTTTGGGACCCGATTAACTTATGCACACCAGAAAACAATCTGTGTACTTGCATATTAGCTGATGATCTCTTGGTAGCAAACAGTTATGCAAAAGAACAACTAAATTTATGCTTTCTAAGGCAACCGAGAAGCAACATGGTACAATAAATCAATAATCATGTCAGCAAAAAACTCTGAGTTGCTTGCTTGACATGGAAGTTCAGAGAAATCACAAATCAAAACTACATAAGAGGTAAGCTTGTATCCTGGTGACATGGACACTCACCATCTTCATTTAACTTCTTCAAGAGCTGTGACTTTGAGGGAAGGGCGTACATTCCAGCAGCAACTGCTTTCCTTATGGCCCAGCCATGGTGAGGAGCAAACACCTGAGCATAAGCTACTGACGCTGCATCTCGTAGGGAGTTGCCCCTGAAACAATAGAGAATATGAACATTTTGATCAAATTTACCAAACAGGCATCTAAGAACAACAAACTTAAAGAGTTGGCAATAGAAACATCCAATTAACTGTGAAAGAAGCAACACCGCCATTCAGTTCGCAACATACACTTACTCTGTAACCAATATCTGCTCAAATAGAACTTTAACCATATCAATCCCACGCTTAACCCTCAGTAGATTCCTAGTGTGGCTCCCCGCTTGCCTGACGGTGCCCTTCTGAATGTCTAGCTCAACCATCGAGGGCAATGTTGAAATCAACTTGGATGCCTCCAGCAAATCATCAACCTGTAACCAGTTCAGAGGAAGTACTCAGACAAGAACACCGAACAAAAGTTAGAGAAGGGAAGGCCGCGGTTAACTAAGTAACAAGGGGCACCTAATCAGGAACCAAAGCAACGCGATCATCAAGCGCCCAGAAGTATGTAAGGTTTTGATAACAATAGCACATGCAAACTGGCTACACACTTCGTTCGCTGAACAGCAGTACTCACGTAATTGCAGTAATAGATAGGATTCTAACACCTTAAGCATCCACCAAAACAAACATAGCAGAATATATGGATTAAATGACTTGAACCAGTAGAGAATTCGAGATCATTTCGCCCTAACCTAAACTAGCCTTCAACAACTCAAGTTCAGGGGATCACCTCAATTAAACTACAACTAAGCAGTGCACCACACAATTAACTCGCCATAAGCAGTAAGGAGAAGCACAATCTAGAGAGGAATCGCGATGTACGGCGAAAGCTTTGAGCAGTAAAGAGCGGGGAGGGGAGGGGAGGGGAGCAGTCGGCGCCTTGCCTTGGCGACGTAGTCCATCTCGGCGAACTTGAAGGCGATGCCGAGGCAGCCGAAGAGGACGGAGACGTGGGAGCACGCGCGCGAGAAGGCCCCCAACTCCAACGCCCCCGCGGGTGGCTGTTGCTGCTTGGCGACGGCGGCGAGCTCCTCGAACGACGCGGCGATCCGCTGCAGCGGCTTATCCGCCCCGCTCGACGCCATCACTCCCGCTCGCTTGCCGCAGCGGCTCACCGGCGTCGCGGTCGGCGCAGGCGGGTGGATGGATGGGTGCTTCGGGCGTTGTTGGGGCGATGCCTTTCTGGGTTCCCTTCCCTTTTGGTGTTTCTACGCGTCCTTTTGAGTCCTTTTGAGGTGGTCGACGGCGAGGTTAATGTCGCTTTTAACATTTTTTTAGATTAATCTCGCTTTTTACTGGGCCGGAAAATGGGAAAAGCATCTCAGGCTCGGCCCATGCAGTGTGAACAGCGTCATTTTGCGGGCAATCTCTCGGGCCAGTAAAGTCGTTGGATCGAGCCTCGTGATTCATGCGGATGCAAATGCTCCTGGTGGTGGGCCTGCGGCTGTGCCCGAACAGGTTAGGCGGCCGCGTCACAGCATTAAGCCCAATACCGCTCGGTTTCGTTTGCAACTCTCGCACCGCCGAACGCGTTGGTAGCGAACTAGCGATACAGCGCGTTAGTACCACATCGCCTGGTGAGATCAGCGGAGTCAGTAGAAGCGTGCAAAAAACAGAATTTTTTTTTAAATAATCTATTTTTTATTCGGATATACATAAATAATACCGCTTAATTTTTTTTTACAGAAATAATCTCGTGTCGCCGTACGGTTGGGCGAGTTGCGCAAGTCGCCCAACCGCAGTGCGATAATCCTTCAAGTCGCCCAATGGGAGGGCGACTAGAGCTCGACTGGATATAGTCGCCAAACAGATGTGCGATATTTGTTGGAATCGCTGATTTGTAGAGCGAGTTTAATAAGTCGTCGCGGTTGGTGGGCGACTTAGTTCAAGTCGCCCAACCAGTGGGCGATTTAAGCTGCTAAATCTGAAATTATGTAAATTCAATTGAAACAATTGTGTTAAAATATATATTACATTTTGTAGGTATTGTATTTAGCAAATCGTATTATATGATGTTATTTTTTGTAAAGATAGAAGTGTGGTGACAACGTTGGTTGATCTGTTTGTTATTTTTGTAGAATATGAAGGGTACAAAATATGTCAGACTCGCAATAACATTTTGTGATCATCGTATATTGTTGTAGTGCGTTAAATTTCTGTAGAATTTTGTGAGGACGATTGAGATAGTAATGAGTGGTAAGTAGATAGGTAAGTGATATTACGATGCGTCCGGGAGTCTCTCCTGAATGAAGTCGTCTGAACGTATATGCGTATATTGGCAGGTAGTCGATGAAGTACTTTATGAAGCTTATATAGAACATGGAGGATTCGATGGCGGTGCAAATGGTTCTTTCTGGGATTTCACTAGAAGAGGCATACTTGCAATATAGGCTTGCTTTCATAGCTTAGCGGAGACACGGAACGAGAAGTACATTAAAGTCCGCGGACAGAAGCACATTACACGTAGTGACATGGCATGATGGTTCGGCTAATTGCTTTAGTCATCATCGCTACTACTACGGTACACTACGACACAAGCATCCGGACCATATAAGTATACATGCCTTTAGGGGATAGTAAAAAACATGGGAGGTATGACGGGGTACTACTACGTAATGACGACCTCATCGTGGACCGGGTCATTTTCCTTCCTTGCTAGCTCGGCGTTGAACTCTCGGCCTTCCCTTCCCTTGTCGCGGACTATCCACGTCGGTGGTATGTCGTAGTCGTCCATATCCTGCGATTCGATGATGTAAGTGCACCGTATAATGAGAATCGTAAGAAGGATTTAACTTCTTCATAACTCACGTCGTGGATACGGATTCTGGTAGGCGGCGGATCTGTTGTGGCGGCCGGGCTCGGCAAGATGAGCCTTTCCCTTGCCCTTGTCGCGGGATTGTCCACGTCGGGCTGGTATATCGAAGTCGTCCATGTCCTGCAATTTCATGATGTAAAGGCACCGTGTAGTGAAAATCGTAAGAAGGATGTAAATTGTTCATAACTCACGTCGTCGGTACGGATTACGCCAGGGTGACCGGATACGCTGTGGCGGCCGGGCTCAGCCGCATGAGCCTTTCCCTTGCCTTTGTCGCGGGACTATCCACGTCGGGCTGGTATGTCGAAGTCGTCCATGTCCTGCGATTGTATGATGTAAGTACACCGTACAGAGAAACCTTACGTAATAAGGACGTAAATTCTTCATAACTCACGTCGTCGATATGGATTACGCCAGCGTAGTCTTGGGCTCCTTCTGCCTCCTCAACAGGTCCGAGCGTAAGGTTTCCACCGCGACGAAGTTCTCGGCTTTGCCGAGTAGTTCAAGATGTACCTGCCGGATGAATGCCCTGTCGTACATCTCCGGGCCGTCGATCCACTGGAAGAAGTGGCAGCGCATCTTGGGCTGCCATTACGTGTGGATGAAGTTAAAAATTTAAAGAATTCAACGTTGGGAGAGGAAAATCGATACGCGCGAAAGAAAGACTTACGAGATAGTGCCCGCATGTGTAGTATGCCCGAGCCGCGGTGTCTGGGTGTGTGGACTGAATGATCTCTGCTGGTTCGCCACACACACACTGCGGGATCGGAAAACGTGGTGGTACTGGAGCATCTTTCATTGATTTATCTGGGTATTGCAACTTGTTTCCTCTTACGCTTAAGCCGCTTTTATACGCAACATCCTCGCGTAGAAGTGTCTGGAAGAGTCCATAGCTGGGTATCTGTTGTGTAGTGTTGTGTAGAGTTGGGTTTGGTTCAACCCCCTTTTATAAGCTCCATGGTTGACATGGTGTGATTAATTTCATGCAGAGGAGAGAGTCATGTCTTTTAATTCTGAAAAGCTGAGGAGGTAGAGTGTTGTCATGTCGATCTGGAAAGCTGGTGAGGCATAGTGTTGTCACGTCTTACTTTGCAGTGAGAAGTCATGGCTTGCTTTGCAGAGTGCTGTCTTATCGGTCTGAAAAGCTGGCGAGGCAGAGTGTTGTCACGTCTTTCTTTGCAGAGTCTTGTCTTTTCGGTCTTAAAAGCTGACGAGGTGGTCAGGTTAGTCAAGTCGATCTGAAAAGCCTAACCCTAAACCTAAACCTGAATCGCAAAAAGTCGTCTCCTTTGGTCTTATCCTTTGCGCAAGATGTCTCCTTTGGTCTTATCATCGCGCAAAGCCGCCTGCCCGTATGGTCTTGTCATCGCGCAAAGGCGCCTGTGTGGTCTTGTCACTCTGTAAAGTCGTCTCCTTTGGTCTTATCATCTGCGCAAAGTCGCCTGTATGGTCTTGTCACTTCTGAAATCTGTCTCCTTTGGTCTTAGCACTGCGCAAAGCTGCCCCGTGTGGTCTTGTCACTGCAGAAAGCTGCCTCGTCTGGTTTTGTCATCTGCAAGCTAATTCATTACCCGCTTTGTTAGTCTCCCCAGCAGGCTATAAATGCACGCCCTCGCCCGGTTAGGACCACGACCCTTCAAACCGTAGGAAGAAGAACCTTCTCCGCCTTCTGATAACTTACGATGGCGACGCCAGGACTAGTACAACCGGTAGCCGGGCGGACCTTGGCCTCGAAAGGAGGAGGACTTGACCCTAACTTCCTACCGATGCCGAAGAAGCGTGCTCAACCCAGTATGGCGAAATGCGACACGGGACGACGCTTATCGTGCGGTGTCATAGACGGCCCTTTCGATGGTGGACGGCGTTTCTTTCGATGCCCATACTTTGGGGTAAATAATTTTATTCATGTTACTGGTAATACATCCTCCATACTAACCGTCACTTGTAGCAGATGGCGAAATACAACTTCACCCGCTGGATCGATCCTCCCCATAAACGACATGTTGTGAGGTACGTGGATGTATTGTGGAACCGAATCTTTCATTTGGAGGCGCAAATTGACGATCTCAAGGAGCAAAATGATGACCTCCGCCAAGAGATGCAGCGCGAGAGGGGCAATGAGGAGGTCATGAACATAGGAAGTTCCTATGATCCCACATGCTGCTGTGCCAACCCTAACTGCATATGTGCGTGCCACTACAACGATGGCCAGCCACGTCCGAGACGCCCAACTAGAGAACACTCTATGTGGGTAGCAAGAGGCACCTTCTACAATTAGGTACGGTAGTGTCCCCTTCTACAATTAGGCACGGTAGTGTCCCCTTCTGTACGCACTTATGTTCAATCTCCTAAAGCATGTAATGAAATGGTGGATGCGTTATTGCGGTTGCCTTTTATTGAGTTGACATGTTGTATTGATGTGTCGCGTGCTTTAAGTTATATGCATCGAAGAAATATGCATTGTATGAACGAGTACTGAAAACCAAGCTATTCCATACCAGATATTATACGCTAGAATTAAGATACAACATACTAGCAGTTCGGTAGTTGCTTACAAGAACCAAAGTACAATTACGATACAATTAGTTCGGTAGTTGCTTACAAGAACCAAAGTACTGACTGAACTACAAGTTACAACATACTAGCAGTTGTAATACAAGTTCCTACGTGTCAGCAGGCGCCTTGCAAGTTCTCAAAGTGTGCCCTTCCTAGCGGCAGCGGCTGCAACGTCTAGGACATCTCCGATTCGGGCATTCTCCAGATTCGGGTGTACCAAATCGACTTGCTGGAAATCACTTAGGTCAACACCGTACGGACCTTCACGAACCGCACCAACACCGTAATGCACTTTCAATCTTGTGGGCTCCGACATGACTACAAATATTACAAATGTTGCAACCAGTGATTTCTCAACATACATTCCCCATATATTTGCTAAACAAACAAGTAGCCGAGAACAAGAACAAACAAGAGTATTACCTTCACGCGGAGACCTTCTCTTCGTATGAACAAGCTCCTCTCCTCCTCTCTTCTTGTCTCCCTCACTCGAGCTCCTCACTGTGTACCTCTCCCAAGCTCCTCTCCTCCTCAACCAGATCTGCTATGCTTGTCCGCCGAGAGAAATGGTGAAAGAAACCATGAGGGGACCTGGGCTGGCTTTCTATATGACCGTGTAGTCGCTCAACCGTTGGACGACTTGGCAGGAAGTGCTGGCCCAACGGTTGAGCGACACGTGGACTAGTCGTTGAACCGTTGGACGACTTGGCAGTAAGTACTGGCCCAACGGTTGATAGTCGCTCAACCGTTGGACGACTTGGCAGAAGTGCTTGTCAACGGTTGAGCGACACGTGACTAGTCGTTGAACCGTTGGGCGACTTAGGCGATGAATCGCTCAGCGGTTGATAGTCGCCAACCGCTGGACGACTTGGCGATGAAATCTTGCCGCCCAACGGTTGAGCGACACGTGACTAGTCGTTGAACCGTTGGGCGACTTGGCGATGAAATCGCCCAACGGTTGATAGTCGCTCAACCGTTGGACGACTTGGCAGGAAGTGCTGGCCCAACGGTTGAGCGACACGTGGACTACTCCCTGAACCGTTGGACGACTTGGCAGTAAGTACTGGTCCAACGGTTGATAGTCGTTCAACCGTTGGACGACTTGGCGATGAAATCTTGCCGCCCAACCGCTGAGCGACACGTAGGCTACTCACGAACCGCTGGGCGACTTGGCGATAATCTTGGCCCAACCAGTCACTTAACGATTCGAAACTAATATATTAATAAGTAATAGAACAACGCTAGAGGGAATGCATAGACAACCATGTCATAGTAGTTACGAAGGAGAATACGTCAACACATAATACAAGTTATAGAACAATGGTAGAGGGAATGCATAGACAACCATGTCATAGTACCTACGAAAGACAATACGTAAACACACATGACGTAAACCCCCTACTGGCCACCCGCTGCGCCACCCGCAGCACCTCCTCCATCGTCGCCACGTCCCACACCCGGTCCGCGCCCAGCAATACGCCCCCGCTTGGGCTTCTGAAGCGCGGGGTGCCTAGGCCGGGGCCCAGACAGGGAAAGGCGCCAGAGCCTGGCGATCCGTGGTCCCGGAGGGTCGACTCCACCTATTGTCGCGATCACCGGGGCCCGCTAAGCCGCTCAACGAAATAACCTCGACAGTGCGCTCACCGCCCCTAGACCTCCCCGGGTGCTTCCGCGAAGTAAAGATCCACGTCCTCGTGCACGTCCTCGTGCGGGGAGAAGACACGTGTCAACTGTAAAATAGTACCTGCATGGCAAATAATGTTAATCTCTACAATATATCGACGATCGCCAACCTGAAGAGAGGAAACGCACCTGACTGGTAGGCATAGTGCGGGATGTCATACCCACCATACTATCCGGACGGGTCGGGGATGAGAACATACTGCGCTGACGCTCTCTGGTAGGTGTCCTGCAACGACGCCGGAGGCGGTGGCTGTGATGGTGGGGGTGTGTACCCACGTGCCCACCCGGACCCTCCACCGCCTAGCGCAGCGCAGCAGAGGTGAAAGCGCAGCGCAGCGGGGCACGCGTGGGCGTGCCCTCCCGAGCTCGCCGACCGGGTCAGTAGGACATGGCGTCCTCGACCTATGCACCGACGAGGCCACCTCCCGGACAGACGAGCCCACCTCCTGCATCGACGAGGCCACCTCTGTCACAAATCTGCCCCGCATGACGCCAGCCACGCATCGCCTCGCCACAATCAGAGGCCCGACGAACAAAGCGCACTAGCTCGTCGCGCGACCTCGCGACCAATGCCGATCTGCCCAGATCGACCGTCCGTCATCCGCAACCCCGACGTTGATGTCTGTCTACAAGGAGTATGTCAAAGCGTCAAACCTATAATTCAGGTAACAGTACGAAGACATTTTCAAACACGATTTTACGTACCACGAGGTGCACATTCCGCGCTAAGTGCAGGCGAGGAGTCGGTCGATCTTGGCACGCGAAGCGGGAGGTCGACGACATGCACCACTGGTGCGTGTCTGCGGGCGTACAGTGAAGGTACTCATCGTACGCACTGGGGTCGTGCGGGCCGTCCTCTGGCACGTAGTCCTCATGGGCGTTCGCCCACTGTGCCACCCACGGCTCCATCTTGCCCGACCACTACGTCCTGGTGCCACCTCTCCTACTATGCCTGCGAAATGTACCATTGCAATTGGAAGCCACCATTACAGAAATGTCAAATACATATGTGAACATGTGTTGCATGTAATTCACGCGTGGGTCGACTCAGGCACCCTCGTCCCCGACGGAATCGGAACAACTCGGCGGAGGCCGGCGCGCGATAAACTCGCGCCTTCGCGTAGTCCTCCACAAACACGCTAAAGACGAAGCTTCCTCTGCGTCCGCCAGTACGCCCGGTCGCGCCAAAGACAGTGATGACACCCGTGGAGCACGGGCCTCCGTCTCCTGATCGGAGTACGGCTCCCAACGCACGTCGTCAGCGGTGAGACGGTCCAGCTACTCCACAAAGTGCTCATACGCACGTGTGACCTGCACGTGTGCATACTGTGCCTGCGAGCCAAAACAGTGGTTACATAGGATTACATGTACGCATCAAGAAAATATATAGGGAAATATGTACCCGCTCTCGCACCAAAGGGACCCTACGGTTGGTCGTCCCACCGCGTCCCCATGGTACATGTCCGCGCCAGACGGTCCGGAGTCTATCGGCATGGGCCGTCCGAGAGAGAAGCGCTTCGAACGACCATACCGCACCTGTGAGGGGCGACTGTGAGGATAGATGCGGGCTTGTCCTCATAAAGACGCGCTCGCACATGCCGCGATGCGTCGCGGCAAGTACGGCCGATCCCCAATCGATCTCTAGCTCCTCGCCGTCGGCGATGGCCCTCGCGTTCCCACGAGGCGGCGCCGACGGAGTCACCGTGGTGGCTGGTAAATAAGACCACCAAGAGCCACAACAGTACGCCTCCGGTCGCGACACACGGTCGACGGTGGTCAGGGACCATCCGCCGACCTCTGCAGAAA
Organism: Phyllostachys edulis; assembly: GCA_036346405.1. Classification (NCBI taxonomy): domain Eukaryota; kingdom Viridiplantae; phylum Streptophyta; class Magnoliopsida; order Poales; family Poaceae; genus Phyllostachys; species Phyllostachys edulis. The sequence continues at coordinate 9,694,193 of CM070550.1, read as the reverse complement.
CGAATAATTAGTAAGCCCGTCATATGGCTAGGCCTCAATGAATCACTAAACATGGAAAATAGGTACTATACTTACCCGGAACTGCGAAAGCCACCGCAGGGGCGGGCCATGCCGCTATCGCTTCGAGAAGTCGAAGTACGGAGGCGCGGCCTTCGCCCCAAGAACCCCAAACTCGCCCAACAGTATGCGCCAATCGGCAATGCGTTCAGCGGAATGCAGGGCTCTGCGATAGGCAAGCCGAGCAAAGATCGCGACATCTGCAGAGTAGGGGCCATCTCCCGAAAGGGAGGTGGAAGGTGTGCGTCTCGGGCCACCAACCACCACCGGTCGGGAGAGCGCCGGTCGAACGGAATCGTCGTGGCCGCTCCGACCACTGAACCTCCCCATCGTCGTCGACCGGACCGCCGTCCTCTTCGGTGGCCTCTACCATCCGTCTGAGAGGTAGAAGGCCGGAGCAGCTCGACCTACAAAGCACGAAGAAGTAAGTACATAGTGCGACACGATACAAAAAGTGACAAAGTTTGCGGACAAACCTCTCTACCCAGTGTGGGTCTAGTCTCCAAGCGCTCGGGGTGTCCGCGTCTGAACCACCCCTAACTCACCAAGCGTCGTCCCGCCAACCGGATCGGCACATAACGGCTTCATGCAGGTCAAGACGTCGACCAACCGGTCAATGATGAAATGCCAATCCGAACCACCGTGGTCTTGAGCCATACCGCAAATTAAGAAATTAAAAGCATTCATATTACTTACGATTTAAATTATACTCCAATGGCATTACACTTTGCCCCAACACAATGACATAATTTTTCCTCTGAAGGCTATATTACGTTAACGCCTATACCGATCGCTATGGATTGTAAATATTTAATACATCATCGTTACTATGCATATTTATAATGGGTGAAGCTTTAGGAAAAACAAAATTTGACATGTTTGATAATCCTACGTGTTTGGAACCATGTATCGTGTATTTAACATTCTATAAACTAGCATTTGCGAATGCACGCGTTATCGACATGTTTATCATTCTATAAACTAGCATTTAGAAAAGTAACATGTACGCAATTAGCACAGCACGCAGAATAGTACAACTAAATTTATTTTTACTAACTCATTTTTCCTTCATGTTATCTCTAAACATTTGCTAACGTACCATGGTTACTAATTAATCATGCCATCTCTAAATATTTGCTAACAATATGTCACTACATATAAAGTTGCTTGCTAACCTACCATGGTTTCAAAAATAAACTTGTACAAATTAATACTACAAACTTATCGTCCTAGTCGTCGATACGAAACGAAGAACTTCTTTTTCCTCCTCTTCTTCTTCCCCTCCTATTTTTTTCCCTCTCCTTCTCCTCTTTTTCTTCCGTCTCGGTTGTGTTTGCGCCGATTCACGCGTTGGAATGGCGACGGTTCGGCCACGCGCGGTTTTTATAGCCGCCCCAAGTCGCCATACAGTTGGGCGACTTGGGTTCACCTGCCACCTATTCACTCGCCGGTATGGCGATTCTATTAAAGTCGCCAATCCATAAAGCGATGACGCCTCGAAACTTTAAATCGCCGTCCCATTGGGCGACTTGAAGGATTGTCGCACTGCGGTTGGGCGACTTGCGCAACTCGCCCAACCATACGGCGACACGCGATTATTTCTGTAAAAAAAATTAAGCGGTATTATTTCTGTATTTCCGAATAAAAAATAGATTATTTAAAAAAAATTCGCAAAAAACAAGGGCCACGACTCCTGTTCGACTTGTACTTTGTTGGCTTTTTTTCTAATGCTAGTAGGGTGTTCCATGTGTTGCAACTAGAGTTGGTAATAGGCTGAAACCTTATTTAAACCCGCCCTAACCTATTTCTATGTAGCACGTTAATCTAATTCAAACCAGCCTATTGCTTTATCTACAAAAAACCAATCCAATCCATATGCAACTTCAATCCAACCCAATTTTCTTAATATGGGTTTAATCTGTTTCCAATCCATTCCCTAACCCATCGGCGTGTTACCGGCCAGAGGCCACCGCCCACGCGGTAGGGGAAAAACAGCGATAGTAATGAAAATTCATGACAATAAAAACACGTTCATAAAAAAAGAAAAGAAAAGCCCAGAAAATTTATGGAAAGTAAGAAACATTATTAAAACACCCCAAAAAAGAGAGACAAAAAGAAAGAAAAATCACCAAAAAAAGAATAGAAAAATACAGAACATACACGGGAAATAAAGAAAAATTTAGAAAATTGCCATAGTTTTAGTTACATCCATAATGTTGTACCAAATTAAGCATCCACGGGAAGCACTCTCACAGTCTCTTCTAACAAAAGTAGTTCTTCCTAAAAGAAAAGGAGTAACTTTCCACCCAATCAGTTTCGCAGCCCTTTGATTCGCCTTTCTGGGCCGCTATCTTCACTTTCCTACAATGTAAACAGTAGCATGACATGGATACTGTTAGATCGTATTGCAATGGCCAAACACATGTATACTTTTAACAGATTTTAGCACTTCAGCATCAATAATGATCCAAAATGATTCCAGAAATAGCACTTAACAGTTCATCCAAAATCTAGCATACATATAGAGCTTCAAACAATCCCATTGGTTCAAAATAATTTTCTAAGTCTGTAAAAACTGCAAATACAATATGGAAACAATTATTCACTCAAGTTGCCAACGGGGTCCTCTTTATTTCCATTTCTTGTTTGTAATTTCAATACCCCCAACTAGCAACAAATGCTGTAAAAGCAAAGAGAAGATGGAATTTCTTTTGGTGAGGCATAAGCAGTGGATTCTACTAGTTGAGTAGTACAAGTACCGACTAGCTTTGGCAAATTCATTATGTGTTCAGTACAGCAACTAGCACAAGTTCCTACCCACTCACGTAACCAATATTGCTCTCTTGAACCAGATGGCTCCAAGATGAAGAAGTGAACTTCAAAGATTGCCATGTGTACAACTGAACAAACAAGCTTCCAATATAAATCTAGAACTGAATACTGGTAGGTAGTCTCGTGTCGTGACGACCGGTTCAAACAGAATATAGATAACATGCCATAATGATTGTGTACAAAGCTCGATTTAAGGCTAGGAACAAGAAACGAGTAAAAAAATGACAATAGCAAGATCCAGCTTTTGTCCGGTCTCTGTAACCGGAATTCAGTAGCCGGCAAAAGATCAATCAGCAGAGCTTACTAGCTGAGTCTGTTCTTGGATGAATTCGAGTGAACTTGCAGCCACAGGCGACTAGAACGGCGGTTGGGTGGCGGCAGAGACCCGGGAGAGGAAGGGGACGCAGCAACGATCACTTGACATCGGAGAGCCAGAAGAGGAGGGAAAATCGGCGGAAGCACAGGTCCGAGGGAGGAGGGTTACGCGGTGGCAGTGGAGAGCTAGAGGAGGAAGGATGAGGCGGTGGTGGAGATCGAGAGGCGGAGTGCAGCGATAGGGGTGGTGGGGATTCAGAGGCTAAGGGCAGTGGTGGCGGCAGTGGACAGGTGCGCAGCACCGTTGAAGAACCAGAGCCCAGATGGCAGCGGCGGCGAACCTTATCTCCACAGCGGCGAACCTTATCTCCACGGTTCCACGCAAAACCAACCCACCCAGCAAACCCACGGGTTAAACCCATTTCAACCCAAAATTTTTGAACCCACACTAACCTAACCCAATCCGTTTCTACTACAAACCCAACCCAATCCAATCCGTTAACTGCATCAACCCATTTCAACCCATCCAAAACAAACCCAAATTAAAACCCAACCCGTTTAACCCATGTCAACCCAACCCATTAACACCCCTAGTTGCAACGGAAATATAAATTTTGTCACGTGATAATATGAAACATGTGCTATGATCGCTGCTCACTTTGATATTGTTAGTGATTTCTTTATATTGGTCCAGAAAGGTGGTGCTTCATTTATTCACACTTTTTGAGATTTTATAAAATTACAAATGTTGTGAGTTCAAATCAAATCGGTAGTGCTTTATCCATTCACAATATGAAACCATGCATCTACATGCACACATAATCTCCATTGTATCAACCAAAACACTCACAAAGATATAAAATTTTAGTTTTTCGATATTCCATGAAAAAACGATAGATTTTTATTTCATCCATTTCGTTGCATATTATAAGCATCCATTTGAGAAAAAAAACACCTTTATACCACTATGATGAATCAGGAATGCTCACAAAACCTTGAAACAAGTTGGTTGGTAAACCATATCACAGGAGGGGCCAAAGTGATAAACAACATTTGCTGAGACATGTACCTTTCCCGTCAGCTTGCACATTGAGCTTTGTTAGCTCCGCTCCCCATTAATGTGATGTGGAGATTACAACCCTGAAATATCAGCAGACATGATGCAACAACGGAAACAAAGAGAAGTTCCAAAAATTGGAAGATGACAGTGCATTTGATTTTAGGAGATGACCAGATTGTGCATAAAAACAACAACGGTGCATAAGGGTATGCCGAACCTAGCTTGAGAGAAAAAGACATATCTTGCGGCCTTTTCAGATACAGATATACAATAAAAACAATATAGATTTTATGCTTAATGTGATAAAAACAATATAGATTTTATGCTTAATGTGATACAAATATACAATAAAATAGTGAATAATCTACCATGGAAAAAAATGACCAGAAAAGTTGACATATGCCTATAATAAAGCATGTTTATTACTTCATTAAAAAAAGCCACTACTCAAGAATTCAAATAAAGCCTCTGCCCTACTGCTTGTTGTTAACAGATAAATAATGTTCTCATTAGATTCTCCATTTCACTGTATCCAAAACATATACTGCTTCTACCTTCAAGGATATAGTTCCATATAAGGATGATACAACATCTATACATCTGGGAGGCCTTGTGTGGGAGTAGTACTAATTAACCATAGTGAGGATCCAAAGTACAAGTTCCAACTCCAGACTCACATTGCTCAAAGGATCAATTTGCTTCCAAACATCAAATATGGAGAGTTTTATGAGAATATTCTCTATCCGTTAACGATGCCTTGGAGCATCTAATAGTAGAGGACTTAATTTGCATGTCCCAAGAGTAATGCTAATTGGTTCCAGTATTCATAACTGCTACATTTTTACGGTGCCCAGGAGATAATAATCAAAGTGCCTAACAACCAAAAGGAGTCAATACAACGAGGATTTTAACCAAAAGGAGCCAAAATGATATAATAATCAAAGTGCCTAACAACCAAACCTTACAGAAATAATGCTGATGATCCCTCCAAAAGTTGGAAAAATTATACGTGGAAGTAAGGATGCCTAAGCCTTTTTAGATAAATGGCAAATGTTTACAAATTTGACTCCGAACTATGCATCTATTGATTTGAATCTGAACAAATATGCATCCCTTGATCAGTCAGCTGTGTATGCATGTGCATCTATGCTCGCTTAACGGAATCACAACTTCAGAAACCAAAATAGAGAAACTATACACCTGTTTGCCTCGTAACTTGCCAAGCCAAAACACATGGATGATGGACATGCTAGCTGTGTCGTGAGTGACCTCTAAAATAATGAAAAAAGGTTGCGTACTGAAGCTCAAGACTAATGTGTTAACAATTAGCACATAAGGATGAATTAAATGTAATAACAAGCATCATAGGTTCCAAACACTGGATAATTGAACTCACCATGGCTAAACCCGACATGGTAGGCCCTTGGGAATGTCACCACAAACTCACCAGGATATTATACCAATCCGAAGCACAATGCATATTAACACAAAAACTAATTAAAAATCTGGTGTATTGATAGTTTGATACCATAGGCGCTTTACAAAAAAATTGACCAATGACCATTTCATATATTGTACCTACAGCAAGGCACACCACAAGCTACAAGGACCTCTGGGGACATCAAAGTTGTTTTCTCCCCAAGCACAGCTAGCGACGCTGCATGCACCAACAATCAGAGCTCATGATGCCACAAGGCCGCAGCATACAGATCACAAACATAAGAAAATACAAATACCAAAGCTGTCAAGGTTGCCTCCATAGCTATGCATGCCAAAAATACAAAAAGCATAACCCTGGTGCTCCTTAAAATTGACACTGAATTGTGCATTATTGAACTTTGTGTTCCAAAATTTATGCACATGATGTTCTTGTATAGTTTAAGATGGATTCTAAGTAGGCAAAACACTATACCTGTTTTAGTAATTGACACTGTCTGGATGCCCACTCCTCCTCTGCTGCCCGTTTGTACTCAACAAAATCTTTGTGCTTTTCACGTTTGCCAATTAGACCATCTTGAAAGTCTGGAGCATCTTGAACCATAGCAAATTGCCCTAATTTTTTAGGATCATCCACCAAATCTTTCTGAGGCAAAGAGCAATACCACGATTTGGCATTTGTCAAGCATTCTTATTGAGGCGAAAGACATGCACAAGAGTTAGCTTGTACTGCGTACGCCACTAGGTTGTCTCAAGCAGCCACAGTTGCTAGTAAAAGGTGGATCTACCACGTGGTGTAAGCGCCCCCATAACATCGCAAGCCCGAGCGCAAAACGATCGGCACCAACAATGATGAGGACATCGACCAGAAGGATGCAACCACTGCTTCGACCTGCTGCACTGCATCCTCTACTTCAACAGCATCCTCTCCAATAGGACTTTCGGCTACTGCAACACCATATTACCCAATTGGATCGCGCTACGTCTACATGCCATGGTGCTACATCTACATGCCATGGTACTATGTTTACATGCCATGGTGCTACATCTACATGCTATGGTACTATGTTTACATGCCATGGTGCTATTGCATGTGCCAATCAGGAGTTCAAGCTGGATACATTCTGGTCAGATCAATTCGGAATCAGCTTGACAACACTAACTTCAAACATCCATAACTTTCACATACGGCATCCGTTGGAGGTCCACGAGTACTTGATGGAAAGCTGATTTCGTCCTCTTTCCAACGGATCCAGCCTCACCTCCAAATTCCTTCAGGACTGATCGTAATCATCAAAAGAAGGCGTTATATCACTTGTTGGGCCAAACTGGGCTTTGTAATCGTACTGAACTTGGCCCATCTGCCGGCGGCCCACCCGGGGCGCGGTTACTGTTCACGTGAACAGTAAACCACGCCCTTTAGTACCACCTCGCTATTTCTTTAGTTTTGTGGCTCCTCGTTCCCTATTTAAGGAGGTCACACCCCCTCTAGTTTTCTTGGATTTTGTTGAGTTAAAAGTTAGCATTGCTGCAACTTCATGTATTAGCTTGTGTCGACTAGATCAACCTTAATACCGCTATCAGAATCCCAAATTCAATATTTCAATATTTATTCGCAATTTCAGATTGCTTTACCTTGTTCTTGCGTGCTTCTTCGGTGTATGTAGGAATCGACCTTCGTGGTCGTCAACCGGTATTCGTGCACGGCTGATAACGACTAGTCAATCGCTCAGGCGATTGCGTGGTTTTGAGCCTTGCGTGTTCATAGCCGAGATCGTCGGGGTTGAGCGACGCCACCGACTTATCGTTCTCATCGAAAGATCGGGCCAACAAATAGAACCTTAGGGTTCATCAGGTGGTATCAGAGCTTCAGTTCATCGGTGATAATTTTTTTCCTACAGTCTAAATAGCCAAAACATCAAAAAAAAATCATCGTCCAAACCAATTTGTGCCTTCGCAATTTCTTCTTTTTAGTTTGCGTTATTGAATTGTCGTTGCATCGTCGAGTCATTGTGCTGGTTTCCTATCTAGATTGGTCTGGTTTAGGTTCTCTTGCAAATCGTCTAGTTCTGTTCTTCCTCCTGCCAAAAAAAAAAAGATCCAATCATGCCGCCGTCTCATCCGGCGCCGCGGTCAAGCGGCGCATCTTCGTCCGCTCCGTCGCGCGTCCTTCGTTGCCTCGGTGAAGCGGGCAGCGTCGCCTCGGTCTTTCGCTTGTGCGCGTGGGCAGCGACGCCTTCGTTGCCTCGGTGAAGCGGGCAGCGTCGCCTCAGTCTTTCGCTTGTGCGCGTGGGCAGCGACGCCTGCGTTGCGTCGGTCTTTCGCTCGTACGCGCGGCACCAAGCGACGGAATCGTGATTTGCGGAAGGCCAATGAAAAAGAAAAAAATTGGGCACTGTAGCACGTGGTTGTTAGTGTAGCAGCCCAGAAAAAAAGGCGGTTCCGGTTCCAATTAGCTTCCTGAGGCGTAAAAAAAAAGTTTGCCCGTTGCTACAGTACCTCGGTTACTGTAGCAGCCCGAGACAAAAGCCTGCTTCCGGTTTCGGTTCCAGTAGCTTGTGAAGGATAAAAAAAAAAGAGAAAAAAAAGAAAGGAAAAGAAAAGGAAAAAAAAACAGAGAAGAAAAAAACAGAAAGAAAGAGAGAGAAAAAAAAATCAGAGCTACCTCGTTTCATCCATTGCTCGCTTGCTTCGTTAATTCTTGTGCTGGCCTTCCATTGTTGATACTAGTCGTCTTGTGAGTTGCCCTAGCTAGGCTTGGTTTAGACTAGGACCAGCACTTGTGACTAGTACTTTGAACTGTTATTCAACTTTGCATACTGATTTGAACAATTGCTACTCCTTTGCTACATACTAGCCTTCCGAGCTCCACTTCCTACTTACTCAGCAGGTGCCGTGCCTCGCAATCGTTGGGCTGATCGCAAGTGAGAGTATCATGAACCAGCCACCGGTTGTACCACTTCCTTGCTGTATTGGTAAGAACGTGTAAGAACTGGGTATAAGCTTGAGTGTGAGTGACTTGGTTGAGCCTCCAGAACCTAGTAGTTGATAGGGACATATACACTACGATTTGTTCTTTGCTTTGATACTAACAATGGCAGGTTCATCGTCACAAGGGGAGCACAACAATGAGGAAGATGCACCTCTCACTCCTCGCACGAAAGAAATCATGCGGCGTTTTTCCCGCATGCTGGATCAATATTCAGGGCGTATGGAGTTGATTCTAGATCGCACCACTGACGAACTTGCTGCGTTGTCTACACATGTGGAGCAGCTAGAGAGAGCTCCACCTCCTGTTACCACCCCCGCTGCTGTCGGCGTTGCACAACCGCGTCGTAACCCATCCGTTGCTCACTCATGGGCTGATGAGGTAGAAGATGAAGCGAACCCATATGTTGCTGATACGGAGTCCGATGATGGTCGTGATCATCGGCAACGACGCTTCAACTAACAAGGTATGAGAAGAAACCCACCGCGTGAGGTACGTGACTATAATGATTCACTTGGTAAAATTAAATTCACTATGCCTCCTTTTGCTGGTAAATATGATCCTAATGCTTATCTCACATGGGAGTTAGTTGTGGACCAAAAATTTGCATGCCATGAATTTCCTGACAATAAAAGGTTAGTGCTGCTACTAGTGAGTTCACAGATTTTGCATCTATTTGGTGGAGTGAATATGGTCGTACTCATCAAGACATACCTAGAACTTGGAATGCTTTGAAGAGAGCAATGAGACGTAGGTTTGTACCTTCATATTATTCACGTGATTTGCTTAATAAATTACAACGCTTAAGACAATGTAGTAGTTCTGTAGAGGATTATTATCAAGAATTGCAAACTGGTTTGTTGCGTTGTGGTTTAGAAGAAACGGAAGATGCTATGATGGCTAGATTTTTGGGAGGTTTAAACCGTGAAATTTAGGACATACTTGACTATAAAGATTACAATTCTATTACTCGTTTGTTTCATCTTGCTTGTAAAGCTGAAAGAGAGGTACAGGGACGTCAATCCAGAAACAAAGGAAATTTCGCAGGTTCTTTTACAGGCCGCCCAACTCAAGGGCAATCAAGAGCACTAGTTACTCCCTCCAGCCGAACACCTACACCTACGGACTCCTCCAACAGTCGGCGTCCATCTACTTCCACTACACCATCACGTGCACCGGAAATGAGCAAGAGCATGGTACAAGTCCCCACAAAAAGTGTTTCTTCTGTTGCTTCTACAGGGCGATCCAGAGATGTACAATGTCACCGTTGTAAAGGATTTGGGCACTTCATGCGCGATTGCCCAAGTCAGCGAGCTTTGCTTATCAAGGACAATGGTGAGTACACTTCAGCTAGTGATATTGAGGAAGAACATGTGTTGGTTGCAACTAACAATGCAGGTGATGAAACTGAAGAAGAACATATAAACCATGAGGCATCTGACATGTACCAAAGCCTAGTTGTTCAGCGTGTGCTAAGTGCTCAAATGGAACTTGCTGAACAAAATCAACGCCACATTTTGTTTCAATCCAAGTTCGTCATTAAGGAACGTTCATGTAAAGTTATCATTGATGGCGGGAGTTGCAACAACCTTGCTAACATAGACATGGTCGAGAAGCTTGGCTTGACCACAACACAACACCCTCATCCTTACTACATCCAATGGCTGAATTCTTGTGGTAAGTTGAAGGTGACTAAACTTGTGCGCGTACACTTTTCAATTGGATCATATCATGATTATGTTGATTGCGATGCCGTACCTATGCAAGCATGCTCATTATTATTAGGTAGACCTTGACAATATGATAGATATACTGAACATCATGGTAGATCTAATCATTATACTTTCACATATAAAGAAAAGAAAATCACTTTGCTTCCAATGTCTCCTGCTGCCATATTAAAGGATGAATTAAAAAGAGCTAAGAGAACAAGTAAGGAGAAGACACAAGTTGCTCAAAAGATTCTAGCTCCAAGTGAAATTGAATTGAAAGCTCCTGTTATGTTAGCTACAAAAATTGATTGCATTGATATGGAAAAACATAAATCTGAATGTCATACTATGATTTGTGAAGAAACTCAGTGTCCATTAGAAAAAGTGCATGTTTCTTTGCCTCCTGTTGCTACTAACCTTTTGCAGGAGAGTGATAACTTGGAGAAAACAAATGAGTCGAGGACGACTCAAATTCAAGAAAGGGAGGATGATGAGGACATTGACCCTAAGGATGCAACCACTGCTTCGACCTGCCAGATTTGCATCCTCTACTTCAACAAAGATCCTCTCCAATAGGACTTTCGCTACTACAACACCATATTACCCAATTGATCGCTTCGCCTACATGCCATGGTGCTACATATACATACAATGGTACTATGTTTACATGCCATGGTGCTATCTGCATGTGCCAATCAGAGTTCAAGCCGGATACATTCAGTCGATCAATTCGGAATCAGCCTGACAGCACTGACTTCAAACGTCCATAACTTTTACATACGGCATCCGTTGGAGGTCCACGAGTACTTGATGGAAAGCTGATTTCGTCCTCTTTCCAACGGATCCACCCTCACCTCCAAATTCCATTTGGACTGATCATAATCATCAAAAGAAGGCGCTATATCACTTGTTGGGCCAAACTGGCCTTTGTAATCGTACTGAACTTGACCCATCTCCCGGCGGCCCACCCGGGGCGTGGTACTGTTCACGTGAACAGTAAGCAGCGACCTTTAGTACCACCTCGCTATTTCTTTAGTTTTGTGGCTCCTCGTTCCCTATTTAAGGAGGTCACACCCCCTCTAGTTTTCTTGGATTTTGTTGAGTTAAAAGTTAGCATTGCTGCAACTTCGTGTATTGGCTTGTGTCGACTAGATCAACCTTAATACCGCTATTAAAATCCCAAATTCAATATTTCAATCTTTATTCGCAATTTCAGATTGCTTTACCTTGTTCTTGCGTGCTTCTTCGGTGTATGTAGGAATCGACCTTCGTGGTCAGGTCAACCAGGTATTCGTGCACGGTTGATAACGACTAGTCAATCAGTTCAGCGATTGCGTAGTTTTGAGCCTTGCGTGTTAATAGTCAGGATCGTCAGGGTTGAGCGACGCCTACCGGACTTATCGTTCTCATCGAAAGATCGGGCCAACAAATAGAACCTTAGGGTTCATCAAACAACAACAACGATGACAGGCTAGCTAGGGCATGGGAGCCAAGACAAGCGACCCTCCTTAGGGTTTCACGATTGAAAGCATCTAGGCCCCTAAAAATTGTTTTGGTAATTAATGATAATATGTAAATATGGGATTAACATGCATATTGAGTATTTACAAGGTTAAGTCCTAATGGTGAGTTTGATTACTTGAAGATGCACGCCAAAGGACAACATGAAGATCAATATGGCTCAAAGACAAGGTACAAGTAGTCTAGGATCCTTTTTATGTTTTACTGGTCTTAGGAGAAATGGATGGAAGACCGGATTTTAGGTTAAATATCGTACTATTAAGAGAGACTATGACTAGTAACTTGATAGCATGTTCTTGTGCCATTTGGATCAATTTAGGATCATGCACGCATTTGAATTTGATTTTGGAAAGCCAACTTGCTTTGTCAGGACAATCGGTAGTATCGACGTTAAGTCGGCGATACTACCGCTCAGCGATATGACCGGACTCGTGGTGCGGTACTACCGCAATCTGATTGTTCCAATTTCTAGTTGGCGGTACGTAAAACACAGAGAGACACCATTTTTGGTTCGGTGCCTCACCCTAGGAACGGTAGTTCCGGGCATTACCTGGCGGTACGACCGCAATGCGGTATGACCGCATGTTCAGCGGAACTACTGATCCTCGGTTGTTCTGTTTCTTTGTTGGCGGAATGTAATTTCCAGAGAAGCGCCCTTTTTGGCCTGAGTTGAAAACGCTGAGAATGGTAGTACCGCTCTCTTTGTGCGATATGACCGGCCAGCGGTAGTACCGCATGATAGTTGGCGGTAGTACCGCTCTGGGATTTTCAACGGCTATGTCAGAGTAGTTAATGCTACTATTCTAGCCGTTACTGTGCTCTGACATGGGTGCGGTAGTACCACGACTTGGTTGGCGGTAGTACCACAGAACGCTGAAAGTTGGGTATTTTCCTTCCCAACGGTCGTATTTGTTGGTGGGGGGTATAAATACCCCTCCACTTGCTTAAGGATAGTATGCTAGACCACATTTAACATCCTTAGAGCCTTGAGCATCCTTTCAACTACGCAACTACACTTGTGCATTCATTGTGAGGTTGTTGAGCAAATTCAAGTGCATCCATACTAGATTGATCCATTGCACTTGAGCGTCATCAAGCAAAGATCATTGGTTTATTACTCTTGGTGTTTGCCAAACACCTAGACGGCTTGGCGGAGGTTGCACGGTGATCTCTTCAAGAAGGTTGTGAAGAGGCCCGGTGCCAAGATTGTGAGTGGCTTGGTGTTCGCTATCTCCGGAGTGGAGGAAGAACAACCACTAGTGATCAAGGGAAAGCTTAATTCGTGCAGCCGGCTTGATTCGTTCAAGCTTCCTCAACGTGGACTAGTGAAGGCCGGCAAATCTTCGATACCACGGGAAAAACATCATTGTCTCTATTGTGGTTATTTCTAGTCTTTACTTTCCGCATTTACAATTCTAGTATTTATATTGTGTTGAATTGCTTAGCTAGAATTGTATCTAGTTTAGACTTAGTTCTTAATTGGCTTAAATTATTATTTAGTCAAAAAGTTTAAAAACCTCCTATTCACCCTAGTCGATTATCCTTGATCCTACAAGTGGTATTAGAGCTTGGTCTCTCATTGATTTAGACTTAACCATCTAAGAGAGAAAAGGATGGCTAGTGAGGGAATTGCTATAGGAAAGGATCTTTTGTTTGATGGCTCTAATTATGCTTATTGGAAAATTAGAATTTCAATTTATTTAAAGGTCATGAGTCCAAACATTTGGAAAATCGTAAATGAGGGTTACGTCATGCCTCTTAATCCACTACTTCCCACGGATTGAGAGGGGTGTAATGCTCATTTAGATGTCCAAGCTATGAACACTCTCTTTGGTGTTTTAAACGCGGGTGAGTTCAATAGAGTAAACAACTTGGAAACCGCTCATGATATTTAGACCACCCTCTCGGAAATCCATGAGGGAATATCTACGGTCAAAGAAACCAAATTGCATAGGCTTCGGATCAAATATGAGATATTCGTAATGTTGCTTCATGAAAACATCAATGAGACGTATTCAAGACTCAACAACATTGTGAATGAACTCAAAGGCCTTGGGACTAACCTTCTTGATGTTGATATTGTGCGCAAGATACTTAGAGCTCTTCCGGACAAGTATGAGATGTTGGTGACGCTATTTCTCAACTCTCCCGAGTTGCCAAGAATGACGCCAACGGGACTTTTGAGCAACCTCATAACCAATGAGTTGTTCAAAAAAGACAAGGAAGAGCTCTTGGAGTCGTCTTCCTCAAAGAAGAAGATTACCGCTTTCAAGGCCAAAGCGGAATCCAGTGATGATGAGGATGAAGAAGGAGACTCCGAAGAAGAGTTTGCCTTTCTTGTGAGAAGAATGAAGAAATTCATGAGAAGGCGCCCCGCATAGAAGCTTCAACTTCGATAAGAACAAGAAAGGGCAATCCTCAAGTGACAACAAACGTTATAGCAATATCCGGTGCTATAATTGCGAAGAGAAGAGACACATTGCCTCTCATTGCCCCGCAAAGAAGGATGACAAGGGCAAGTCATTCAAGATGAAGGAATTTGATGGCAAGAAGAAGCTTCACAAGAATGGCAAGCATGAAACCCACATTGGAGAGTGCGATTCCGATGAGCAGTCAACCGACTCCGATTCTGATGAGGATGAGTTCCCCGAGAAGAAGGGACTCGTTGGCATCACCATCAAGGAGACTCCATCGCTATTCTCCACTCCTATTTGCCTCATGGCAAAATGAGATAAGGTAAAATCCATTAATGATAGTGAACCTTCATATGATGAATTAATGGATATGCTTGAAGACTTGAATGAATATTTTGGAAAAGAAATGTCAAAATATAAAGTCTTAAAGAGAGAGCGTACCTCTCTAAAATATTCTTATGATGAGCTAAAAGAAGCTCATGACTTGCTTATCCAAGAAAATTCAAGCAAGTCTTGCTTTAGCGTAGGAATTACATATGATATTATTGATGAAATGCCTAGTGTAGAAATTGCTAAGACTAGTGCATCTACTTCATGTAATGACCTACTTGCTATGCCATATTGCTCTAATATTGAATCTAATCATGATAATGTTAAGTCTTATGATGCAAAGCTTGTTGTTCAAAACAATGAGCTAAAAGAGCAAGTGATCAAGCTAAGCAAAAGTTTGGAATGGTGTTTCAAGGGTAAGGCTACCATTGGCAAGCTTTTGAATGAACAAAGATGCCCATTCAACAAAGAAGGACTTGAGTATGTTCCCAAGAAAGGTAAGAAACCGGTAAACAAGTCCACAAGGTTTGTGAAGCAAAATGGTAAGTATTACCATAAGTGTCGGGAAATAGGACATGTACAACAAGCTTGTCCTATGGGTAAGACTCCATCCCTTGGTATATATGATTCATGTTATATGGTTAGAAAGACTAAGGATGTTAAAGTAATTGCTAGATTTGTTGGCACACTTCAATTTTAGACGCTAAAAAGAATGCTATTTGGGTGCCTAAATCTTTGGTCACTAACCTCCAAGGACCAAAACAAATTTGGATACCTAAAAGAACTTGATTCTTGTTTTGTAGGTGAACTACAAAACCGGTGGAAAACATTGGGTACTTGATAGTGGATGCACTCAATACATGACCGGTGATAGGAAGATGTTCACCACATTCGAAAATAGTAAAGGAGTTGACAAGATCACATTTGGCGATAATAGCAAGGAAAGGTAATAGGATTGGGTAAAATCGCTATCTCAAATGACCTTTCCATTTCCAATGTATCTTTAGTAGAATCATTAAATTTTAATTTGCTATCCGTTGCTCAAATATGTGATCTTGGATTAATTTGCTCATTCTCTAATGAAGGTGTTACTATTTCAAATACAAAAGATAGCTCTTTAGTTTTCAAAGATTTTATATTTGAAAATCTTTATTTGGTTGATTTTACTTCAAATGAATCATGCTTAAAAACTTGTTTAATTGCAAAAACCTCATTGGGTTGGTTTTGGCATAGAAGACTAGCTCATGTTGGAATGATTCAACTTAAAAAGCTTTTCAAATATGATTTAGTTGTTGGCTTAAAAGATATGAAGTTTAGGAAAAATAGACTTTGTAGTGCTTGTCAAACCGGTAAACAAGTCAATAATTCTCATATTTCCAATAGTATCATATCAACTTCTAGACCATTGGAACTCTTACATATGGATTTATTTGGGCCAACAACCTATAAGAGTATCGGGGGTAATAGCTATTGTTTAGTCATTGTGGATGATTACTCTAGATATACATGTGTATTCTTCCTAGATGACAAAGGTGAAACCTTCGGCATTTTCCAAAGTTTTGCAAAAAGGGCTCAAAATGAATTTGATTTTAAAATTAAGAAAATCCGTAGTGATAATGGTTCCGAGTTCAAGAATACTAAAGTTGAAGACTTTTGTGATGAACTTGGAATAAAGCACGAACTTTCCACAACCTACACTCCGGAGCAAAATGGAGTTGTAGAAAGAAAAAAATCATACATTAATTGAAATGGCTAGGACAATGCTTGATAAATATAATACTTCCGATAGCTTTTGGGCGGAAGCTATTAACACCGCTTGCCATGCCATAAATCGTCTTTATTTTGAGCTATTAACACCGCTTGAAATCTTTATAAGACTTCTTATGAGCTTCTTGTTGGAAGAAAACCGAACATCTCTTATTTTCGTGTTTTTGGTTGCAAATGTTATATTTTGAATAAATGTGTTTGTCTTTCAAAATTTGCAAGTCGTTGTGATGTTGGTTTCTTGCTTGGTTATTCTTCAAATAGCAAAGCTTATCGTGTCTTTAACAAAAACTCCGATTTAGTTGAAAAAAAGGCACGATGTGCAATTTTATGAAACTAATAGCTCTCAAGAAGAGCATGAGAATTTGGATGATGTAGGTGATGAAGCCTTAAGAAAAGTAATGGAGTATATGCAAATAGGCGACATCAAGTCCGAAGACAGTCCATCATCTTCCATTCAAGTTGAACCTCCTACCTCTTCCACAAATTAAATCCAAATTGATGAAGAGGACAACAAGAAAGATGATCAACCATCCAACCTACCACCAAGAATTCGCAATGCAATTGCAAAAGATCATCCAATAGACCAAATATTGGGTGACGTAAGTAAGGGTGTTCAAACTCGCTCTCGTGTTGCTTCTTTTTGTGAACATTATTCTTTTGTCTCTTCTATTGAGTCAAAGCATGTAGAAGAAGCACTTGATGATCTGGATTGGGTGAATGCAATGCATGAAGAACTCAATAACTTTACCTGGAAATGAAGTTTGGACATTGGTGGATAGGCCCAAGGAACACAACGTCATTGGTACAAAATGGGTCTTTAGGAACAAGCAAAATGAGAATAGTATGGTTGTAAGAAACAAAACAAGATTGGTTGCTCAAGGTTATTCACAAGTCGAAGGTTTGGATTTTGGTGAAACCTTTGCTCTTGTAGCTAGACTTGAGTCAATTCGGATATTACTTGCTTTTGCATCATGCTTTGATATTAAATTATTTCAAATAGATGTTAAAAGTGCTTTCCTAAATGGAACAATATCCGAACTTGTCTTTGTTGAACAATCTCCCGGTTTTGAAGATCCTAAGAATTCAAATCATGTCTATAAACTCTCCAAAGCGCTCTATGGTCTTAAACAAGCTCCTAGAATATGGTATGAACGCCTTAGAGATTTTCTACTCTTAAAAGGATTCAAAATCGAAAAAATTGATTAAACTTTATTTACTAAAGTCTTAAATGATGATTTCTTTGTTTGTCAAATTTATGTTGATGGTATCATTTTTGGGTCTACTAATCAAGATTTTTGCAAAGAATTTGGTGATATGATGTAACATCCCAAATGTATAATTAGGGTTATTCAAGCATAATTATATGTGTAGAAATTAAAACTTTTCTCACATCTTGAAAAACCCAAAAATCTCATGTGATTCTTGTCCAAGAGTTGTGTAATCCAAAAACACAAAGCTCTTGTTGACCAAAAGTCAAATTCCTTTTCCAATTATCTTAAATCTTGTGCCAAACATTTGGAATATATTTTCCTTGGTCCCAAAACTGATATGGGACCCCTCTGAAAAATATCATGAGTTATAACACTTGTTGATAATTTTTGGAGGCAAAACAATCCCTTAAACAACCTTCATGAATTTCCTGAGAAAAATGCATTGCATAATAACCTCTGGAAATTTTATGCAAGGTTGATCCCATTATCAGCAAGCTCCAGTTAAAATTTCATCAAATTTGGAGTTCATTTGCTATCTCAAATAATTCTGCTAAGTTTCAAATTGTTAAAAACTAAATTTAAAAGCCTACACTGCTCCTTGGGCTAGCCATATTCAAAGTTGGTCCAGCCCAACCATGTCCGCACCTCGGCAGACCTCATCTCCACCTTGATCAGTCGCAGACCATTGGATTTACATCCAACACCACGACCTCCTCCGCGATCAACACCGCAAGGACCTCCCTACCTCATGAGGTCATTGCCGTTGATCAAAGATCCACGGTCATGACCTCCCCGTGTTAAACTTCAAAGACCTCCTCATGTTGTTAAACCATCGCAGCCTAGGTCATCCCACCTTGTTGAGGTCGTGGCCGTTGGATCAAATCCAATGCCCATGACCTCCTCCTCAACATACTCGGTCAGTCCTCCCACTGCGTGAGGTCATAGCCCTTGGATCCAAGATCCGTGGCCTCGACCTCCCTCACCGTTAAACTAAGCAAACCCCCACCTAACCAAGGTCGTAGCCATTGGATCAAATCCAACGACTCACGACCTCCCCGCTGCTATCAAGCACTCACAACCTCCCCATCTTTTGTTGTGCACCGTTAGATTAAAATCTACGGTCACGACCTCCTTTTTGTCTCATGCGCACAGACCTCCCAACAAGACGTGAGATCATGGCCCTTAGATCTAAATCTAAAGGTCATGACCTCCCTTGTGCGTTCGCAAGCTCAGACCTCCACCTCTTTTGATCGAACCCTTAGATCTAAATCTAACGGTCCCGACCTCCCTTGCTGTTGCGCATCATATCGCACCTCCCCATCGTGTCGGTGCCCTTGGATTTAAATCCAAAGGCCATGACCTCCCTCATGTCTTTTGATCGCGTGCGTTAAGTCCTCATCGAGGTCCACACCGCTGGATGGAGATCCAACGCTTGGACCTCCCGCCCCTTTTCCTCACGTGCATTTTGCGATTACATGAAATCGGAGGGCCACGACCTCCCATCCTTGATCGTGTGGCTGGGACCTCCACCCACCACTTAAAGCATAACGGTTCAAAATGAGATCCGATGGTTAGGACCTCCCGTGTCTTATCCAACGGTCATAAGGACCTCCCTGTTCTTCTCCTTCCTCTGGCGCGCATGCGTTTCGAGCGGTGGAGTTAATGCGCCAGCCTCAGGCACCTTTTGACTCTCTGTGACCAAGATTTAATGCGGTGTCATTTTCCGCTTTTCAGTCGGCCAGCTGTCACCCCGCCAACTTTACATCTGTCCAACTCCATAGACCATGCCATGGGCCAAGCTCACCATGAGCTTAGCCTGGTCTAAGACCTCAATTGCCCTAGGATAAAACCACCCCACGGTTTTCTGGCTTCCTTTGCACACCATTGTCACTTTGCTCACACCTCTGTGCTTGTGAGCTCTAGACCGCAAAGTCGCCTTGGCCGCCATTGTTTGGAGCTTGAAGCTCCTCGGTGGACAAGGGTCACTGGGTTTCCCACCTTTCCTCCTTGCTTCCATTTGTGCCCTACCTCCGGGACCAAGTCCCGACTTGATATTGTTGGGCATTTGCAGAGGGACAAAGCGAGCTTGAAGTTGAAGCTTTGGCCGTGGAGCACCCTTCCTCCCGAGACGGTCCTCCCTTCTCGACCTCCTCAAAGACCTTAGGACCTCCTGTACTCCTCGATAGTCCTTTAGCTACTGGCACCCGCATGTATGAGGTCGCGGAGCTTTTAAATTGGGCACACGCTTGTTTGGATGTCGCGCGAGCTTCCTTTTGCATTTTGGATTTTGCTGTGTGCTTATCTTCGTTGCCCTCTCGGCTCATGCGTTCAAGGCCGCCGCCGTTGAGAGGAGGTCCTTTGGTGCGCATGGTTATTGCGGACCCAACGATACCATTGATCTCGCCGCGAGGTCTACATCATGGCGATGACCACATCTTTGCGCGGGATTTTGTCGGACGTCCCGAGCGTGTCATTGTCGTTTTTAGGACATAAATTCACCGCTTTAAATGCCCAATCATTGCAATTATGGGGTTAGCAATGAATGCCATTGAACCTGTCTCTTGTGCGCATTTAAGACCTCCCGCGCGCGCGGACCTCCTTGATGTCCAGCGCGCATTTATTCATGTCCAAGCGCGTGCGCGAGTTAAGGCGCTGGGTCTGGGACCTCCATGACCTCCTCCAAGGAGATCTGAGCGCCCAAGACCTCCCTTGCGCAATCGTGGCCGCCTGACCTCCTCGGAGGTCTGTGGACGTTAGGACCTCCCTTAGGACCTCCCTAGGTTGTCTCACTGCTCATGACCTCCCCGGTAGATCTTGACCGTCAAGGTCCTCCCTCTGACGATCTCGAACCATCGAGGACCTCCTTGAACATCTGGACCGGCCCAGACCTCCCCGTGAGGTCTTGACGATGTAGATCTTCCTTGGGGAGATCTTGATAGTTTGGACCTTCCTTTGGAAGATCTCAACCGCTGAGGACCTCCCTTGATCTGGTCCGCTTTGACCTCCTTTCTGTGTTGTGGTCCGTTGGATCTCCCATCTACGGCCACGACCTCCCCTCACCTCGCGCATGTGAGTTGCTAAGAGGTCCAGACCTCTGGACTTCACGTCGCTGCAGTGTGGTGTTCTCTGGGAAATCTTGAGCCGTTGGATCTGAGATCTGTGGCTCACGCCCTCCCATACCCTTGTGAGTTTTAGAAATTCCAAAGAAGTCTTAGTTATAGACCTGAAATAAGGTATAGACTTTAGAATTTCATATCTCTTTCATTTTAATTCCAAATGAGGTCATTCAAATTGTGTTAGCTCTGTCTTGAACTTGACTTTAATCCAAAAATGATTGTAAGTTGAGTTCAGCTCCAGAGCACAGTTTGCCTTTAGATTTTAAAACCAACTTTAAAATGTGCACTTAAATCAATGCTTAACTTGTAAAATACATAACTAATGCTCTATAGATTATTTTTGGGTGAGACCAACTTTGTTGGTTTCCTCTATTAATGAACTCACTGTGAAAATTAGTTTTGAGCATGTTGCTGTTAGGAAAATGAGGACTTGTGCATTATAATTTTGTTCAAGTTCTTGTTTTTGAAAGATTATAGAAAGTGCAATATAGCTCCAAATGAGGTGAACTCAATTGTGTTATTCATCTCATGAGGTGCTGGTTTTACAATAAAAATTTCAGCTTCACCTCTTTTCTAGAAAATGTTGCCTCATAATTAAATTAGTGAATAGTGCAGTTTGGTAATTTTTAGGGCTGAGCAGAATTGATTTCATCATATCTTTTGCATTAAGAATCCAAATCAATTGGTTCTTGTTGCTAAATTCATGATAAATCATTGTCTTGCTGCTGTAGAAATTTCAGAGAATTTGGAGTTCGTTTGTTGTGCTGTCTTTGTTGTTTTTCGTCGTTCTTATCGGTTCTTTATCGCTTTTCCGTTAGGTTTCGACATTTGTGGTGATCCCGAGAGCGACCCTCTGTCACAATTTGGCCAGCAACAAGGCAAGCAGTTTGATCATTTCCATCATTGTCCCATTACTTTAAAGCTTAATATATTGTTTTACTTCTATGTATGCATGCTACTTTGTGTTAAATGTCGCTAGCAAGCCTATAGTTGCATGATCTGTAGGAATTGTTTATCCTCTACTACCATGAGCCTAGGTTATTCGCTGTGGTTTGAGCTCGTTGGATGAGCTCTTATCACTTAGTAGTTGCGTTTCCTCTTGCTAGACATGTTTAGCTATCGGTAGTATTAGGCGATCATCGACTTAGTCGATGGTCTTGATCACTCAAAATGATTATTACTCCTATATGTCCAGCACTTGTGCTTTGATTAATTTGTAAAATCAAAACTGAAAATAAAAGATTGATTTAGACTTGGGCATATTGGATGGATGGTGCGGTTTTTGGATGTGGTGGTATGCCCGGTCCCTAAGGACCGAGTACTTGGGTCACTAAGCCAAGCGATTTCGCGTACTAACCACACGAGGGCATATGGAACCCCTCTTGACTAAGTACTCTAGGAGGTGTTAATTATGAGCGAGCTCGGTTGGTGTGTTTTCAAAACAAATGTATATGTATAGTGTGGGAGGAGCATTAGCTTCCTGAAGGTTGTGATGTCTCCTTCTCCCCGTGGGTTGTGCACTCGTAATTAGCATTCATCCTTTGGAAAGGTCTCGAGGACTTAGCTGCACAAAGACACCTTCTAAGTGTGCGTAAAGGAAAGGCGGTCTAACGTGTGGTATGCAGTGGTACACCTGCGCAGGATAAAACTATTCAATAGCCTCGCCCTAGGTTATGGACATGCTTGGTAAGGTCGTTCAAGACTAGACTACAACCTTTAATTAAAACTTGACATGGTTGGTATGAACGGGGAGTTCATGCTATTGTTGTGGTGACTTGGGTCAGTCACTTCCAGGATTGTTCTTGATGTTGTTATTATGTTATTATCTCGTTGTTACTTCAACATTTAAAAATGCTTTGTCAAATTGCCTTTAACCTATTATGTTATTGCAAATAAATGTTGCTTTATGCTAAAATGAGTCCAAAGCCTCATCCACTTAAACAAAGCTTGCATGTAGCTATTTATAGTTCTCATTATCTCACACGTAAGTCTTATGGAGTACTTTATGTACTCATCCGCCTGGTTGTGGCAATTTTGTGGCTTTTGTTGCAGAGGAAGAAGGAGAGCTCCAAGAGCCTCTCTTTTGTGCTACGTGTTGCGCTTTCTTGACGACTAGCTTGGCGGTCCCAGATGCCTAGGGTTAAGGCACACCGATTGGCTTTGTGTTATAGCCATCTTTATGGCACTTTTGCTTCCGCTGTTATCTTTGTAGAGTTGTTGTTATTTGGCCTAAGGGCCCCTCTTTTGTAATAGCTATTCCTTATTAATATTAACTTCTGGTTTGTTGCTTATGTTCTATGTGTTGTATGGAATTGATACATTCTTTTGTTGTGAGGTATGTATACTGCATTCTGGGGAGTATACATCTCTCGAGACTGGGTTTATTTGGTTGATAATACTAGGGTCAATTGGATGACTAAGTATTATGAGCCTAATAAACATCGGGGTCTCACATATGATATCTAGGGAAATTTGAAATGTCCATGATCGGAGAATTGAGCTATTTCCTTTGACTTCAAATCAAGCAACTCAAAGATGGAACCTTCGTGAGCCAAACAAAGTATGCAAAAGATTTGATCAAGAGATTTGACATGGAGGATGCAAAACCTATCAAGACTCCCATGGCAACCAACGGTCATCTCGACCTAAATGAGGGAGGTAAATCGGTAGATTTAAACCTTTATAGGTCTATGATTGGTATATTGCTTTATCTTACTGCATCTAGGCCCGATATTATGTTTAGTGTTTACATGTGTGCACGTTTTCAAGCAACTCCAAAAGAGTGCCATTTGATGGCCGTAAAAAGAATTCTAAGATATTTAAAACGTTCCTCTAGTATTGGCCTATGGTTCCCCAAAGGTGCTAAAGTTGATTTAAGGATATTCAAATTCCGATTATGCGGGTTGTAAAGTGGATAGAAAAAGCACCTCGGGTAGTTGTCAATTCTTAGGGAGATCATTAGTATCATAGTCATCTAAGAAACAAAATTTCGTAGCTTTATCCACCGCCGAAGCCGAATATGTTTCCGCGGGTAGTTGTTGTGCTCAATTGCTATGGATGAGGCAAACTTTGATAGATTATGGAATTAAAATTGATAAAATATCTCTTTTGTGTGATAATGATAGTGCGATGAAAATAGCCAATAATCTTGTTCAACACTCAAGAACCAAGCATATAGAATTCGCCACCATTTCTTGAGAGATCATGTGAGCAAGGGAGATATTGAAATTAGCCACATCCGGACCAAAGACCAATTAGCGGATATTTTCAGCAAACCATTAGATGAAGGCCGCTTTTGCAAATTGAGGAATGAATTAAATGTCATAGACTATTCAAATGTTGGTTGAACTCTTGCCTCATGCATTTTGCTTCATTTAGTGTTATTTGAAGCCTTTTATGAAAGTATTTTCAAAATTATTATTAAAGATTACTATGTTCATAAAAAATTATGTTCTTAGATAGACATTAGTCTATTCAATGCATAATGATCCTTAATGTTATTTATTTGAGTGCAAAACTAATGATCATTTGCATTATTCTCAAAATCCAAATTCAATTCCTTGAAGTTCCAGGATAATCAGAACTACCGGCGGGTTAATCATGCAGACGATCATGATCTTGGTACTACTGGCGCTTATAACCACAAAGATTACCTCTTGGCGGTACTACAGGCGGTGACAAGGCAGAACTACCGCGTCGGGTGGGTAAAAGGGCATTAACTACCCGCGGTTTCACTCTTTACCTCTTTTACCTCCAAACGGTTTAGCCGCACCGCTTCACTCTCTCTCCAACCCGAAGAACCTCAAAATCCCCTCAAAGAATCCACAAAATCCTTCGGTGATTCTTCAATTCCTGTTGATTCCTTGCATCTTTAGGGTTTCACTCATTCAATCCTTAAGGTAAAACTCCTTTTCATTTTCGTTTTACCTAAATTTGGAACCCTAGGTCACTTTTAGGATTAATCTTGAAATGTGGGTGATTTGTTTAGTTCTAGTTGGGCAAATTGACAAAATTGGTGTTTCATGATGATTATACATCTATTCCATGGATTTACTCCATAAGAAACATAAAAAATTTCATTCAATTCCTTGCCCTATAACACAGTCTGGAAAAGCGGTACTACCGCTCCTTGAGCACGGTACTACCGCGATGCGGTCGTTCTGGCTCGACAATGGCGGTACTACCGATTTTCCTGACAGAACAAGAAATGTCATTCCTTTCAAGATTAATTCTATTTTGATTGATCTTTTGAACTCCTTGTAACCTATCCTCTCTGTGTGAAGATGCCAAGGACAAGGATCATAACTCGCAAGTCGCATGGACCACTTAGAGGACAATCTACTTCCTCTCAACCTCCTGCAGCTCCAGTTCGAATAACTCGAGAGGTTCGCCAAAAGGACGTGCATAACAAAGGCAAAGGGGCTGCAGCCAATGACCCTGAATTTGAGGAAAGCTCATCCCAAGCCGAGTCAGGTTCTGAGTCTGACTCTGAGACAGAGACAGAAGTGCAAGCACAGTCAGATGAGGAGATAGGAGAGCCAGAAGAGCCTCAGATTGATTTGAGGACTATTTCAGCTGATGAGTATGCCATCAAGCGACACATAAATCAATACATTTTCCCTTCAAACTCCATAAATCCAAGGTTCAACACCAAATTTCAAGAGCAAGTCTATGAGCAGCTGTATAGACATCACAGAAAATTTGCAGATCATAAGTGAATAAAGTGGCAGCACATCAACACTTTGGACAAGTATAATGGTGTGTACCAGTTTTTTCACCAAGTCGGTCTTCATGATCTCGTAGCTCTAAGGAATGACTATGATGAGGAGATCATAAGACAGTTCTATGCCACTTTGCATGTGTCTCCAGACCTTTCAACGATGAAATGGGTGATAGTGACCAGGTATGTGGAGAGCACTAAGAAAGATTTTGAGCGTGTTTTGAGAACACCATCTGGCACATGGGAGAAGCTCTTTGACAGTCCTGCCTTGCTTGCCCCTACTTGGACCGACTTCTATGATCCAACTGTTAGGTATACCCCAGGGAAGATACACAGTCTTCAGCCAATTCCTAGTCTGATTAATATAATTATTAATCATACCATTCTTCCCAAGAGTGGGAACTTTGACGCAGTGAGAGGGCATGTTTGGAACATCATTGACAACATCATACGTGTGAGAAAATTTGATGTGGTGGGTGTCATTATTAGGGGCATAGCTAATTCAAAGAATGATAGGGTCAAAAGGATTTACTATGCTCCCTACATCATGGCTTTGATACTTAGCCAGATTGAGTATCAGGGAGGTTTGGGATCACCCCATAAGGCATACAAGCCTCGAGAAGGCCCTCCTATTCGTACTGAGGATGCTCCGGTAGAAGCTGTTGCTCAGGAGGATGTTCCTGCAGAAGGTCAAGTGACACTTGCACAGATTCTTCACAATCAGCAGTTGATTATCAACTATTTGCAAGAACTAAAGGAAACTCAGCAGGAGATGAATACAACACAGATAGAGTTCTAGAATGAGACTCACAACAGGATATCTACCCTATCAGAGAGTGTTTATTCTGTGGAGCAGATTTTGACTACTCCTCAGCGCTTCACTCGTCGTCGACCTCGCACTCCTCCACCTCCAGAGGCTTACTTCATCTGCTCTAGCTACTATTCCTTAGGCTCCTGCTCCTCAGGCCCTAGCTACTCAAGCTCCAGCTCCTCAGGACCCAGCTGCTTGATATGTTTTTGGTACTTTGATGTCAAAGGGGGAGAAGCAAGAAGAGAAGCATAGAAGAAAGATTTAGGGGGAGCAAGACTTATGCTATGCAAAACTCATATTATTATATACTTTATGTGCTTATGTGGATTGTTATGTCTTAATGCTGAACTTGTTTTGTATATGTGCTTGTAATAGTTATTTTGCTTTATTGTTATCTTATTGAACTTGATGGTTATTGTTATGCTTATGATATTCTCTTGCAATGTAATCTCTATCTCTATTATGGTCATATTACAATATTGCATTTCCCTCAAGTTCCAACAAGCAAAAGAAACTCCGTCAAAATTTCAAAAATCTCTACATGTGCTTGCTAAAATATTATCTTTTATATGCACATGTTTAGGGGAAGCTTTCTTTAAATTGGTTTTAACAAGAAAATAATTCTCAAAACTCATTCGAGCACCTTGCAAGAATTATTTTGTTGTTAAGTCATCAAAAGAATATACAACTCGTTTTTTTTAACAAGTGGTATGTTCAAAAACAATCTTTCTCACATATTAGTTGTGTTGTCGTCAATTACCAAAAAGGGGGAGATTGAAAGCATCTAGGTTCCTAAAAATTATTTTGGTAATTAATGATAATATGTGAATATGGGATTAACATGTTTATTGAGTATTTACAAGGTTAAGTCCCAATGGTGAGTTTGATTACTTGAAGATGCATGCCAAAGGACAACATGGAGATCAATATGGCTCAAAGACAAGGTACAACTAGTCTAGGATCCTTTTTATGTTTTACCGGTCTTAGGAGAAATGGATGGAAGACCGGATTTTAGGTTAAATGCCGTACTATTAAGAGGGATCATGACTAGTAGCTTGATAGTATGTTCTTGTGCCATTTGGATCAATTTAGGATCATGCATGCATTTGAATTTGATTTTGGAAAGCCAACTTGTTTTGTCAGGACAATCGGTAGTACCGACGTTAAGTCGGCAGTACTACCGCTCAGCGGTACGACCGGGCTCGTGGTGCGGTACTACCGCAACCCGGTTGTTCCGATTTCTAGTTGGCGATACGTAAAAAAACAGAGAGACACCGTTTTTGGTTTGGTGCCTCACCCTAGGAACGGTAGTTCCGGGCTTTACTTGGCGGTACGATCGCAATGTAGTATGACCGCATGTTCAGCGGAACTACCGCTCCTCGGTTGTCCCGTTTCTTTGTTGGCGGTATGTAATTTCCAGAGAAGCGCCCTTTTCGGCTTGAGTTGAAAACCCTGAGAACGGTAGTACCGCTCTCTTTGTGCGGTATGACCGGCCAGCGGTAGTACCGCATGATAGTTGGCGGTAGTACCGCTCTGGAATTTTCAACGGCTATGTCAGAATAGTTAATGCTACTGTTTTAGTCGTTACTGTGCTCTGACATGAGTGCGGTAGTACCGCGACTTGGTTGGCGGTAGTACCGCAAAACGCTGAAAGTTGGAGATTTCCTCTCCAACGGTCGTATTTGTTGGTGGGGGGTATAAATACCCCTCCACCTGCTCAAGGAAAGTATGCTAGACCACATTTAACATCCTTAGAGTCTTGAGCATCCTTTCAACTACTCAAATACACTTGTGCATTCATTGTGAGGTAGTTGAGCAAATTCAAGTGCATCCATACTAGATTGATCCATTGCACTTAAGCACCGTCAAGCAAAGATCATTGGTTTATTACTCTTGGTGTTTGCCAAACACCTAGACGGCTTGACGGAGGTTGCACGGTGATCTCTTCAAGAAGGTTGTGAAGAGACCCGGTGCCAAGATTGTGAGTGGCTTGGTGTTCGTCATCTCCGAAGGGGAGGAAGAACAACCACTAGTGATCGAGGGAAGGCTTAATACGTGGAGCCGGCTTGATTCGTTCAAGTTTCCTCAACGTGGACTAGTGAAGACCGGCAAGTCTTCGATACCACGGGAAAAACATCATTGTCTCTGTTGTGGTTATTTCTAGTCTTTACTTTCCGCATTTACAATTCTAGCATTTATATTGTGTTGAATTGGTTAGCTAGAATTGTATCTAGTTTAAACTTAGTTCTTAATTGGCTCAAATTGTTATTTAGTCAAAAAAGTTTAAAAGCTCCTATTCACCCCCCTCTAGTCGGTTATCCTTGATCCTACAAGTGGTATCAGAGCTTTGTCTCTCATTGATTTAGACTTAACCGTCTAAGAGAGAACATGATGGCCAGTGAGGGAATTGCTATAGGAAATGCTCCTTTGTTTGATGGCTCTAATTATGCTTATTGGAAAATTAGAATGTCAATTTATTTAAAGGCCATGAGTCCAAGCATTTGGAAAATCGTAAATAAAGGTTACGTCATGCCTTTTAATCCACTACTTCCCACGGATCAAGAGGGACGTAATGCTCATTTAGATGCCCAAACTATGAACACTCTCTTTGGTACTTTGAACGCGGATGAGCTCAATAGAATGAGCAACTTGGAAACCGCTCATAATATTTGAACTACCCTTTCGGAAATCCATAAGGAAACATCCACGATCAAAAAAGCCAAATTGTATAGGATTCAGATCAAATATGAGACATATCTGCATACTCTTCAAGTACAGCCGGCACAATCTCAATGTGGTATGTGCCACTTATTTGCTGTCTTTCTGAAGATTCAAATATAAAGTCTATCTGTGCATAAGAGAATAAGCTTCTAGCTGCTCCTCCATTATGTTATAATTATTTTTTTAATGTTTTTTTTACGTAATATTTTTTAATGTTGTCTTCTGACTTTAAATTCATGGCTTTGTCACTCCATTTTGTTGCCCAGATCTAGCCTGGACATTATGCATAGCTTGAATCGCAATGGCAACAGCCAATATAATGGACAATTTTTTGGTCTCTATGGTTGTGTTGCTGTTCGTTCAGAGTTTGTTTTGGATGACAATTCTTTGGTCTCTATGGTTGAGTTGAATGGTGTGTTGGCTCACCAAGTGCTTGAGTTTTCATGTGAAAAGGGGAAAAAGAATGTGAGAATACAGTAGGTTGAGAAATGTCATATGGAACATGAGATGGTAGTGCCTGAACTGATGTTGCTTGCTTGGATGTCCTGCTAGCAAAAAATGTCCTGCTAGCAAAAATTGAATTTTCTTTTGTCATATGGAACATGAGATGATAATGTCTGAACTGATGATGCTTTCTTGGATGTCCTGCATGGAGCAGGAGGGATATACCTCGCCTTCAACCTCGACTCCGAGAGCAGAAAGATCACTACGGGTGTGTTTGGTTGGGTGCATAAGCTTGGGCTAGGCTCCTCAGGTGCAGAATCTTTTTGGTTTCGCTTGTTTAGATGACTGCATGCGTAAAGCAGCCTGGCAGAGCAGATGCAAAAGGTGCCTTCAGACCAGGCTGGGCAGAAACGCCTAATTTCTCCGTTTCTTCAGATGCAGGCTCTGCTAATGACGTTATTAAGAGGTGATCAATACATATTAGGTAGTATTAGAGTGGATTAAAGTGAGTTAAGGTAAAATGAGGGTTATTATAATATATTAAGACAAAATTAAAGTCATGCTAATATTTTCTTTCTACCGTCTCTTGCGTCTACGTTTGCGGTCAACATCCTTATACACCCAACCAAACAACATCTCAGCACAGTCTGGCCTAACAGAAACAGCCAACCAAACAACCCATATTCCATCTACACAGCCTGGCTCGCTTCAGCCTGAATGATCTGTACGGGTCAGGCTAGGGGTATGCAGGGAACCAAACACACCCTACAAGGGTATCAGATCTGGAGAAATTTGGGAGAAAGTTGGCATGGAAACACTTGTGCAGCTAGCTGCATTGAAGTCTGGGGTGGGAAGAGACGGATTCTCGTGAAGGGGATCTTAGCAGTGGTGAACTCGCATGGTTCCATGGTGTTTGAAATCGAGTGTTGAGATTGCACACAGTTCTCTAATTACCGTGTGAATTCATCTTGTCAGCTTAGAATGATTTGGTGTAAATCCTACAGTTAGCCTGGTCCTTTGTAGAACATTTCTAATAAAGTAAGCATTTTAAATGATATTCTTAAGAATGGACCCTCTACTATTTTAATCATTCCATCAAATAAATCCATGAGAATAATAAAAAAGGAATGCAAAGACTATCATATGAGCATAATGTATAGTACCAGCCAGTAGAAAGACGTCAGACAAATGAAAGTAGGAAACAGGTACAGAAACAGACAAAAATGACATGTTACCTGCATAACTGAAGGTCATAACGAGATGCATGAACAAAAATGACATATGTTACCTGCATAACTATGTATCAGAATAGGGAATCACATTTAAATTGAATCAGCACCAGGAAATTTATAAAGATTTTTTTTACAAGGCCTTAAGGGGGTTTCATTCCTAGTTTACCCGACTTGTTTTGGATCAAAGGCTTTGTTGTTGTTGTGTACAAATAGAAAAGAGTGTGATACAAATAGACTTAGTTGTTAAAAACAGGGGCAACACAGTCTTTTTGCCTCAAATCTTCACTGTTAGAGTTTTGGAAGTCAACCTCTAACCAAATGTTTCCGTCTTCCAGATTCTCAAAGAAGTGAATCATCTGAGAATCAGGAGTTAGAAGCTGAAAAATGAGGAGCAGAGCTCTACCAAACATGCCCATAATCTAAAAGCAAATTCTTCAACATACTGAAATGTAGGCAAAGTAATAGCAAATCTATCACTCTTGCGTCCGAAATGACACCCGAAAAGTCTGAAATGACACCCCTATCACGCTTGAATCACAGTAGGGCCACATCCTACCGCGCATTGAAATCACGATAGGAGGCTGCCATGCATGTGAACCATGATAGATGGCTTCAGTGGATTGGGAGCGTAGTCGTAGACATGTGTTGCCTGACTAACCTGCCCACGATGCTATTTTTGGCAGTAAAATTGCAGTAGGAGACTACCGCGCACGGGAATCACGAAAGATAGCTTTAGTGGATTGAGAGCATGGTAACGTATCTTACTCGTTCCCTTAACTGCTCGACTGAAAGAACTCTTAGTTCTCATTCTGTTCTTGTTTTTCAGGATCCATGAAAGACTTTCTTTGGAAAAGAAGAATCCAGATGGATAGATTACTTTTTTGAAATAAAGTATCTCCTTCGGTAGAAACATAAGGATGAAATAGTAGACTTCTAAACACGTGAATGTGCCGTGATGCTATTTTTGTTATTTTGGTCACGATGCTTTTTTTGTTATTTTGGTTGTGGGAAGAGACTAATTTGCTATTGTTTCAAAAAGGCTAAATGAGCCAAAAACTCCTTGATAATAATAAGATATGGATGCATAGCTTCCTAAGACAGGTTTGATTTGAAGTAGGCAAGCATTATTGCCCATCTTTCAGCAGACAAGCTTTATTGCCAATCTTTGATGCTGAAGTTCAGCCGCAATGACCAAGATTTGGATTTGCAACTTACTGCACCAATCTACGAAAAATTCGGTAAGAATTTCTTCATACTGAAGCAACTTGTTACAATTCATGTATGGATCACTTCTTGACCAACATTTAGCACTACTAGGTTGAGAACGTATAATTCCAATCTTAAAACATGTTTCTTCAACGACCAGATCATCGGCATCTTCGTCGGGCACCCACCAGATCATGTCGCTTTCTGATTTAACGATCAATGTATTTGCGTCTGCACATATGGCTGTACACAGTAAGATCAGTTCATACTATTACATCCAGATGCTCATATTCGTCTGCACATTTAATGGTTTGGCGATGCAAATCTCATTAATTCTTCGAGTCTACCCTCCGACAGAACACAAAAGCATTATCAATGCAAAAACAGAGTATTTGCCAAAAAAAAGAAGATAATTCACACGGAAGCTAAAACTCGCACCGAATATCAATCAGGATAAAAAATCGACTTATCATGAAGGCAAACAAAATGTAAAATCTCAAACCAAAACAGCAAGAACCATGATTTCATGTAAAAAGAGTCAGATTCAATAGTACGTCAATCAGCATAGGCCCGCGATTAAAGCGGATCCTAAGACTGGGGCGACAATATCACATCATCATCCTCCGAACAAAATTGAAGAAATAACACAAACAGTCGATCTAATCCATCGAAGAAGGATAAACCGAGCAGAACAGAGCAAAACTTCCCAAAGCAGAGCAAGAACATCCAAGTGGCGAATGTGTCGGCAGCGGAGTCAGAATAGATAACATGTCAATCAGCACAGGTCCGGCGACCGGATCCTAAGACTGGGGCGACAAAACCTCCTCATCACGCTCCAACGCAGCCGAAGTAATCGACAAAGAAAACCAAAAACATCACCTCCAGGATGCTAAAAGAAGATCACATTAAAAAGAAGCGTGAAAAGATCTAAGCGGAAGAGAGGAAGAAGCAAATCGAAGACGCGATACGGCGAACACGGCTCGTTCCGTCTGGAGGAGGCGGCGTCGGTGTGTGGCTAGGGGCCGCGGCAGTATTTAACGGCGAGGAGAGGAGAGGAGAGAGAGAACTAGGGTTTCTTGGGATGGATTGCGAGATTCAGTGGGCCTCCAGATGATGTGAGGCTGAAATGGGCCTTGATGGGCCGTTACTGACGTGTCAGATTGATGGATCGTTGTTAAACTAGCATATTTTGGGCCTGTTACAGGAGAATTTTAAGGGCTTTTCTGATTCTTCTCTTCTCTTTTCATGGTCTAGACTCTAGACTTCAGAGAATCAGAGGACTGAGCGGAGGTTTCTTCTTCTTCTTCTGTATGTCTGTCTACGTACAAAGGCCTTCAAGGATGGTGCTGTAGTGCTTTTTGCTCCTTCGATACATCTCATAGTCCCATGGTATCATCCAAGTTTGATGCTCAATCTGATTTACAACTCTTGATGTTACAGCAAACGTAGGTGTTCATCTCAATTGAACTTTTGTGCATGACTTTATTTACATCTCCCATGTCTTTGTAAACTATACATACTCAAGATATATACCGATATACGACTACTTACAATTGTAGAAAGAAAGATCATCACGAATTCTCGATAAACTCACAATACGAGTCAATGCTTTATATGTACAAACTAGTTACTCGAGCCAAATTAATGGCTACCGCCGTCGCCGTGGCTAGAACGTACACTCGCCATGAACAGTGCTTAAACACACTCAGACCAGGGTGTTCGTAAGCGTACAAAGCAGTACGTGTGCATGCATGGCGGATGGCGCGCTCAGCCGCCGATCACTGCCCTCTTGTGAAGCTCCTGCTCCTTGTCGAGCAGCTCCCTGAACTCGTCGTCCGTGGCCCTGAGCATGTCCGGCAGCGGCAGCGCGACGCCAGCCTCGGCGGCGGCGCGGTGGCGCGGCGCGATCCGCTTGTCGAGGCTGAAGGTGAAGTACTGCGGGAACGCCTTGATGTCCTCCACGCCGCCGCCCATCTCCGCCACCAGGTACTCGAACTTGGGCCTGTAGTTGCGCTCGATGTTGAAGGTGAAGAGCGCCGGGCACCGGAGCACCATGGCCACGGCGTCGTCCCTGGACATGCCCAGCCCCACCAGGAACTCCAGCTTGGGCACCATGGTGCGCTCGACGCTGGAGACGAGGAGGATGGGGTCCTGGAAGGCGAGCGCGCGGTTGTCGCGGAAGCCGAGGCGGCGGAGGTAGATGAGCGCGGGGCGGAGCTGGTCGCGGACGCTGCACGCGAGGACGCGCGGGCACTTGACGACGACGCGGCGGTAGGCGGTCTCCGGCACCCCGAGGTCGTCGGTGAGGAAGGCGAAGACGGGGCGGAGGTCGGCGCGGACGCTGGCGGTGAGGAGGGACGGGCACATGCCGAAGACGCGGCCGAGGTCCTTGAAGTGGAGCCCGCGCGACTGGAGGAAGGTCACCACCGCGTGGATGGACTCCGGCGGCGCGTCGCGGAGCGCCGGGTTCAGCGACAGCGCGCGCCCGTAGTCCACCCCCATCAGCTCCAGGCTCAGGATCTTGTCCTTCACCTGCGACGGCAGCTCCGGCAGAAGCAGAAACAGCGCCACCGTGGACGCCGTGGTCGCGGCCGTCGTTGGCACGGTGGGCGTCGCCGTGGCGGTGGAGGGGAGCTTGGAGGTGGGGAGGGAATGGGCCTTGGCGACGGGGAGGGAGGTGGAGGCGTAGAAGCTGCAGAGCGGCATTGTTACGGAGCTTCTCCCTTCTGTCTTCCTTTCTTGATTTGGAATGGAGGTTTGGAGATGGAGGGAAGGTGAGGAAGACGATGATGGAGGAGCTAGTGAAGTCATGTGGCATCTCATCCTCTTCTCTATCTGGTCTTTGGTGCTGACCTGGCACTCTGGGTGGTGCTCATTGGGTGGTCGGATTTTGACGAGGAAGATCACAAAGAGAGTGAGGAATATCGCAAACAGAAACAATAAACGAATAGACACAATAAATAGGAGCAAAATATAAACTAAATTCTAAAAAACTGAGATTTTTTTTATAAAAAAAGTGAACTACGGCCCCCTGAATTTAAACTAAACTGTAGCCAAATTCACCCCATCCAAGAAGGCCCTAAAGTGTAAGACAAATAAAAACACGTTAAATAAGTTCAACCTGGGGTGAATAACATATAGTTCACTTGCACATGTTCCTGTCAAATGGGGGACGACTGAGCTGAATCGACTCTTCCAGAATAAATACATACAATCGTATCAAATTGCCGGTTTCTGAGCGACTAAAGGTCACACGGTGACAACAATCTACAGACTCAACTAAAACGGATTATTATTATTCGGTTTCTCCCGTCCGATCATGGGTTGCACAACCTCCTGGGATGATGTCCGACGCCAAACCTGATTTAGAAATGGTACATCAGAAGTGCATGTAAATATGCCCCTCGACACGCCAATCTGGAACTTCACGGAATGCTATTCATGTCTGAGAAGCAGTGAAACTACTCTTATGATATTGCTGGATATGAGTGTATGGTTATAGTAAAGGTACGTCCATGCGGAAGGAGCTCCGATCAGCATTTCCCATGGCTTCTGCTCACTGAAGCCCTTCTCACCAGCTTGCGGTTAGGAGTTACTTGATCATCCTGCATCAAACGAAGTAGAGAGTTCCATAAAGAGAATTTGGTGCACAAGAAAACAAAACTATGTGAACAGTTGTCCACAAGGCATACTGGCATAGTACTTAGGGCCATCCAAATATCACACTGAAATGCGGATTATTAATCAAGGTTTCCGAATTTTTGCATCACAAAACAGTATGGAACGATTGATCCAGGTTCTCAAATATGGACAGTTGCTACCAAATTTCAATTTTTCATGGTGAATTCAGACGAGGTGCAAAGAAGAAGATGAGGAGAATGACCAAATTTTACCATATATAGCGAGGCCGCAGAATCAGACTGCATTGTTTGATTTTGAGCTTGACCAAGAGATTGGAATGTATCAAGTGCATCTACTGTTAACTGCCAGCCAGAAAGTGCTGAACTACTTGAGCTGGAACCAGTATTGTTACAGCAAGCTGCAGCAACAGTTCCATTTACCCATGGGCAGTAACTGTTGTGATGCTTAACAGGATCGAAATCTGGAAGACCTGGTTCATAGTCATTTTCTCCATTCATTGCTCCTAAGAAACAAATAACAGAGTATTTATATGAGCAAAGCACATATAAATGAGCAGAACAATAGAATAAGCATGTTAAAAAATAGAGGTCTAATCTAACAAATTCTAAAAAGAAGCATATGTGTGGGGAGTAGTCAGTATAGG
The DNA here is from genome assembly GCA_036346405.1 of Phyllostachys edulis. NCBI lineage: Eukaryota > Viridiplantae > Streptophyta > Magnoliopsida > Poales > Poaceae > Phyllostachys > Phyllostachys edulis. The sequence continues at coordinate 9,658,013 of CM070550.1, read as the reverse complement.
ACCACATCCATTTTGTTGGAACACAGGATGCTAAAGCCAAACTACCTATATGAGGAATATCAATACCACCAGTGCTGAAAAGAATTAGCTTTGATCAAAGAATGAGTGCTTCTTCTTTGTAACAAACCAATCATTTTGAATAACTTCCAACTTCACAGGAAGCATGGCTAGCAAGTATCTCTAACAAATGAATATCCGCAGTTTAATAGGAAAAAAACATGAAACCACAAAAAAGTGATGCAAAAAAATATGGTACAGAAATATCATTTAGGTTATGTGTAACAGGAAAAAAAAGGGTTGATGATAAGTACCTAATCCATTCTGTGGATCATAATCTAACCCCATTAACGCATCATCAGTAGTCAGTACTTTGCCAGCCTGTGTCACTTCCTCTTTAGATGCATCAAAACCAGTATACATCCCTGCATTGCAAGAAAGAGAAGGATGCATGCTGCTTTCATGACGAATGGCATGGCCTATCTTTTCTCCACTCTCAACAGAATCAGCTTTATTAGAACCATAAATTTTCGATCCACTGTCAGCTTGGCCCACTGACCGGGACACCATATCTTGGCTGTCTCCATGAGGTTCTTCTCGATCAACTTCTTCAGGGACAAACAAATCCATCAATCCTGGTCCTGGAACTGATTCACCAGTATGCCCCATTGTCTCGGTAAGCTCGGTAATAGGTTCTGCATCACCTACAACACTCTCAGCTCTTTGCACATAAACATCAATTCCATGAATTTCAGCCTCATGACTAGCACCCATGCCAACACTCCCACCACTAATTCCTAAGCTAAGTTGACCCCTTGCAAAAGCAGGAGCTGTTTCTGCATTAAGGACTTCCTCCCCTTCATTTGTACTGCTTCCTCCTATTTCCCTTATGTCACTTCCAGCAGCAGGCTGTACACAAGCACTTTGCTGTGCTTGGTTGCTATAGTTGAGATCCAAGGCGTCACTCATTTCAATATTCCTGTGTGCACTAGATGAAGGCATATTTGTATCATTACCATCACCTGGATAGTACTCAACACTCTCCATGGAATCTTCCTCAGCACTGCGAACAGTATCCATTGCGATAACAGAAGATGCCCTCGTAGAATCTCTAGCAGAGGGATGCTCAACAGGAGCTAGACCCACATCTCTAGAGTGACCGAATCTACTGGGATCTACATCAGGGTCAAAGCATAAGTTTCTACTAGGACCAGCTCCGGAAGATGGAAGATAGGCGTCAAAAAGATCGAACCCACGTGACTTTTTATTTGGAATGTCTGAATGTTGCGCGGCATCATCAACTTCTTCACCATCATGATCAATGACAGTTCCTTCTATGCTGTCAGCATGCTGAAGCCTGTCTTGTGGCTTGTCATCTGTGCTCCCACCTTCCTCAAGGTTACGCTTCCGCGAGCTTGGACCCCGAGACTCATACGAGGTTGCACGATCACCAACTTCACTTCCAGTAGGCTGTCCAATCATCAGATCTCTTCCCATTCCTCCATTGAAACGCTCAGATGCAACAGGCATTGCAGATTGAATTGATGGTAATCCTCCAGCCATCGTTAGATTTAGTTCTACTCCAGCATTTGATAGTGATTTCCCCTCATCAGTTGCTGCTTCACAGAGTCCTTCGGCCTGATCTCTTTCCATCCCACCAGTAACCCATTCATTGATCCCACTGGCTGCGCTAATTCCACGTGTCAGTGTTAGTTTCTTGCCTGTTTCTGGTGCATCAATATTATTTGGACTAAAACGAGAAGGACGTGGCACAGATCTGAAGTCCCAGATCCTGACTGTAGCTCCACACAAGCTACAATCTAACAAAGGTGACCTCATGCTGCATCCAGAATCTTTGAGGGGCCTTTTGCCTTTCCCCTTATCTTTCTTGGCTGATGCAGAGAATGAATTTTTCTGATGTTCAACAAAATGGGGATAGAATTGTTCATCTGGTTCAATTGAGGCTGCATTTTTAGCTGAGTGGGTTGAATTTTCTTCACAGTCTTGAACATTTGGAAGCCACCTAGGCTCCCATCCACACAGGCTTATAAGCTTCTGTGCCTAGAAAGTAAAATAAAAACGACATCTAAATTAAAGAAAGCTACAATTTCCAAAGACATTGCAAAATAATAGTGCTACAAATAAAAAAACATCACAAGTGTATATGAGAAATAGAGAAACATACTTGTGAGTACCTACAAGAGGAATCTTGCTGGATGTCAGCTCCTGGTGTACTATCTGCTTTGTAACCCAGCTCCCCAGATAAAAAGGTAATTGATTGGGATAATAGGTGGTCAATCTGATAGCCCCTGGTCAGCCTCATGTTCTCAATTGCAGATGGGGCAATCACAGGGAGAGAGACAAACTGCAAAAGTTCATCACAGCGATCTTTAAAACCTCCAATAAGAGCTGATTGTGTAAGGTGGAGCTGCACCAAGCTGTCAGCACAGCTATTGCCTCTCCAGGGACAACTATGCTGGTGCGATGCATCAAGCTGCTCGGCAAAGGCTTCTCCAGCATTTGCAACTATTACAAAACATACAAAGAAAAGTTTCACAGCTGAACAAAATTCAGTTTTCAAAGGGAGACGTACCAATATATTTTCCAGCCTAGCACAATTGTGAGACATAAGTAACATCAGTCAGACTAGTCAAAATTATGGCACTTGACTGTCATGAACCTTAGTTCATAATAGGATAAACACCGCCGGGAGGACAGCCGGGCGGCGTCGGCTTGAGGGGGGGGGGGACTTTAGAGGAGGAAGATAGACATAGACGAGGATGAACTATTATTTCTTTGTTCTTCTTGTTTAATACCAACAATTACAATAGACCTCTTTATATACAGGGCTCTTCTAACAATTATGGATAAAATCAGTCTAAATTATGACCTTCCTAACTAATAGAAGCCCTTCCTAACTAATAGATAACATTTCCAATTAATTAATCCCTATACAAGTAAATTAACTAATTATTTAGGGAAATAGATATTCTTATTAGGGAAGGTAATCCCTTCCTAATGCTACAGTATGCGAGGTACCGTTCACGCATGTGAATACCCCCCCCCCTCCATGACAACTACTCCCCTCCTTTTGTGATAGCTCGTCCTTGAGCTGTGGTGGTAGCCATGGCTGAAGCCCTAGGAGACCCTATATTGACGAGAGGTTGTGATAGCTACATGAGTCCTTAGAGATCGTTGCCTCCACGCGTGGTTGCGGCAAACTTACCGGTTGCTGCGGCAGGCATGGCAGCAACCCTGGCAGTGCCACGGTGGCCACGACGTACTTCGGTAGGGCTGCGATAGGCTTCGGCGATGCCATGGCAGGATGCGGTAGTGGTACGACAAGTTCCGACAGCGTCACTGTGGTTGCTGGAAACACCGCCGCCTTTTGTTGTGTCTTCTTCTCCTTCTGATTCGTGATCATCCTCTAAAGCAGCATGCATGTTGAGAAAGATGGTCGCCATCTTCTTGTCGTTGTCGTTGTTACTCATGGTCATCTTGTTGACGTTAGCCTTTATCATGGCCAACGACTCGGTAACAGGTCTGATGGTATGATATGTCACTAACCATGGTAGCAGAAGTCGTGGGAAGAGATCGATTGTAGCATTAGGAAGGTAATCCCTTCCTAATGCTACAATATGCGTTGTATTGTTCACGCACGTGAACAGTAACCCCGGCCCATGACATTGACATTGATGTTTTTGTTGATAATGTGTAATGTTGCCTCACTTGCTTTATCAGCACAAGCCACAATGTCAGGTGTTAATCAACTAATAATTCAACCATTAATTAGTTGTAACGACTAACATGAGAAGCGTAACCTATGAATATTTTTTTTTATCAGGAAGGTGCACAAACGTTTGATGATCCATCTCAAATTTTCAACTATTATTGATAGTTTGATACCAAATCAAATTTATCTAATTAGATTGCATGATGACAATATCCACATCAGCAAATGCACAAATCAGAAATGTAGCAAGCATAAGTACGTTGCTAGTCGCTACATAGTTGAATGCATAATTCATTGTTAAACAGAATGTGAGTTAAATATAAGTTGATGTTGGATATACATCAAAAGAACAAAACTTTCCAAGTAAAAAGACACAGAACTTATTACCACCAGAAAACATAAGGTTACGCTTTCTTATTAGATATGAGCATTTAAAACAGAATGTTGTATACATTGGTTTTTACCCTTAAAAGGTAGTGAAGCATGAAGAAACCTGGTACACCAACATATAACAGCACCAGATACTTCTCAAACTAATATAGTTTCCACAAAAGCTTGACAACCGAGAACATACCTTCAGCTGGGGACCAGGATGTCAATACACTGAATATAAGATGTGCACCACATGACTCACATTCAATTTTGTCCATGTCAACGTTCACCCAACCTCTTCGGGCACAAGCAAATGAGCTAACAGCCTGCAAAAGTTAACTTAGTGTTAAGATGTGATAGCAGGAGTACAAAATGTTCTTAACTAACCCATTGTCGTAGATGAAAACTACATTTTATTTTGAATCTAACAAACACCACCAAAAAGCCACTTGCAACGAGCAAAAGAAGAAACCATGACCTTGGTCAAAATTCAACATATCCAAGTAACTAGCATTATAACTGATATTATAGAGGAAAAGTCTGACTATGCATACAGATTTGGGTTACCATGATTATATTTAGCGCAAACATAATTATAATACACCGCAAAAAATGCAAAACTAACACCTTCATAGCATTCACCTGTTGTGTCTTGTTACTCACAACAATGTTAATTCCTTATAAACGAGAAAAAATGACCTTCAGCTTAGAAGCCCAAGTTGAAGGCTTAAATGTCGCCAGTCGACGAAGTAAGTCTCCACGTTCCCATGGTCTACATGATGGTGCAGAATCCAAAGCAGTCCCGGCAGCATCGAAACTATGAGAAGGCTGATAGGCATGTGGTGCAACATGTGATGAGGAATCAACCCTGGAAGCTTGTCTGCTTCCCAGCCAATCTATGCTGGCTACATTAGTTTGCATAGCAGGTGATGATGCACCAGCAGAACTGAAAAGGCAAAATTAGTGCAAGCAAAAGAAAAATTATGAGTTTATGACAAATCACTGCAATCCATATATTGTGGGTACATCCTAAATTGAAAAAGGTTCATATTGACATTAACTTCTCCTCTAAACAAATTTATCGTTATCTTATAAACCTTTCAGTATTCTAGCAAGCAGAAAATAGTGGCGCTGCAGATCCAACAGCACAAAAACAATCGTCCCCTGAAACGTAGGGTTCAGCAACAAGTCCGCACAAGCTCCAAGCACTAAAATCATAAAGCTCTAGTCGTCCAATTCCAATGCAACCGTTCATCCATTTTTCCAACTTTACAGAGGCAGCCAACATTATAGCAGCACAAATCCTACGCTTTGCAGCCAGAAAAAAAAGTTTTTTCTAAAAACACACACACAGAAAAACTCCTACTTTTAAGTTTTCACTCACATGCTTAAAACCTAAAAATAATATATACTAACTAATATCACATGCTTAAAACCTAAAAATAATATATACTAACTAATATCACATGCGACTGATACGAGACCGAGTAGGATGTAGTTCGCCTCCGCCCTAGGTTTAATCAAACATCTATACTAACTGTATCCGAACGCTCCCCGCGAACCCCACCTTGAATCCTATCCTAGGTCTTTGTGTAATCGCGCCCAGAATAAATCCACCCTTCTTTTGGAAAACCAACCACCTCATGATCAATCCAAGCATCGAGAGAGCCCGATTCGCCGACCAAGCGGCGCACAGCAGCGGCGAATCTACCACCAAAAGGAGGGACCCGAGGCGAGACCGCGACCGTACCTGGCGACCGGCGTGGGCGGCGGCGGCGGCGACGACGACGACCGGGCGACGGCAAGCGGCGGCTCGGCCGCCGCCCCCGACGAGCTCCTCACCTCCTCCCGCATCTCCCTCCGCTCCTCTCTGGCGCCTCCCGCTCCCTCTCAGCTGTGCGAAATGGGGGAAAAAATTCCCGCGACCGCGACGCGCAGAGAGAATTGGGGCGGTCCGGCGGTGCGGTCCCCTCGTAGTCGTAGAGTTAGTGTTACTAATGGTGGTTCCATCGACCGTTAATTCCGCCTCACGCCGTCACTTCAAGACCCACAGGCCTATCAAACAAAAGCCCAGACTATATGGGCTTTACATCGGCCTGAGCATGTGGCCCAAAAATTAAAGCCCATATTCCTCGATGCGCTTTTCTCGCTGGCCCACGGGCTCTTCGAGCGGTAGTCTCTTCTCTCCCGTCTCCTCCCTCCTCTCGTCGGATCCCGCGGCGGCTCGGCTCGGCCTGCGAAGTACGGACTCCGGCGAGCTGACGGGGCTTGTACGGCGAGCACCAGGGGGGATGGACGAGGCGAGCACCTCGGCGTCCGGCGCCACCGCGGCGCACGGAGGGCGCGCCTTCCTGCCGGCGAGATCGGGAGGTGAGTCAAGTTTTGACGGCTGGCTCGCTTCGATTCGGTCGCGTTTACGTCTCGGTCGCTCATGAGCCGTTCGGTACTGCCGTATGCATGAGGAGGTGGCTCCAGATGCTAGGGTTGGTATCTCTCTGTACGATCATGAGCTTGCAAAAGTACTGGATTTGGGCGAGAAATTGCCCTTGCTGCTATTGATTTATTTCTACGTGTTACGGCAGTCGCTTTGCTTTGGTGGTATTTTCTCTCTAGCTGCTAACTATTGATTTGTTCGAGCGTGATTTGAGGTGTGGGGCGTGTTGTGTTAGTATGTTACATTCAGATTTCAGAGAGTATTTCTCAAAACATGAATTCTGCGAGCATCATCATGACATGGGGTTAATCAAAAGAGCAAATGAGCTATCCCTCATCTAAATTGAGTGGAATGCTACGTCGACGCGCTATCAGGCAGCTTTGTTGGGGCAACTTTACTGTAGATTATTAGACAATGTGACAACGAATGTCTTTTACGCACTCGTGGATTATAAGTTTCTTCCCTTCTGATGCTATCTAGGTTGATCATGTTGGTTTTACAGTGTTCTATAGGTTCACCCAGCAGAATCTTCCAGCTTGGAAACCGGCAATGACACCAGGATGTGTAAGCTAGCACTGACCCTAACCATAGGTTTTGTACAGACGGTTTTGTGTACTGTTTAGTAATTTATATGCTATTACTTCCACTGTTTCAGGTTATAACCATTTTCTTGATGATTGGAATTTTTTTTGTACCTGTTGGGCTTGTTTGTCTTCGTGCTTCAAATCATGTAATTGTTTTGCTTTCTATCTGGTAGATGATGAATTGCCACTAATTTGGCTATAAATATGTACTAAGATGCTACCTATTCTGGGTGTGCAGGTTGCAGAAATCATTCACCGTTATGATATTGATTGTGTACCTAATGCTTACAGAAGAAACAAGCAAGCTTATATTAAAGACAGCTTGATTTCAAAGAATTGTACTCAGGAAGTGAAGGTAGTTCGTTATGAGATCTAATCAAACCTTATTTCTATCTTATTTAATTGTCAGCTGACCACGGTCCAGAAAACTTTTTTTCTCCTTACTTGCATAACTCAAATTTCCCGGGTTTAGTTTGGCACACTGAGATTACGTAAGGCACATGTTGCAGTTTTTTCTGGCCCTATGGTCCTAATAATTCTATTACTTATTTGTAATTGAGTCAGAGCATGCTGACAATGTATATTTGCAGGTTCAATACCATATGAGAGCGCCAATTTATGTGTATTATGAACTTGACAACTTTTACCAGAATCATCGCAGGTAAGATACAACTTTATTTAATTTCCTGGTCACTGTATCAATGTATCTGTCATAGAAGGAGAATCTATATGTCGTCTCTTGCTGAAACAAAGGAATTTGTTGATGCTGAACAGGTATGTCAAAAGTAGAAGTGATAAGCAACTGCGCTATGGGATGAAATACACGGATAGCTCATGCAGTCCTATAGAAATGAATAATGGCCTTCCCATTGTTCCCTGTGGATTGATTGCCTGGAGTTTGTTCAATGATACTTATGGTTTTACTCGTGGATCCACGAAAATAATGGTCAATAGGAAAAATATTTCATGGAAAAGCGACCGGGAGCATAAGTTTGGCAACAATGTCTATCCTTTCAACTATCAGAATGGGTCCATAATTGGAGGAGGAAAACTTGACCCTGACATGCCAGTGAGTACTTTTGTATATCAATTGTTGTTTATAGGTTAATCCACATTTGGACATTAGCAGATATGTTACTAAAATGCTAATTATGTATTAAGTTAGCTAAACAATTGTGTATTTTTGCCAGCTGAGCAGGCAGGAAGATCTTATTGTGTGGATGCGTACTGCTGCACTTCCGCAATTTCGAAAGCTCTATGGTGTCATTGAGGAGGATATACAAGCTGATGAAACCATTACCGTGCACATAGCAAATAATTACAATACCTACAGTTTTGGTGGAAAGAAAAGCATAGTTCTTACAACATCAACCTGGCTAGGTGGCAAGAACGACTTTCTTGGATATGCATATCTTGTCACCGGTTCCTTGAGCATCTTCATGTCTATTCTCTTTGCTCTGATTCATTTGAAAAATCCAAGGTAACTAACAAGTTGAACATTTTGAATAATCCTGTATGATCATCTTCTCCTTTATCTATGTTTCTCTTAGAGCAAGTTATCCTAAGCTAAGGCGACCAATACTGCTTCTCTTGATTTTTTGTTGTCATACTCTAACCTAATTACCTAACACCCCTCTGCACGTCCCATGTAGTATTTCCATATTCTGTATATTGTTGATTAATCATTTGATGAATTTGCAGGCCACATGGTGATGCCAATTACCTATCTTGGAACAGGAAAAACAGCACTATCTAAGCTTCCTGCATGATTGTATGTGTAAGGTACACACTTGACGAACACTAGTTCCCTTGTACGACCAAGGCTATTTTTCGTCTTTTAAAACAGCATACAGTTCAGATAGAGTTCCAAGTCCTTTGTCATGCACGTAGAAGGCTAGAACACCCGTAAGTTCTTTTCAAAGAATGTACGCAGCTCGTGCTAAAAAGAACTGTTAAATAGCAGTTTCAACTTTCATGTTCATCCACACACTTGGAGAATGAAATGCCGATGACTGCTGAGGATCATTAGCGTTGATTGACTGACTTGTTGGTCTAATTTCGGTTAGCGCTCTAATGTGTCCTGCAAGAAAACAAACTCATGAAAATTATATGTACCAGTGCCATCATCATTTCATACCTTGTATGTGCGATGTATGAATGTACGTGTCTTAAGTTCGGAAGCAAAGCATGTTTTACCACTCAGTAGCAATTGTGAAGATCAATTCATGTTTTACTACCTGGTAACAATTGTGAAGATCAAAGCATGTTTTACCACCTAGTAACAATTCTGAAGATCAAAGCATTCTACACCTGTTTCGTCAACTTGTCTGCTTTCGCATTCGTCCGTCCTCCAACTGTGAGGTAAGCAATTAAAAACAAAAACTGTGAAGTGTATAAGCTTGAAGATCACTGCAAGCTTTGCTTGCTGGGATTATCAATCGGAAACGGATGGTGAGTCGACCAATGTGGAAGCGTGAAGATCACATCTCGCAGGTGCGTAAGCGCCCATCAGTAACACCAACGCTTCAACCGGTACAATCATTGACGACATGCTGCCGTGCTTTCCAACCGGCTTGTGGCTCAGATGGCGAGCTGAACAGATTGTCTTGGAACATCACATCTCCTTGGCTCAGATGACAATCACATGTGAACAAATGCGTACTGCTTCGTAACCCTATCGGATGTGACACTCAACTTTGGCTTAGTCATCATGATAAGATGGAAAGCTCACATGCTCTATTAGCATCGCTCTCAGCTGTTGGATTGGGAGTGCAGGCACTTCACTTGCTGCAGAATTGGAGTTATTTCCATGTCTTTTCCTTAGGCTCTTATAGGATTGATCACTCTCCATACCGGTCGGGATCTCCTGCCCTTTGTCTTTAAGTATCAAGCTTGTCAGAATCGTGATTCTGAATCAGATTAGAGACATTGCGGTAGGATCGTATTTTAGGATCAAATCGTAGAATCTAAGATTCTACCTGATTCTACCAAAAATACATTTTTTCAATGTGTCGTGTATTCTAAGAGTGATGAGTCTTTATTTGGTCATTTGACATTTAATTTGATTGATACATGTCTAAATTGTAGTTTAGATTCTATGCCATTTAAAGCTACAACTAAAATATTGATTTTAACAACCTGCCATTACATGAATATTTTACATAAAAAGTAAAATAATTAAATAATTAAAATAATTTGTATTATTCTAAACCTCCAAATCTTAAAGTCTAACGTACTAATTACTTAGTACTTATCATATAACTTGAATTGAAGGATAAGACACAACCAAACACCTACATTTTTTATAATTTAAGGTGATGTGTGATTCTACCACAATTCTATCCAATTCTACGACTAGGTGCACAATTCTACTAGGTGCGATTTGGATCATATTGATCTACGACTAGAGTCGTAATTCTAACAACCTTGTTCAGTACAGTAGTATCATCTACTAGCTGTCTTATTCTTTTGTTTGAGACCAGAAGAAAGGAACTATCCTAGCTTCTTCACCAACTAAATGATTGAATTGCCACTTCAGACAAGGCTGTATCGAGTATGTCTGCTCGACTGATCCATCGAGTCGGAGCCGATTGATAGTCCGGCCAAGGAATCTAATCGCCTGATACGATGCAACAGTGTTGTTTTGTTCAGAGGCTGTTGCAACTTGCATCACATCTGTATCGGACAAAGATGCATATCTAATAAATAAGGGAGATTATGGAGATACTGTGATGCCTCGGCATTAGCAGATATGACAAGTTTGGTACTGTTCTCACTCTGTCTATCAGCTCATGTTTCCATCTCGGCACTGTTCAACCACCTTATCATGCATGCTGCAGCTGCTGCTGCTGCATACAGTAGTAGTTCTGGTGAAGCGCTCAGATGGTCCATAACGCATGGCACGATGTCTGCTCTCTGAAAAATCTTCTCCTACTTTGTTAATATCACAGACGCCTGCAGAATGTAAGGGGTATGTGATTGTGTCCTGTCGGCATCGGCTTCTTTCCCATGCTCTCTCTTTTACAGTATCATTAGTCAACCAAAGGGAGACATTTTTCTTTTCTCTTGCTGGTCTGCTGGATGTTGCAAGATTTAGGATATGATTTCAGACTAATCATCAATGGGATCGAATCGACTTCGAACTCTATTTTTGGCTAGTATTATTTTTGTCTCAAATTGCTGTTTCCGTAACCTGGGTGAGAAACTGAACAGGTTTATGATCATGAAAAGAAGGCTCCGAGTTCCGACTGAGTCTGAGCTGCTGCATGCCCTGCCGAAACGTGTCCCATGGCAGCCAGCCAATGGCAACTGGACAAGTGGCAAGAAGCTTATCCAATCACCAAATCACCAGCGGTCATTCCATTTGGAATTGCTCCTAGGCCCTAGCTTAGTAAATACTCCTACGGTACTCCTACTACTCTCCTACGCTGAGTAGGACTACTCAAGAATGGGTGAGTGTCTTTCCCCAGCTCTTTAGGCTGCTCCTAATGCTCCATATTAACTAGTATCTTAAGCATGCTACGTAGGCAAATTGATGATATAGCATCATAGTTAATGAGGAGAAATAGTACTCTAGTATCTAATTTAGATACCAGTTTTGGCTCGAAATCAACGCGTAAAATTTATTGTATAGTCATGCATGTAATTAAATGAAACAGCCTAAGATACTACACCATAAGAAACTATACATTGGAAAGATAGTATCCTAACACTCTTCATACACTAAGAAACTACATTAAGATACCGTCTATTGGGAGCAGCCTTATCCTCTTGGAAGCCCGATGCCAAATGCTTTTAAAGCATCTTTAGTATATTGAATCGATGTTGATTTAAAGTCATGCTACGTAAGTATTTTAAGAACTAGGCTTATTTTTCTCTAATGTATTGAACCGATTTCTACTAATAACTGTGACCCACGTTACATTAAAAAACCACAAAATAATAATATCCTCCATCAACCACACTCTCTCCTATGTAGTTGTTTAATACTCATATAAGTTGTTTATTGCTTTGAATCGACTCCTAAGTAGAGTCCGATTATATGTATTTTTTTGTTAGAATCGACCCCTCTAATGTATTGAATCGATTCAATGCCTTTTATCTCTTTATTTGAACCGGCTAAAACACAACATTGGAGGTGGTCTTAAATCTTACTACTACTAGGGTTTGTTAGTATTTACCTAGCTGCCTATCCTGTCCTATCCTTAAAGTTCCTTTGTGCAACACTGGGAAGTGGATCTTCTGCATTGAAGGTGATCTATAGTACCACGTATTAGAAACCGATCTTTATCGTCAGATCAAAAAGGCAAAGTTCCCCGCCAATTGCTACAATGTTTCAGCTACATCAAAATCGTACATTAAATATTTCACGGTTTCTGCAGTGCTGCTATAGTACCACTGCCGAGTACTGTTTACTTACTCACAGAGTCACCGATCGTAATACAGAGGGTCCGGATCCGCAACACTAACCTTAAACAAATCTAGACCTCATTGGACAACATGATCATAGCACTACAGTTTCATCACTGCTACGCTAGGGTCATGTCAAGAAAGTGTACCATAGTAGTGGTAAAGCACTTGGATGCGAAGCTGATGCGCAAGTGTTCCAATTTTTACTTGTAGTTTCACATAGAGATATGACAAGCACATAGAGATATGACAAGTGTTGGACCGATCTCGAGTTTGAGTACTTTTTTATGTAAGTTTGACCAAAACCCTGATTTCATGCCTACTACTCTAATTTTATGCAAGAAGTTGGGGAGTGGAAGCCTAAAACCGTATGAAAGTGGCATTTGTTGAACTAGTACTACTCCATAGTCCATATGAGCGGGAGGACGTCTGAGACCCCGTTTGGTTAGAATTCGATATTTTTTTGGCGGTTGCTACGGAAATGAACTGCCAGTGAAAATTCAACGGAAATGCCCATACGGCGCAGTGCAGCAGCCTGCAGGAGCCGAGCATCCGTGCAAGGGGGGAGGCTCTGCCTGTCTGAAACAACATGTGCAGTTTCATAGCCCTGCCATCTTTGCCCCAGTGTAGTCAGAGAAATGTCAGCCTTGCCGCCGGCAGTGAATGGTGTCAATTATTGGGGGGGTTTTCGCCGGCTCCAGCCACACCGTTAAAGAGCACCGAAAAGGAAAAGTAGTCGTTACCACTTGTACAAGTTGGAGACTATTGGGCCGCGCAGCGGATTCAACATTGAAGTAACAAGAACAATCAGATGGCCTGCCTGGGATGAACACTTGAATGGAAATGCTACGAGACTATTAGGAGCGGGATTTTTTTTCTTCGCCAACATAGTTTCTACCCCCCCTGTCATCTCATATCTTTTTACAATTGCTGTGGTGTACCCTCATGTCGCTGAGTTATTATTAGGATCCAATAAGGAGTAGTGTTAGAGTTGGATTTAATCAGTGTGAGGATTATACGGGGAAACGGGGAAAACACACAATTATTTTAAAAAATCTGCATAGTATCAGAGCCATCCCGTTCTCATCCACCACCACCGAACCCTAACCCTTACCTCAGTCGCCACTGCCATCATTGTTTGTCTTCTTCATCTCCTCCGCCTCCTGAAAACCGCTGCCGCGTCGCCTCTCTGGCGAGCTCGAGCCGCGGCTGCACCACCTCGTCTCACGGGCAGGCCCGGGATGTGGCTTGGGAGTAGAGACAGCGGATCTGTCGCTCGAGAAGACAGATTTGACGCTCGGTGCCACCGCCGTCACTTAGGGTGTAGACGCTTGCTCGAGATCCCATCATCATCACCCGGGTCGCCACCATCGATTTGGTGCTAGGTAGGGATGACAGTAAGGTGAGCCGACGGTCACCATCGGGGAGTACATCGAGGGCATCAAGGCCGAGGAGCTGGAGGGTGACTTGGTGCGGTGAGCATGGAAGAAGAAGAAGGATAGAAGAGGAAGTATTGGCCGAAGAGAAGTAGCGTTGGCCGGCGAAGAAGAAAAACAGAGGAAGAAAAAATAAAGGAGGAGAGAGAATAAGTTCAATTATGCACTGCATGATTTGAGTAACCGTGAAGGCAGTCATCAAGGTTCATCAGAACGTTGATGCGTGAAGGATTGTTGTGATCGTGAGAGATACGCACGGCATATCTTGATAGTGATTGGCATTGCTCTAGTTGTTTGAGAAGATGGCCCTTGAGGAGATTGAGGCTGCGAGGAAGGAGGAGGAGGGAGCTGCAATGAGGGCGGCAGAAGATAAGAGAAAGACAATTGTTGAGACTACTTCCCCACTGGTCACACAAGGTGATATGAAAAGCTTATTGTAGGACCTCTTCGCAACAGGTATGATAGGTCCGAGAGCTGGTGCATGGTCATCTGAATTAAAACTGGAGCTAATGCCAAATGATGTAAAATTGGAAGAGGCAAGAATTAGCTTAGTAGGTCCAGAAGGGCTCAACTAATTCTGAGGACAAAGGAGTGGGGCACTACCTATAGGAGACTTGTGTTGAGCCTGCAGACAAGGCAAGCATGGATTGGAGGGTATGGAATACCACCAACTCTGTGGTGGTGGCTTGGTTGTTAACTTCGATGTCTTCTCCATCGCCTGGATGGTGGATGTAACATCCCAATTTTCTGAGCTTTAAAAATCTTTTTGATTAGTTATTAGTTGGAAAATTCACCCTTGAGATTAATTTGAATTTTATAACAAGATTAATATGGACTTTCAATATCAAAACCATTTAATATGATTAAAGTCAACATCAACTATTGTCAAAACTATTTTATTTGGATTCTATGTGTTTGGATATATTTTCTAGATTTTTCTAGAATTTGTCTAAGCTCATTTGCTATTTTCTAATTACCATTTGCATTTACTGTATTTTCTAAAAAGGAAAATCAAATTTAAATATTAGAAATCCAACTGGGCTGAATCTCTTCAGCCTAGTCTCCTTTTCTCCATGCGAGGCCCACGTAGTGGCCCAATCGCTTGTTTGTGTCGGCCCGTCTGCGCGCACGCGTCCCATCGCTGGCAGGTGGACCCCACCACCTTTGTCCTCCTTCGCTTTTTCTTCGTCAAGCTTCACTTCAATGGCCGCCATGGGAGGAACTCGAGCTCGTAACAAGAAGGATCAAATCTCCAACTAAAGTCCATCTGGAAAACGCGTAGAAACCTATCTCCTATTCTCCCACACCCTTATTTGCATCCAATCGTCCCCGAAACGGACTATCTCTAAGAACAAACAAATCTGAGAATATCTCAAATTAGGGATTCCTTATCCTGGCCTGATCTCGGGGTATAAATAGTACCCAGGGCGCACAATCGTCCTCTCATCCCGAACCCCAGCTCAATTCCACCTTAGATCGCCTTGAGCTGTCGCTATTCAAGCTTTAGGGTTTTGAAGCCGAAACCCTAAAACTCGAATTTCTCGCCAAGGGTAGCATACCTTACATCGCACCGTCGACTCCCTCATCACCGGAGCTACCTCGTGCACCCCTTCTTTACTCCGGAGCGTCCTTGGCGTTCATCCCCGACAACTCCGTTCTCTTCTCCGATGCTATTTCCGGCCAATTTCGGCGACCTCCCGTGCCAAAACCAGTACCAGTAAGTTCGCAATAACCCAATCTCTCCGTTGCGCGCATCCACCGCCGACGTTGCACCGTCGTTCGTCGTTGTTGGACAAACCAAAAACATCACCGGGAAGTTGATGTCATCAGTTGATGTGGCCGTCCACATGCGCAGCCACCTCAACCTCGTGTCTGCGTGTCATCTACGTGGCACTAAGTCACCGTCGAGTCAACGCCCGCGTGTCGTTTCAAACCCAAACCCTAGATCTGTTTCATATGAACCTAATCCACCATACACTGAGCCACTGCCTCGTGGGACCAACCTGTCAAGGTGACTGTTCCATAGACGCGTGCACCTGTAGACCCGTGAGCCATTGTGTGGACTCGGTCTATGGACCGAGGGCCCACATGTCAGCCTCAACAGCCTTTTTTTGAATTTGTTTTAATTCCGAAATTAAGGGTTGACGTCAGCATTGCTTCATAATCCGATTTTTCAATAGAGATTTTTTTTGGATAAATATAGAAATTCCTTTTTGAGTATTTTCTTTAGATTCGATCTTCCAAAGGCTATATCTTCTTCATCTGAACTCCGATTGAGCTCATTCAAATTTCTAAATTCATCTAAATTCGAGCTCTATTTATCTGAGATTTTTATTTAATTTTTGGAGTTTGTTTTCTCTCTATTATTTATTTGCTTATCACGAGCGGTTTCATCCTGGCAAATCGTGATAATCATATCCGTACGGTTTCACCACAAACGTGCGTGATAATCATATCACTGAGCGGTTTGAGCCACAAACCGTGCAGCGATAATCACATATCACAGAGCGGTTTTAGCTTGTGAGTAGACATTGATTCTTCAGGGAATTTTGAAGAAGAAGGAGCACATCAAGACCAAGACCAGTACCAGGATCTATTCTAAGACAAGTTGTACCTTTGATCATGTTGAACCGAGTTTTCAAAATTACTTTGATTCAAATTAATGCATTTACTTTAAGTATTTATTTAAATGATTTTGGGTTTAGTTATTAATCCAACTTGTTTATATCCACCTTTTCTATTGTTATGTCATAATCTTTTGTCACCCTAGATTGGTTCATTATTTAGTTGGTATTATCGTAGCACTAACGTGGGTTGGTTAGATACGAGTAAATTGCTTAGCCATACCACGAGTCATCATTTCATGTAAGCCATGCCACAAGTCATCCTGTACAAGCACCTCGCCACAAGTCATCAGACCTCACCGGCGGAAGCTGCGGAAGGACACTGTGATTACAGTGTCCTCCCTCCTTCGGTGGACGTTATGCTGGGACACGTGACGGTGACGTTGCGCCGTCTAGACGACCTCCTCTGCTGTGTCTTCCGGGTGGTCTGCAGCTTCCGGTGAGCTAACCTCGCCATCGGTGTAGTCCTCGAGCAAGAGGTTGCACATCTGCAAGAGGATTACCATCGCTTGGAATGCGACATCGAGATGGCGAGCGACCGAGTCGACCAAGCCGAGACCCCTCAAGCAAGAGAAGAGGACCTATGTGCGCTTTTCTACTTGGATCCTTAGGAGGAGCTTCTTTGGGCGAGTATGGAACGATTGCGTCAACGGTTGGAAGTGTTTCAGGCGATCTGCGCTGATCCTGAACCATCCGATGTCGATGACATCGCCTACAAAGCTTTGATAACGGAGATAGCAGACTACTTGGGCTACTATAAAAACTTGATCTTTTATTATTTCTACTTATTTTAAATCTTTTGTAAGAAGCGATTGGCCATGCTGTTTGGCCATATGTAAATACAAAAAATGATATAAAAAATCCAGTTTGAAGTTAAGTTACTATCTATGTTGAACTTGTCTACTATCATAGGCGGTTTAGTGTAAAAAACCATCTGTGATATATAATTATCATAGATGGTTATTAACAAGAACCGTTTGTGATAATGAATACTTCATAGACGGTTTTTTAAATATAACCATCTGTGATATGTATCACCGACGGTTTGTGGTTGGAATCATTTGTGAAATGTTTATTTATCACATACAGTTGTCAATTAGAACCATCTGTGATGTGTATCACAGATGATTATTAATAAGAACCGTCTCTGATAAGCACGGCTGCTTTGAAGAAGACGACGAGTACGCCTAAGAAAACAACCAATCTCACCACGGAACATGATTTTTTTCAGGGGGTCGTCCACGCAGCATGAGGAGGATGAGACAGCAGCCACTTTTCCCTAGGATGAGACATGCATGTATCTTAGTTCTAATGGTTTCTCTTCCCTAGGTTGTTCCACTTTTTAGTTCAATGAGTAAATGTTTCCCTTTTATTTATGTGCAATGTACAATTGCACCGTGCAACATGTTGCCTTAGAGTTCTTTTATCATTCTTTAGGGGGGAAGGGGGCAAAATTATGCAGGGAGTCCCTTGCCAATATCATGTTTTGATCATGTTTAGATGTAGCAAGGTTTGCATCATCCTATGACTAATAGAAGACAATTAGTTACAAAGATATTGAGATATATAGGAGAAACTAAACTATGTTTGGTTAGTGCTTAGTGATTTCCTGCCAGCAAAGGATGTTAGTTAGATGCACAAGTTGAGGCCCTTTTTCATTAGACTAATATTAGTTCGAAACATGTGCTCATTAGGTATTTTCTCATATTTTCTTCACCCTTTTGTTTAGAAATATGCGATTGCAGAAAAAGACTTATGAATTATGTATATGAATGGTGAAACTTTATCCTTAGGTTGAATCACACTTCCATTTTTAATATTATCTGACAAATGCTTTGGTTTGTGGCCATGAATTCGTAAGTCAGAACACTCTTTTATTTAATGCATTGTCTATTTTCCCTAATAGAACCACTTTGACATCTGTTCTTCTCAAACTATAGCCATGTTTCGAACACAAAATTGTTGAATAATAAAGTGTAGCAGTTCAGATGAGGTTTTATGCTTGTAAGTTCAAGCTCTATTAGTTTAGTTTTGGTGATTAATGACAAATCTATATGTGAGGCTAATATGTTTGATTATGATATTATTTAGTTTCATTTGGATGAAAAGGTGAAAATCATGGAGGTATAAATTCGACATCATATTCTTATATCTTGTTGCATTCCTCAGATCCAAAATATAGGTTGAACTCCACTAAAAATTTAACTTGAATATGTGCATATGTTTTTATTACACATTCGTGTATGCACATATTTAGAGGGAGTTCACTATGCACATATTTAGAGGGAGTTCACTCTATGTATTGTGGTTTCATAAGTATTGATCCATATTTATTTATCCACTTATATTGGGGATCTCTACTTTGAAACATATCCTTTGAGTATATAAAACTTGTGTAGTTCGTATACATCCATATTGCTTTATATCCAATTATTTGCAATGTGTTAAGGGACTAACGTGTGTGCTAAGATGTTTAAAGGCTTAGTCCCGGATTATGGATGACAACATGGAAATGGCAATGCAAAGACAATAGAGGAATCATGGCTAGTGGCTTGAAGTTTATTTTGTGTAATTTTTGTTATGCATTGCATTTGTTTTGCTTCTAGAAAACTGTTCAGAAAAATCGGTATGACCGCAAGTGATAAGCGGTATTACTGCAGGTCGGTAGTACCGAAATCTACATAGTGGTACGTATTTTCCAGAGTGCATGTTTTTGAAAGTTTTCTTGAAATTCCAAAATCGGTATGACCGTATTTGATGAGTGGTATTACCGCAAGTCAGTAATACCGAAATCTAGTTGGCGGTATGTATTTTCCAGTGAACATGTTTTTGGGAGATTTTCTTGAATTCCAAAACGGTATGACCGCAATTCTTGAGCGGTACTATCGGAATGTGGTAGTACTGAGTTTTTCATGGCGGTACGATATTTCCAAAGAGGGTGTTTTCTTGAGTTTTTCAATCCTCTGGAATTTGGTAATACCGATCTAGCCGAGCTGTATTATCGCTAATCGGTAGTACCGATTTCTTGTTGGTGGTAGTACCGCACCTGGTAGTAACAACTATATCTTGGTAATTAATGTCAATCAATTGTGGGACTAATATTTTTCATGAGTTAGATGAATAGGTTATGTTCCATGATGATGGAGACTTTGGATGGCATTATGTGTTGATGCACATCAAGATCCCGAAGAGAAGATGATCATGAGTTGATCATCAAGTCAAGAGAAGACCCATTATATGTTGATAGAGGTCAAATGAAGGATGCATCATGGATTGATGTATATCAAGACAATGGCCCATACTTGAAGTGAATATGTGCGTCATTAAGCTTCAAGAGGATGCTCAAGGCAAAGGTATAACTAGCTAGGGCTAAGGATGTGTTCCTAGTCTTTTACCAGTCTCAGTGTTTGGTTGGAAGACCGAATTGCTAGTATAGGTTTATCGTACTATTAAGAGGGGTCTTGTCTAGTAACTTGAGTCTCATCATGTGTTGATAGCTCAATCCCGTTTGCTCTAGCTCTCTGTGGCATGATGCTATTATTTACGAATGTGTTTTGCAAATAGCCGAGGCTCATGCATCTATTCCTTGTAGCATGTGACTATATTTTGTAAATGTGTTTTGCAAATGGTTGACGTTCATGTACTTTCTCCTTGTGTCATGATCTAAGTTTGCAAAGGTGTTTTGCAAATTGTAGGGATTCATGCATGTTGCCTTGACATGGTCTAAGATTACTTGTTGCTATTTCCTTGGACTTAGACCACGATTGTGACTCTCTGGGGTTCTTATGATTTCTGCATTGATCTGATTTGTTTGAGATCATGCAAATAGGTGGGTTGTGTAGCCTTCTGAATAAGCTTTCCATATAGTCTAAGATCACTCAATTCCGACATCGGAGTCAAAAGTTTTGACCTTTTTTCGAGTGTCGTCTGTGCTAAAATTGGACTACGATAATACCGCCCGAGAAGAGTGGTACTACCGTTGAACGGTAGTATCGAATTTGTACAGTAGTATTATCGCGCCAAACTTGAAAACGGCTAGTTTTTGAGCATTTAATGCACCCTTTCCGACTGTTAAATAGTAAAAATGGTAGTACCGGGTTTGTACAGCGGTACTACCGCAAATTCTGAGTTTTGCTGATTTCTCCTCTCGATAGCTAGTTTTTGTTGTGGGGGGCTATAAATACCCTCTTGGCGGTTGTGAGACAACCTTTGGTATCCTATTTCACTCTCTTGAGCTAGTGTGAGCCTCTCCTCTCAATTGTGTATGTGTTTCACTTTGTGAGCAAGGAGAAATGTCTCTAGTTGCATGTGTTGCATCTAGAGGTGGATTTCGTATCCACTTGAGTGTGTGCATTCGTTGCATGTGGTGAGAGTCAAGCAAGGGGTTTGACTTATTACTCTTGGTGTTTGTCGACACCTAGACAACGTGGAGACGTCGTGGTCCGGTGATCTTCTCAAGAAGCTTGTGAGAAGGCCCGGCGTGTTGTGAAGGTTGGAGCTCACCTACCCGAAGCGGGAAAGAGCTACCACTAGTGGAATTGAGGTGTTTGGCTTAATTTGTGGAGCCGGTCCAATTAGTTTGGGCTTACCTCAACGTGGATTAGGGGAGACTGACAAGTCTCCGAACACCACGGTAAAACGTCCTTGTGTCATTGTGGTTTGCTCTCTTATGATTTACTTTGTGCAATTTACATTACTAGAATTAAATTGCTTAGATGTCTTTGTATGTTTGCTATCACTATCAATAGTCTTATATTGTTGGTTCACTTAGTCAAGACTAGTTGATTTAGGTTTTAATTGAGCAAAATCGAATTGATTTCCAATTCCACATAAAACTCGGTTTTAGCCAAAAGATTTTAAAAACCGCCTATTCACCCCCCTCTAGTCGGTGTCCTTGATCTTACAATGCTCCTATTCATGTTTAAAATGAAAAATGGCCATGCATTTTCTTCGATGTAGTAATCCATGAAAATAAACATCCATTGGTTCCTTCTATATGAACATGTCTTTGCACACTCATTTCAGCTATTAATAGAATATATCATGCTGACAATACATGTACTTATTTTGTAGAGCGTTGTTTCATGGAATCCTTCAGCTTTTGCATGTATCAAAAGATCATCAGAAGAGGTGGGCATTGGTAATAAGCGAGTTTGTCATACCCATTTGCTTTGCAGTGTTTGTTTGTAGAATACGTTTTTTTTTGCTAAAAATCCTTTGTTTGCTTCTTCCTTCTCATGGTATTCTCTCTTGCTATTTTTTTTAGGTTCGTCGTCCTCTTAGGTGACTGGAGCTACCTATGTCTACTACTTTTTTTGTGAGTTTCTAAGTTTTTATGTACATGTACGTTCCTGTGAGGCGACGAGCAATCTTTCCACAATTTGCTAATTGACAGAGAAATGAATTTAATTGATGTAGGTTTTGATCGCAATCGTCTAGAAAAAAAACTTTCATTCCTTGTAAAGTGGACCATTCTATTCTCCGTCACATCTCCCTCTATGGTAATCTTAGTCCGTAAATTCTGACAAAATATGATTGTACTTCTCTTTAACTGTTATCTTGAGGAATAGAAAATTGGCAACTTTATACCGCAATGATGTTGTTGTGTGCCCGAGATCCCTTATAGTGCTACATTCGTATCTTACAATTTTGCTTACAAGTTCAGGTGTCTTACCACATAGTTTACATCAAGGAAGTCCACATGCCTTTTCTAGGTTGTTCAATCTCTCAATTCGTAAGTTCAATCTCTCAATTCGTAAATGTTTTGCTCTTATTTCTGTGCAAGTTACAATTGCACCATGCTGCATGTTGCCTTACAGTTTTTTATCATCCTTTAGTAGGGCAAAGCTAGGTGGCAGGCAAAATTGGGCAGGAAGTCCTTTGCCAATAGCATGGTTTGATCATCCTTACATGTATTGCATTATCCTACGAATAATAAAAAACGACAGTTACAAACATATTGAGATATGTAGGAGAAACTTGATGAGGATTAAACCTCTATGTATTACTTTAATATATAATAAAAGACCATACGTCTTTATGGTCGTAACCCCTAAGGCTAACGACCACACTGGTCGTGAGAATTCCAGAGGTTACATAATAGGTACCCTGGTCGAATAAGGTCCTGTGCCTAGTCTCCGACCAGGTAGCTGCTCGGAAAAGATATGAACTACTAGATGGATCTAATTCCAGGTATATTTTTTACCGTGTGATGAATGGAACACGTGCTATATATTCCATACCACGCGATGTTACATAATCCTAAGACACTAACAACAACCATCGTGCGGTTGTGTGTCTCACAGTCACTTAACCGCAGAGCAGTTGATACTTTATCAACTGTCGTCTCGCTTCGACCAGTCGCAACGCTTCGCAAAGGACGTCTTCCCCAGGAGTAACAGCCACCCTTCAGAAACTATATAAGGATGGAGCGAAGACAAGAAGACAGAAGAGAGATCGGAGAACAGATCGTCCTGCATCTAATTAGAGCAACGCAATCAGCCTTAGACGGATGCTTTAGGTCTGATTGATTAGCATAGCAAGGATCACATTCAGTGTAATTAGGATTAGTCCCCAATTGGGTCACAGACACCCCTTGTAAATATCTAGTTCATATCTATAAAGAGCAGCCCCATTCTCTCCTAGGAGATCTGTGTCATTTTTCTCTATATTTTCGTAAGATCGGCGACTCGATCGTCGACAGCTGGCGCCGTCCGTGGGGAAGAAGACGCAAGTTTCCTGAAGAAATTTTTTGCTCATCAAATCCTCACCCATTCCTCATAATCGCACAAGCGGCTATGGCAGGAGTTTGGGATGAGGAGAACTGATTCGACTTGGCGGACTACTCCAACCTCGACATGGAGGGATGCATCCACGCCATGCAAGAAAACGGAATGTCATCATCCTCTTCCTCCGCTGGCTCGCACGTCGTCGACATTAGCGAAATCGACCGAATGGATGAGGATACACCGCTACAACAAGTGGCGCTTTCAGAGGAACCAACCATTCCGACCAGTTCGGAATGTCCAAAGACCTTTCCAAGCCCGGTTCTTTCGACTGGCAAAAAAGGTGACAAAAAATCAGCACCGCAACTCGAGAATCACTATACTCTCGATGAAATCATGGCTGAAAGGTACTCACCTACGGCTTCTGGTGATTCCAGGAGCCAACCGACATCTGGTAATGGTGTCGATGAAACCCCCACTGGTGGTGAGCCAAGTAGGGATGATAAGACTCAGCATACGATCGGCAATCCACCGGGTCAAGCTGAGCCCACCACGAAGACCTCAGGAGATGCTCATCTCCCATCGCTCTCCATCGTGGAAACTCCTAGCAGAAGCATTGGAAGACTCTCCATTAGTTACAATGGAAGCTTGTCGGAAGATCGCTGCTGGAGGCACGAGGTCAATGCAATCGGAGATACAAATCAAGATGCTTTACACGGTCCAACATTCTCTGCCACACCACCACGTGCTGGTAGAAATGATACGGGCCATCAAACACCAAATGCCGAAGGTAACAGAACTGATAGACGTCCATCAGTTAACTCATCTGGCTTTGCCCCACCAAGAATAGCTGATTGGACGGAACAAACCAGAAGGTCGGGGGAAGGTTTAGGTCTTCGAACACCTACTACCAGCATGAATCCTCCGAGACATTCGGTAATGGTACAAAACCTGCAACGTGTTCAGGATATTTTGAATAATTATAACCCTGCTCTAGTAAAGATCCCGGGTTTTGTACAACTCTTAGGCCAAGTATCAGAGATCCTTCAACAGACCATGCAATGAATGGAAGCATACCAGGAACAAAGGAATTCAGGAAGTCAAACCATAACTTCATCCCAACGTTTCTCCCTCAGCAGAGGGCAGCATGGTCATATTGGGGAACAAATGATACCAAGGCCTCCTCGACGATTTCGACCAAGGAGTCATGAGGGGAGAAGGCTATTTCAAGCAGCCACTCCATCACCTCGTCGAGAGGAGCAATCGCTTGGCCCTGATGATCTTCGTCATCAACTAAACCAAGCAGGAGGTCGGAGTCCTCACATTAATGTTTACGACCGGATCGGGACACCGGAGATCCGGCAATCTAACCCAAGAAACCGGTCTCTGACCGACCGATTACAATCCAACACCTTTCTAAAGAAGGCACCATGAATCAATTACAGGTTGTTGAGCCTTTTCTGCAGGGCTCCAAGCTGTACGATGGCCAAACAGGTTCCGACTGGCCAACCTGGATAAGTTCAATGGGACTCAGAACTCATTGGAATTTCTCCAAATTTATACCACCGCCATCAGAGCTGCTAGTGGTGATGAAAATGTGATGGCAAACTATCTACCCACAGTACTCGAAGGGTCTGCCCGGTCGTGGTTGCTTAACCTACCGATCGGATCGATCTACACTTAGGAGCAACTTTGCGACCTTCTGATTGCGAATTTCTAAGGCACGTACGACCGCCCTGGAAAGGAGGATGATCTTCACCGAATCCGGCAAGGGTCCAATGGGACTCTCCATCAGTACATCAAAAGATTCAGCCAGGTTCGTAATTCAACACCAGAGGTTGCAGAATCTTCTGTCATCTAAGCTTTCAAAGCAGGTCTAAGGAATCGACGGTTTACGGAGGACATAGCCATGCATCCTCCAAAGACAACCGTCAAACTTTTCGACATGGCCGATAAATACGCAGCTGCTAGCGAAGCGGTTTAATGGTATGAGGCCATTGATCAGAAGGATAAAATCCCCCAACCTGGCTTGGATAAACTAGAGAAGAAGAATAAGAAGGCTCTCAAGCGGATGGCATTAAATTGCTAACCAACATTCATGAAGGAGTCTGTGCAACATATCATTCCTACAGAACACTGGTTGGTAAAGCCTTTAGACAAGGATACTATTGGCCAACTATCTTTCATGATGCAAAAGAACTCGTGACGAAGTGCGTACAATGTCAGTTTCATAGCCGACAAGTACATCAGCTGGCACAAGCTTTGCAAACAATTCTTCTTTCTTGGCATTTTGCAACCTGGGGACTGGACATTTTGGGACCTTTCCCAAGAGCACCCGGGGGCTTCAAATTCCTTTTCGTCATGATTGACACGTTTACAAAATGGATCGAAGCCAAGCCTATTGTTAAAACAACAACTACGGCCGCTAAGAGGTTTCTCACAAAAAATGTGATCACACGATTTGGTGTACCCAATCGTATAATCACAGACAACGATGCCTAGTTCTCAAGCGGTCAATTCCAAGAATTCTGCGAAGAACTTGGCATCAAGGTACATTTTGCTTCTGTTGCTCATCCGCAGAGCAATGGAGCAGTTGAGCGAGCCAATAGTATCATTATACAGGGGATCAAACGCCGAGTATTCAACTAGTTAATAAAACAGTGAGGAGCTTGGGCTCAAGAGCTCCCTTCTGTATTATGGGCCGTTCGAACCACGACCAGTCGTGCGACCGGTGAAACACCTTTCTTTTTAGTTTATGGTGCTGAAGCCATGCTTCCTCCAGAACTAAAACTTGGCTCTCCTCGAACTGATTGTTTCAGCGAAAACGATCAGAATGAACGACGACTCGATGACATCAATTTCTTTGAAGAACGACGAAACCAAGCCTTGATACGATTAGCTGTCTACCAACAAGCCGTGAGAAGGTACCATAGTCATAAGGTGCAACCTCGCAGCCTCGCTGTAGGTGATCTGGTTCTCAGAAAAATTCAGAACCAAGCAAATCGCAACAAACTTTCTCCTAAGTGGGAAGGTCCTTACACTGTGGTCGAAGTCACCCAACCAGATTCTTTATGACTAGCTATGTCTAATGGGCAAGTTTTGACTAATTCTTGGAACATTGAGCAATTGCGTAAGTTCTTTGTTTAAATTATTTTGTACATTCTTTCAATTATTTTCAGTTAAACAAAGATTAGTCATTCCTTTATTTATTTTGACAAGTGATATTGTTTATATATCTGTACCTATACTCTGGTCGTCTATCGTTGTTATTTACACTAGTCGGAGAAGACAGTTTTCTCTCCGACATCCTTTACAAGGATCTCTGTTACTCTTTGGCAACGACTTCTAAGTCATCAAGCTGTATGGGTCCTAGTCGTGATCATTCCGTGAATGATTCTCACGCGCGACCGCACACTTTTCTTAATGAAATATATGAGTAATCATAGCATAATACAAATAACTTCATGTATTAACTCATATGCTCAAGATTGTGAAGGCTATGTTTCCTCATTTCAAGATTCTGTTCTACTCTCGTTTGGCTACTGGTCGGGACACGAAAAGCCTCCTAGTCGAAGTCTCTCCTTTTTCACACGTGGTCTTGCCCACTGGAAGGAGCTTTCTAGTGACGGTTCTTTTCTTACGATCCTTGCTGCCAGTCGAACTTAAGCTGAGCACGTTTTTTGAAGTGTCTTTCATGTCTTTAGTTCTTAGCAGTTCCTCTGACTAGTTTTGTATACTAAATATAAATAAGATTACTTGTCATCCGTTGCATACATTTTTTGCATAATTTTTTTTCTCATCAAAGCAAGTCTTTTTCTTCCTACCATTTACTATTTTGTTTGGTATTCTGATTATTACAAAACAGATCTATAGCTAGTCGAAATCATACGCTGGTTCTGACCAAATTGATTACCTAATATTGCTACGATCGGTTTTATCATATAATCGGTATATGCCTTCAAAATAATGGTTGAGACTTTAAAGTTCTCTTTCTTGGCTTACTGTTTATATAGTAAAGTTCTTCTACTATAAATCAGTCGGAGGCTAGAGAATATATGAGTACTTCAAAAGTCAAAAGGATAAACAAAAGACTTGTTGATGGCCAAAAGGTAAGTTTTATATATTTCATAATTCTTATGTTACAATGTCCTACTCCTGGATATCTCCAGGCTAGTTGCTACTTGACGAAGATCCGACCTCCATTTCCTTTGCAACCTTGGTCTCCGAGAGACTTTAATTCCTCGAGAAACCTGGTCGCCTCATCAGGCAAGCAGTTGAAATCTTCTTCAACAGCTTGGAGATTGGTAGAGGGGTCGGAAGCCTTTAGTTTTGCCAAAGCAAAACTAACTCCGCTGGCCACAACTTCTTTTATTGTCCGGGCATATTTTTCTCTAGTAGTTTTGAGCAGGCTGTTGAGATCTTCCAGAAGTTGGCCTAAATAGTTCATTTTCTTTGTTGGACCTCTTAAGATAGGCAGACTCAATCCTAATCCCATATCAAAGATCATTTTGTTAAGTGCATGGACCTTTTCATCAAGGTTTTGCACAAGAGCTGTCTCCTTGTCTTGTTCAAATTCTAGAGCCTTGTTTGTTCTATTTAGTGCTTGAGTTTGCTCTGCATGAGTAAAACAAATAATGAATAAGTATGATTAGAAGAGACGATATGCTGGTCAAGTTTATGACCAATTACCTTCAATCTTCTTTTCAAGAGTCTCAACGACTCCCTTGTACCTGGTCGTCACGTCTGCGATCGACGGGTCCTTAGCTTGGCATTCTTCCTCAAGCTGGGTCCTTCTGGCTTTATCAGCCACGACCTCTTCTTTTATTTTCTCTAAATCTATCAAATATGATAAGGGAGAATAATTAAATAAAAGAACCAATTATTGAAGAAGAAAAGTTTAGAAGAAAGTTCTTACTTTCCAATTCGGAGTATTTTTGCTCTAGGATCTTTATTCGTTGGGTCAGTCCTCCGAGCACAGCAAAATTCTCGACCATGTGCTACACAAATAGCATTCTTCATTAGGTTTCTTATAAACTTTTTAGTGGAGAAACTATGAAACTGGCTGTGGATACTTACCCGAATTGCCACGTCATTATAATCGGCAAAAATTGTATCAGGACCTATCTTGGCTTGATGGTTCGATATTTTTCCCCAAACCTCATCAAGCTCCTTATCCTCGATAAATCAGGGGAAAAAGGGAACTTGTTAGCTCGAGAGGAATTATCAACAGGGGTCGGAACCTATCGAGGGTCTTCAGGGGCATCTATCTCTGCAGATGGAGTTAGAATCACCACTGGATCCTGAACGACCGCCGGCACCGACACTTGCTCGGGGGCTTTCTCGACCACTATGTCTTCAGGAGTTTTTTTTCCTGAGAAGTGCTTTGGACGAGAACTTCCTCAAGTGTCTGTTCCTCAACAACGTTTTGGTTGGAAACGACCGGAACACCAGAAGATCTGTACAGAAAGAAGAAAGGAAAATCAAAACTTCAAATGGTTAAAGACTTTTAAAGGTATGTACTCATATGACTGTTTCGTTTATACGTACCTGGTCAATTTTTTAATTTTGACCTTGAAACGCGGTGGAATAAATTCCGTACCGCTGGCTTTCCTTTTCTTGTCAACCAATTTCATCGGTTCTGAGCCGACAGGGTTGGTTAAACCCCTCACATCTTCCAACATGAGGTCGGAAGCGATATTCTTGACCAACTGGTCAAGGATAGCGTCCTTGACCATCGGGTCGGAGGGTGTGGTTTCGTCGACCTTCAGATCAGTTGTTTCAGTAACAATTGTTAGGTCATGAACGACCACTCTGGGGTCTACGACTTCCGCAGCCTTGCTCTGCAAACCCTCAATTTCTCCCACCTAAGTCAAAAAACAAGTTTGATTAGGTGATGAAATCTTCTATCTAAGTATATATATCTTCTTTTAAATGCTCTTTTACCTTGGAAGAATCATCTTCTTCTACTGCCTCTGGGCAGGAATCGGTCAGAACCAAAGCAGGATTATGATCCTTACCGGATTGTATGATTTTCAATCTGACCGCTTACAAAATTAAGAGCGAGATCAATAAACAGATTACTGTAGCAAACCCTAGGGTTTTCCCCCTCCTTCTTTTGTTGGTAGCTGCTTTCCTCATGCGCCATGGGCCACTTTAGCTAAATTCCCCCCTTATGGTCGGCCACCACCTCCCACCTTTGGGCCAAATACCAATGGGCCTGAGGCCCCGGCCCAGGTTGTCCAAATTTCGCTGTAAACCCCCTCTTTAACTGCTTAAATAACTATTTTCTATTTAGTCCTTCTCCTAATTTAATTATTCTCTCCCGAATATTCTTTCGAATACTTTTGGGGTATTACACAAAAGTTTGGTCCTTAATGGTCCGGACAAGACTACCACATACCCGGGTCTCATGCACGAAGGCACCCTCACTAACAACCACTTTTCTAGACCTAAATCCTTTTTAATTTGACCAATATAGACTTAACAACCAACATTCTCTAGACTTGCATGACTAAGCATTCAATATACAATATAGATACTTCATCACAACCATCCAACCTTAAGCATATTTGTACTAGACATATCAAATATAACAACAAGTATAATACATAACTACCTAACTCATAAACATATCGATATACCAAAATAGCATGCAAGCGACAACATTGCATTTCAAAATACTAAGTAATAAAAGCTGGGATCAATATAATGCAAAAACAAAGTTCAAATGATGATTGCCTTGCTAGAAGTCTAATTGTTCACTCTCAGTAGCATAGTCGCTTGCGTCGGGCAAATTGGAATCTATAAAAAGACGATATTAAATCAACACCGAGAAAAGGTGAAAAATTCAAAGTGCTCAAAAAAGCATAAAATTTTTACAGTAGAGATATTTTTATTTTATATGAATTTAGGTGAAATAATTATTTTATTTGGAGTTTATACGAGAGAGTTATAGCAGTTTGAGAATCTACATTTGAGAAAAAGCTAGAAAATCCAGTTCTGTTGCTATTCACCCGAATTAATTACTTTAGTGAAAATTACCAGAATAGTGGTGGAGATAAGAATTGCATGGTTATAAATATAATAAAAATTTATGTTCAATAAAAATTGAATCATCCCATTTGGAGTTCAAATGAATTTTCTATGAATTTTTAAAGTTAATTCAATTTCTAGTGTAAAAATAATTCTTTACCGAAATCCATTCCAATTCTGAAATTTTCTGTGGCAGTGACATGTTTAAAAATTATTCCATGAGAAAGTATATTAAAGATTCAAACCAACAAAATTGGTTTCACTCAATTTGGAGTTAAAATGATTTAGTTATGAATTTTTGAAGTTCTTTGAATTTAGAGTGCAACAATAAATCATTTCAGAATTTCTAAAAGCATTTAACACTTTTTATACCTGAGCTTACCTAGCCTTGGTAGCTGACATGCGGGGTCCACTACATAGTTTCCTTTTTCATTTTATTTTTGAATTAAAACCAAACTGACAGGCAGGCTCGGTTTGTCATTGACTCAATCCATGCAATAGTGCATGGACCGATTGTCAACATGCACAGTCCACCGGTCCATTTGCACAGTCCTCAGGCCCACATGTCATTAACTTAAAGCAAATCAGTTTAATTTAAATCCTTGTTTCCTGTTCACGGCCCCACGTGTAATAGACTCAACAGCTATTAAATGACTAATCATTACTCAGCTAAACGTCATTTACTCCCTAATCTGACATTGATTTCGCAAATCAGTTGCTACTGTGCTGGTCGGAATACCGACAAAAACCCGAAAATGTCTGGGTTCATTGCCGGGCTCACCGCTGGCGACATGGTCCACGCTGGTGTGAACCAAGGCTAGGAATGAGTTCCTAATAGCATTGCTCTTCTACTAGTACCAACGGTGAGGGTTGGGACGGCGGGTAGCGGCGGTGCGACGGGGAGAGGAGGTGGTGAGCTACGATCAAAGTTGCATGTCACAACCCAATGGCACATCGAGCTAAGCATCGTGCGCAAATGTAACTAGGTGGTCTAGTGAGGCTACCTGAGTGACGAGGACAGTCGGAGAAGCTCTGAGGAAGCTTGTCATCGACAATGGTGACAACGACACTATGGTTCACATGGAGATGGCACTCTGCGCAAAGAGAAGGACCATGAAGTTTTGGGATAGCTCAAGCAACGTTAATAGATGCTCTAATAGGAAGCAATTGGAAAAATGCATTACCAGAACATAGTTGGGGAAGAAGATAGGTTTCTTCGGCCGAAAATGGGAAAGTTCAAGATTCTCGAGCTCCTGTGAATAATACGACAAATGAGTTGAGGGGAAATTAAACTAATGCCCAAGAACACGTTATGACGCGCATAAAGGAGGAAATGGCTCACCGGAGCGATGGTTTACACCGGTGATGGCTTTCGGTGCGTGTCCACTGGTGACGAAAACGACAATGACGTTTCGGGCGCTACAAGCAATGGCAAAGGTTCACGTTAGTAAAAATGGTTACGGCGAGGTGAGTAGAAGATAAAGGACAAGATGGAGCGAAGCTTACCCGAGACTTGAGCTCAAACGAGTGTCTTCCTCCTCAGCCACCAAGAGGAGGAATGAGGGAGAAAAGAGGGGCAGGAGGGGGTAATAAGCTCGGGCAATGACGGAAATGGAGGCGGCGTTAAGTAGCGAAGGTTCCGGAGTGGTCAAACTGGGCGGTGGATCCACGGCGTCACCTACGTGGAAGGCATCCTCAGCCGCATGGCGTGCTCGCTCTGGCATCGCCAACGGGAGGTAGGAGACGCAGCTGACAAGCGGGTCCTAGTGGTTAGCGGCTCAATTGCACGCGGGTCAGAGCCTAGCTCAGCTGGTTTGATTAGTTGATTGGGTCAAGTTTGGTTAGGTTTAGTTGGCTCGGTCGGACTCGAGTTAAATAGCGGGGGCTAGGTCGGCTTTGAGTCCAATAGTT
Organism: Phyllostachys edulis; assembly: GCA_036346405.1. NCBI lineage: Eukaryota > Viridiplantae > Streptophyta > Magnoliopsida > Poales > Poaceae > Phyllostachys > Phyllostachys edulis. Next base: position 9,625,756 of record CM070550.1, on the reverse strand, counting down.
GACTGAAGATTTAATTCAAACCTTCCACTTTTACTGGTTGATTAAAAATAGCAAATAAATTCGTAAAAATCCGAAATTTTTCAAAGAGGTTTCTGGGATGACCTAGTACACAAATAAATTTTCTAAACTCACTGTTAATCTTGTATTTTCTTATTTTTAATACTTTGACCGCGAGGGTTATTGAATTGGGATTTTAATTTTCTTAGGGTTTATTTGGTTTCCAAAATTTGGAAAAAATTAGATTTATTCATGATAATTATTATAAGAGTTAAATAAATTATTTTCCAAGGATTATCATAAGTATTTATTGCTATTTTCTTTTGAAGCTTCATTTTGGGTTGCAAGTTTAACTTGAATTGAATAATCACAAATGCAACAATTTGTGCAAATGCTCCAGAAATGATATGCATGCTCATGTGATGCATCTTAATTACATTTCATAAAAATGGGTATGTGAAAATTTCTCCTCCATATCATATAGTTTTTCCAGGTCTTTCTCAACTTTGTATCTGTCTAGCCACTCTTCGGCATCTAAACCTTCCTCTTCTGCCTTCAAATCCACCCTGATAAGGTGATCTAAAATTAACTTCTTCTCTTTTTTATACTTACCATTCAAATAGGCACTCCAGCCTCTCAAATATTGTCTTAATGAAGCCAAACCTCCATTCCATCTGTTTAGAGAATATAGTTGACTAGGCATCTTTTGACCAATCTCCTCCCACTTCTCCAGAACCATCTCTTGGAAATTCTCCTCACAAAACCACTTCTTCTCAAAAAAGAATCTCCCTAACTTCCTTGCAACATTCTTCCTAGTATCCAACACAATTGGACAGTGATCAGAACCTACTTTAGTCAGACTAATAGAATTACAAAGAGGAAATCTGGCCTCCCAACTAGTTGATACCATAATCCTATCAAGCTCCACCATGATAGGACAGGACTACTTATTTGTCCAAGTAAACCATAGACCACCCCTCTTAATCTCCATCAAATCATTAGCAGTAATGAAACCATTGAAGCTGTCAATCAAATTGTAATTGATATTACCAGAACTTTTGTCCTCTGCTGTTCTAATCAAATTAAAATCACCCCCAACACCAGAGGTAGTACTGCAGAATAACATTTATCATGAAGCTCCCTCGGAAAATCATGACTTAAATCATGATGAGCAGGTCCATAAACAGTCAACACTTCCCATCTGAAATTGTTTTTTTTTATGTCTCAACATCATACTAATAAAAAAACCTTCCTTTGTCACCCCCTTCAATCTCCAGCTCATCTTTTCTCACCTCCATTAAGATACCCCCAGAATGCCTATTAGCAGGAGACCAGAGCCAACCAAAAATCTCCATTCTCTGCCAAGTCTTTAAGATCTCTATCAGAAAAACCCTTCTTTATAGTTTCTTACACCTTTACCACATCAAATCTCTCCTTAACAATAAGCTCTTTGAGTTGCCTCCTCCTGGCTAGTTTACCCAACCCTCGAATATTCCAAAAAAGAAACTCCATGTATTGAACTTTCTAGATATACCCTTATCCTTTTTCAGCCTATTGCTTACTTTTTTGTTCAGCTTAAACCCCACAACACCCCTTGATTCATTATCAACCACATCCAACTGAGCTTCTTCACCCGTATTGACCTTTTTAATTTCACTTTCCACTTTCTATCTAGAGCTATTGCTTTTTCCCAGTTCTGCTTTAGCAATAGCAAATCTAGCTACTTCTTGTGCTTGCATAGCAGAAATCACATCTTTGGAACTCTCTACTTGAGATCCCAAAGTAATGCCACAAGAAACAACCACATTTTCTAAATACCTAATAGGATCATTATTAGGAATATTAAAAGGATTGTTCTCAGATGTACCTTGAGATTCTTGGTTCTGGATGGACTTTAGCATAGCAGCCTTCTCCTGCATGGGAATCCCTTGGCCTTGGATACGATTGCTCTTCCTAGTAGGCATCTGAGGGTCCTTAACCCTACCTTTACCCCCCCCCTTTTTTTTTGCCAAGATCCATTCTTTTGCTAATCCCTCAACCTTAGGCAATAGAAATGTTTCTCTCTCCCTGCTGACATTCATATTAGCTTCCTCTTCTTCTTCATTTCTATCAACTTTACCCACAAAAGTGTTCTTGTCCTCTGCAGCTTGACACCCCATAGACACTATGAGAATCCTAAAACTTATCTTAATCTAAACGACGATAATCAGCAATTAGTAGTAAATTAAATTCATCTAAAACATGAACAAAATATAATTATAGATTAATATCGAACACATCGCCAAACAAATTCATACAAGATATATCCTAAAAAAATTCATCAACACAAATTACAATATGAATTATTACAACAAAAATGCAACATCGATATAGCTCAGAGTCAATTATAAGAATCCATCTCCATAAATGACACATGAATTTGAAAGTAATAATACAACAGTGTTACGCTCTCAAATTAATTACAAGAATTATTTACAATAGATCAAAATAAACAATTACGGCTTTGAGTACATTACAAAAGAAAACAATAAAATCTTGCATGCATAATGCCGAAGCCTTGCATCCTTGTCCGTCTATTGTCAGCCAGTCGAACGCATTCCTCGGCCAACCTGATACACTGCCCATGTTTCCATCGTCCGCCCACAACCAAAAGACCAGTAGCAAATCAGAAACTAAAAATGAAAGTTAGAAGTAGAGAAGGACTGCCGTCATATTTCATGAAGCTCATCGAGGTTCCCATACTGACCTCGGTCAGTCGGCACCATCTTACTTCAGTGGGTTTCATCACCCGACAGTTATAGAAAATCCGACACCCACTTTCCTGACTTACCTCAAACCGCAGAAAGTCCGACAAATAGTGCATTATGGACCATTGGTCCATAACTATTACCCAGCCAAACAGTAACATGAGAGGGGGAAAAGGATCAGGTAAGGGCAATTGGGGCAAAGCACATCAAAGAAGGAGAGAGGTAAACTAGAACCTCCCATTCATAAGCCTCCATCCTCACAAAGCATCACAAACCACACTCACACTCATCAGTACACAACCAAGAGCCACAACCGAGATCAATAAGCTCAAGCAAGCCCAATGCCTCCACCAGACAACACAAGAGCAAGCCAAGGCCAAGGCAAGCTCCAGCAAGCACCTTCAACCCACACAAGAGAAGTCGGGGAGAACAAGAGGCAAGAACCAGGAGGGACCGAAGCGACCAAAGGGACCAACAAGAACAAGTGGAGAGCACCATCACCACCGCAGCCAAACATCTCTGCCATTCGCAAACTGACCAAGCCAGGTAACCCACCCCTCATGCCTTCATTCTCATTTTTGTCCAAGCCGAACCCACCATAGTAGCATCATCATCCACCAATCCATCACAGAGCAGGGGGGAGTGAGGTAGAGGAGTAGAGGAGTAGTATACCTCAATGACCACAGTAGCACCACCGCCGGTCGAACCATGCGCACCTGACGGCCTCGCACTCCCTGGCGTGCGGGAGGCCTCTAGCCCCGTCGTAGCTAGCCTAGGGTAGCCACCTCCGTCACCATTCATAATGCATGAGCATCAATCAATCATACATCAGAAAATAATCAAGCCCAAACATTGAAACCAAATTAACAAAAAGAGGGGAAAATCAAATTCGGGTAAGAAGAACCCAAATCCCAGCCCCCATCCCCCAAAATCGGCCCAAAACTAGAGGCCAAGAGGTGCGGCTGAGTCGAGGAGGTGCACGGCGACCGGAGGTTGATCTGGCACGGCGCATCACTGGCCAGAAACTAGGAGGCACGGCGTGGCGCGAGCCGAGCGCGGGTTGAGTGGGCTCACCAGGATCGAGCTAGGGATGGCACAGGGAGGCGCGAACGAGCCAGGGAGGCGCGCGCATAGGTGGGCCGAGCCGAGCATGCGAGGGAGTCAGCGCAGGCACACGTGTGCGGCAGCAGGCACACTGAGCCGAGACCAACCGGGTGTGACGCCAAGAGCTAGCCATTCGGCCAAAGCAAAGCTCTAGAGAGCAAGAATGGGAAAGGAGAGCAAGAAAGAGGAACCAAGTGCATTCGGCCAAACCGAAAGGATAAGAGGGAGAGAGAAAAAGAAAAGAAAATTAAAAATTAAATTAAAATTAGAGAGAGAGGGAGGGAGGGAGAGAGAGAGAGAGAGATTAAGAAAGGGGGAAGAAATTAGGTAGGGGATAGAAATGTAAATTATACAGAGGATTAGTAGTAGTAGATTTAACGATAGAAAATAAAAGCGGGAAAAAGGGTGCAATATTAATCTGAGACTTGTTAAATTAATTAAGTCACCGATAAAACTCACTAAATTAGAAAAATAGTCTGATTTCGTTTGAAATGATTTAATCGTGATAGAATAACAAAATTAAACAACCCTCGATAAATATCATCCCTAGAACAGACTGGCCAGAACCAGTTAATAACAAACGCGTGCCCCGAGTTTATTTAGAGAATTAATTAAATACATACACATCTGAGTAAAATCGATTAGGCATATTTGCATGAGTAAAATTTAATAGACCTAGTTGCATGCGGGTATGTGTAGTATTTTATTTTCGTGCGATAAAATGCGAGAATAGGCAACCTCGATCCTAGAGCTAACAGACTAGAATAACCGCAGTTGGGGAGTGCTAACCTAACGGGGGTCCAAAAAATTTATTAAATTAAAATACACTGACAAAGAAAATCAACTGATTAATGTACGCATAGTAGCACCCAATGCAACTAAGTATTAATTTATTATTCGCGTTTACCGTATAATTGCAGAAGACGAAATGATACAGGCAGATGTATCTAATCTAGATTTCGTTGACGCCGATCTTTTCTACGATTACGAAGGTAAGCCTATCTCTTGAATATCAACTTAGTTATATGAAATGTAAAAGTTATATTACTGTATCATATATGTATGTGCATTAAAACTATGTCTCAAAATCAAATCGAATAAAAGAACGAAGAGAAAATAAAAGAGATGAAGATGAGAAAAGAGCAGTCTAGCTGAGAGGAGCAGCTGGGCTGTAAGAGAAATATTAGGCTGGTAAAGGGGGCCTGTGGCAGGAAAGAGAAGAGGGAAGAGGTGGGACCCTTTACATATGGTCAATATATAAGGACTAACAAAACTATTACTCGGATAAGAGGCCGTATTTAAGTGCCAACCATTTTTCCATTTTGACAGGTAGAAAATGCTACCCTGTTATGTGGCTATACCCTCCACATCGGGTAAGTAATATTGCATGGGTGAGTTATGGAGGAACCTAGGACCGACAGGAAGAGTCCGGAAGTGGGGGATCCAAGATGCTATAGTACCGCAAGGTGGAGTGTTGGGTGCGGGGATGACCAGCCCAACCAACATTATGGGAACTCGGTGGAGGACTACCCCAGGACACCGATGCAAAATAATGGATGGAGACTTAATCACGTAACTTGAAAAACGTTCTGTATTCTGAACTCGAAACCACGTCAAAGGAAATGTGGGAGACCTAGCGTACAGAGAGCTCAGAGTAGCTATGGGTAAAGTGGTACAACGCCTGCGCAGTGCTATCTATCAAACCGTGAATTCATGCATGTCTTCTGGACTGGAGTCTACGGTGACCGCTAGGGGTTTATCTTCTTATCGAGTGACAAGTAGTCTTTTCGGAATTAAAACTGCCACATAAATCTTGGTAAATTATTTTTTAGAAAAAGAGATGAGTTAGAAAATGTGATAATGAACAAAAAAGAGTCATACAGTGCATCTTTGCTAATAAATGCTTGCTGAGTACATTAGTACTCATTCTTGCTATTATTCTCCTTTGTTAGATCCTAGTCCGACCAGAAACTATCCTGAGTGGGATGAAGGACACGTAGGTGCCGAGGAGACCGTAGGAGGCGAGGGCACTTACTACGAGGACCAGGGCAAGGTGAACCCCATATTCGGCGAGTGGGACGAGTAGACGATCGGTAGAGCAGGGCAGGCAAGCGAGGGGAATTCTTTCCTGTTGTAATTAAATAATTGTATTAAAGACCATAGCCTTACGTGGCTAACTGCTATAATAAAGTACAGTTTCTATCTTATTGTTCTACTGCGTTAACTTTAGTAAGGCTTACTATTCGTTGGAGCGGTGTTCTACATGGCAGACGAATAGTAATCCATATGCTTAAGTGTGATTACCCTCCGGGGTAATGACACGGGGCACCACAGACACCCGCTCCTGTAATTGATTATTGGAAAGTTGCTTACTAGCAGCAACATCCTGGCATAATAGAGTCACTTCCCTAGAAGTATTACCTTTAGAAGAAAATTTTAAACATGGCCAAAGAGTTGCTGCCACCAAAGCAGGACCCACATTGGTATGCACCACTATCTCCTTAGATGTATCTTGGGTAAACTCCATTCTATTATTTGAAATCACCCCTTCAGAATTACCAGATAATTCCTCATCCCCTTCCACTTTGTCCTCACTCTCCTAATGACTAGATAACAAATTGTCATTACCATTAGTAGGGTAACTAAAAGCAAGTGGCAAAACTGGAAGGATTTGATTGTCAATATTGATTTCCACAATCTCTTTGCCCTGAATAGACCCCTCAGAATCTGACACCCTCTGATGTTTAGTTTTGGTTTTGTGGGACTCTCCGCCACTTTTGTGATTAGAGGTCTGATGAGAATCCCCTCCAAACTTTTCAGCAAGTTTTTCCCATTTTGTCTTATGAGTACTTCCATTTGATTCCTCCTCTTCCTCATCATCTTCATCTTCCTTCCTTTTGTCATGAGATTTATGGCCTAGGTCTCTATAAGGACCACCTTTCCTTTTCTCCACAACCCCTTCTACTTCAAATCTGATTTCATAACCCACAACATTAATGAAAATCTCCACAAAACAGTTGATACTAGAAGGGCCTCTACAGTTCACTTTAACCCTGACTTGATCCACTCGCATCAAACTAATCTCATCAACCTCAATAGGTTCACCTACAATACTAGCTAATTCTTTAACTATTTCCATTGTTTTGGCAGTATTGGAATACCAGATACCTTCACCCAAAAACGAACAAGGACAAAAGAGGCCTCAGGATCTAAATTGGACTTCTCCACTTTAGCTTTGATAGAATGAAGAGCTAATTCCACCCCTCTTACTTTAGACCAAGTGTCTAAGATAGCTTTAGAAGAAAAAAAAACCACTGCATACTTTGATTCAGATAACTTTCTGACCTTCTAATCCCAATTAGCTTGGATCAAATGTTTTAACTCGGCTTCAATTCGTTGGACAGAAGCCACCCTCTCTTTGATACTAAGAACTCCAGTTGCTGCTTGTTGCTCAGAAAGTTGCAACCAAGCACTTGAAGACTATAGAAACCCTGACCAAGAATTCCAAAGCCAAAGAGCTTCAACCCCTGATACTTTTTATCATCAGGACAACGAGAGGTCATATGACCAGTCTTTTTTACATTTGTAACACACCGAAGGGTTTCTGCATCTAGCTTGGTGATGCCCTGATTCCAAACACCGAAAACAAGTACCTCTATCTTCATATCTTAACACCCCAGTGTTTGGTCCAATCTCACCCCAACTTTTTCTTTTGCTCCTCCCCTTTACCTGTATTCACTGGATCTTCCCATTTGGCCATATAGTATGAAAAAAACCTCCTCTTGCCCCAAAACCACCCGTAGTATCCCCTCTAAACTAGATCCCTCTGTTGAATCCTCCATCTTTTCCCATGTTCTCTCTGCCGCGATCTTCCTCCTACCACCCCTTGAACTGATCAGGAGCATCTCGATCTGACACCCCAGAGTTTCGAAAATCATATCTAGATCTATCTGCTCTGGGAGGAGATTGAAGCATACATGGTCTTTGAAAAAACCCCTGATGACCTTCCTGGAACCTCCTCTTCTGGTCTTGATCTCTTATCAACTTCTCTCGCAGCTCATCCTCTGCCAGCAGATCTTTCTCCTCTATCTACTCATCGGGAGTACTACGCTTTCTCCCAATCTTGTTACGAGAAGAATCCCCAAAGCGATGAGGGGGTCTTCCTGTACCACGATCCATCCCTCCTTCTCTCACAACTTATGCGAAGGATCTACTCAGAGGAGGAGGACTACGATTCCGCCTAACCAGCCTAGCTCTATCCCCGAGCCGACAAACTTCGCTCGCTCTAGCGAGGGACCCTAGCTCTCCCAAACATGCCCCCTTTGGAATCCAACGTCACGACTGCGCTAGAATCCTACACCACGAGTGGGAGTAAAGGTTAAGTAGCGAGGTGCCGAACCTGCGGGCCGGCCCAACCGGCCCATGAAAAGTGTCGGTGGTCTTCGCCCACATCCCATGGCACTCGCCTTCATCCAATCCTTGATCGGCGATTCCACGTGTCGATTCCCCCGCGACGCAACTCTGACGAGCGATGCCGAGAGACGTCGATCTCCGGCTGCATTTGAAGGGCACCCCCAAACACCCGGAAGACTTCGAGAAGCTTCTAAACCCAAGTTCGCTTCCGGAGATCCCAATGGCAATGCAACCTCCTCCAAAGGCGGGAGATCCTTCGTCGAACCGCCCTTGAGGTAGGGATCCAGGGCATGGCGACCGGGACTCGCAGTCGCAGCCAAGCGAGAGGTTGAGACACCCTCGCCGCCGTCCGCGACAATGGAGAAGGAGGTCTTCGGCGATTTCATGAGATGATATCTCGCAGCTTTCAAAACAAGGGTTGGGGTGAGAGAGGCTCGAACTCTTGACCTCAGGATCACTTGCTTTAGCTGTCACACTCATTTCATCTGTTGATATAGCGCACAACAGAGGTAATACGCTCATGTTTGAAAAAATGATCTACATAAGAAACTCGGCACCTGTGTACAACAGCCACAGCCAAATGACGTGAGTTAACTTCTAATGGAGATAATTGTTGCCCGTAAATGTGTAATCTTAGAGTATCTCTTGTACCCAACTCAACAATGAACAAGTGTCATGACTTGTAGTGTGGATTGGAGATCGACAAGGATGTTGGTCACATAAAACACGTGCCAACACGAGGCGTGAAAGGATTGAAGCAAGGGGCCCATCACTAGAAGTTTGCAGGCACGCTGACACTTGGCTTCAACGTAGAGCTGGCAGAAGCGTACGTTGCAGTGCATGAGGACATAATTGACAAGGATGTCATGCACTGGAGATGCGCTTAGATGTCATCTTTTCCCTGCCTCCAACTCATCTCGGAGAAATATCTGTGATAGGCCGTCTCAAGATACAAGCAAGGAAAGAAAATGCATGCACCTCTCTCTCTCTCTCTCTCTCTCCTCGTTGGGCCAACTCACTCAGTCACGAAGGACCGTTTCTACATTTCACATCTCCTCTCCCGTGCATAGCGTCTAAAATAGTTTCTGACGTCTTTATCCTCCAGTGGGCTAAAGCGTTAGAGACGCCCTTGTAATTTTTGAAAGCAAATGTTCGGACAAACAAACAATAACGAAATGATGCCATTCCGTACATGAGACGGATCGTGTTGGCTACTGCACAATTAACATGCAGCAGCGCCAGCGCCCACTGCGTGTAGACTCGACGGAACACGGGAAGATACGATCACACGGGGAGCGAACTTGAGCTGTGTCGTGCGGCGGCGAAAAGCGACGGCGCCGCAAGCGATAAAAAAAGGCAGGAAAACACCGTTGCTAAGGCGCTAGCTACCCGTTACGCACGGGCGCGGCACTAACGCCGTTGGGTCGCGGGATCGGGCGCCCGCCCGCCCCGAGCAAAGCCGGGTTAGGCTACTGACAAGTGCGCGCAACCAGTACTGCTGTTACTGCTGCCGTCGCAGGCAGGCAGATATGACACCGCGCGGGGCCCCTAAAGCCTGCGGCCGCGGCTGTTTCCCCGCTAGCCTCTGTCCGCCCTACTGCCTGCAGCACGGCAGCAGCAGCGCCCGAGTGGCAGCTTCTGCCGCGCGCAGCGCCCAGCGCGCGAGGAGAGAGAGGTGCGTGTGAATTGGCCAAAGGCACAGCAAAAACATCGGTAAAAGGGCGGTACGAGCGATTAGGCAGGCGCGGCAGGGCGTGTAGGGATAGATAAGATCGTAACACGCCCCGGGCAGGCGCGGCGCGGCGCGGCGCAAATCTGCCGGAAAAGGCCGAGCCCCTCGACCGAGCCGTTGCCGCTGCCACCTCTGACACAAAGCCGAAACCGCTCGCCCGACCAGCCCACCCATCACGAGTTCCAAAAAAACGCCACATTTCTCGCCGCGGCGTATGTGCGCTTGCGGCGGGGCGGGATGGAGGCAGTGGGCGACGCAGCAGGAGCGTGGGCAGGGGAGGGGGCGCAAGGCCGTTCCCAAGGCGGGGCCAAGCGCGGCCGCGGCGTGAGTGAGAGCGCCGGGTTGGAGGTGGCGGCCGCGCCGTGGGGGCAGCCGCCGCCGCCGCAGCAGGGGGCGGGGGCGGCGTCGCGGATCTACCGGGTCCGCGCGGCCGGGGGGAAGGACCGGCACAGCAAGGTGTACACGGCGAAGGGCATCCGCGACCGCCGCGTGCGGCTGTCGGTGCCCACCGCCATCCAGTTCTACGACCTGCAGGACCGCCTCGGGTACGACCAGCCAAGCAAGGCCATCGAGTGGCTCATCAACGCCGCGTCCGCCGCCATCGACAAGCTCCCGTCCCTCGACCCGGCTGCTTTCGCCGCCGTCAACGAGCAGGCCGAAGCCGATGCGGGCAAGGTGAAGCATCAGCAGGTCAGCAAGTCCGGGTGCAGCAGCACGTCGGAGACGAGCAAGGGGTCCGAGCTCTCGCTCTCGCGCTCCGACGGCCGCGTGGGCGGCTCCCGGGACAAGGAGGTCACCGTGGCCAGCACCTTGGCGCAGGCCGCGTCGTTCACCGAGCTGCTCACCGGGGTGGCATCGCCCGGGGCCATTGGGTCCGCCAAGCACAGGCAGTTCTGGCAGCCGACGCCCGTTCCCGCGGTCGCTGCCGACTGCGTCGGCATCGCGCACCCCGGAAAGGCGCGCAGGGGTGTCGACGTACGGCTTTTCCGCCCCCACCGCCTCCAGTTTCGGCAATGTGCCTCCGATCGGCATGGCGCGGGCGCAGCCGTTCAACTTCGCCAGCTCCGCCGAAATGACGCACTTCTCGCTCGTTCAGGATGCGTTGTCGGCGACGTCGACTCCTGCCGAAGACTACAATCTCAACTTCTCCATGTCCTCGGGTTTCTTGGGTGCCAATAGGGGGACCCTTCAGTCCAATTCGCAGTCGCACTTCTCAGGCCAGCACCAGCAGCTCCAGATGCTGGACGGTCCGAGCCCTCCGTTCTTGTTTGGTCACGCTGCTGCGGCCGCGCACCCCGCGTTGGAGAACCAGCTCACCGCGTCCGCCGCGCTGCAGCTGTGGGATGGGTTCCGGCACTCCGCCATGAAGGAGAAGAGCAAGAACTGATCGATCACACCGCACATTCTCGAATGGTAAGATGAAAAACTCTCGAAATGTGCAAACTTTTTATCTTTGACTCCCGTAATGCCCTTCGTCATTTTGATATGATTACCTTTTCTTGGTAAAGCTCGAGGTGGACTCGTGTCCTCAAATCCCATAAAACACTGATATTCTTGTTTTGTTCCAATTGACGGGTGTCAAAATTTAAGGGGTGTCGTACTTTTTATTTAGCCCAACTTTGCATCGTATGCCCTAGCTACGTCGCATTGCATGGAAAAGGATCGAAGTTGTCTAAAATGCAATGCATGAACATGAACTGGAGAGCTGAATATGCAGGTGACATTAACTAATGCAAGCTACTGTTCATGTGGGAAGATTTTTTAAAAAAAATAAAAAAAAACATGTCCTGGAGCAATACTGTAATGCAGTTACCTTATTTGTACCGTTGCACTTCAGATTTCCGTACCAAGGGAAGTGGTTTTCCCCCTTGGATGACTAATGGTTTAGGTTTTTCATTTATTATTGGAATTTCATGACTTGTTGGCACCTTCATTAATAGCTTAATTCAGAGTTCAGATGGACTAGAAAGAGTGATCTTTAATCTTTAATATTATAAAAGAACTTAGTGGTGGTGATGAGTCTACTATCTACCATATCTTGAGTTAATGTGATCTTTTGTAGATAAATATAATATACGTACACATGTATAAGATACTTGAAGGATCTTCTGCGGATAATTAGATTATATTTGTTTGTGGTTTATGATAAGATTCTATGTGACTTGTCGATTAGATGCAAATTATACATGAAACTTTCATTTGTAGGGATAATTACCATATATATATTGGTTTTCTAAGTTTATAACTTATATTATGTTTTATTTGAAATCCGTTGTAACGTACGGGCGCTCCGCAAGTAAACTACTATATACTCATATTAGACAGGTGAAGGAATTGGGGGTTAGAGTTTGAGAAATGCATTGTGGTATTTTTTGTGTGTGTGGAAATAGATTTTTGAGATGACAATGCAACCACATAAAGAAGAATTTATTCAATCAAACCCGACTATATAGTCATATAATACATACTAAATTACAAGGTGTGATATATGGACTAAATATTCAAATGTAGTAAAGTGATCTGAGGTGTTAGGTTTGTACTTTGTAACAAGATATCTATCTGTACTTTCAGATGTTATGATAATATAGATTTTTAGCACTCCGTTACATGATATTAAAGATAGTATTGAATATTTGAATGTCCACAAAAGCTTTAGCTGTGGACTGAAACTCTGAGATAGCTGAAATAAAATGAGTGACGCATAGACTCTACTCATACAATTGCAAATCACAGGATGTTTTATTTTCATTTAAAATCATCTTTTTTTAAGGATTTCTAAAATCATCTTAACATGATTCATGAGTCCTGACCTATAGCATATAAGTTGTAATTGGTACTTGGTCATTTTGCAAGCTTGTTTCAAGAACTTGGTGAACACTGAACAGTGAGAAGTTACCGTACCTCAAAGCAATTCTACTTGTGCATGATAAGTTTGTACTTGTTCAGTAGTTCTTATCTCGAGAAAAAATGGAGTCTGCGCTGCTCTTTTTGAGTGTATAAATGAATTTTAGCTAGTGTATAGTCATGGAAAGAAAAAATCTTCCCTGAATATGTCATAATAGTTTGATGATCTTGATACCATTCTCAAGACCATAATTCCCAGTTTGGTACACAAGCTTTCTATTAAGCATTTCACAACTTTAGCTTGATGTGAACCATAATGGGTTTAATATATCTTTGCTGTGGCATTGAAGCCTGTTAAATCGTGCTACCGTTACAAATGGAAATCAATCTTTTTTTTGTCTGGGAATGGATAGGCCCCAGGCATCTCATGTGTTTTCCTTGAATTGTGCTATCCAAGGTGAGCTTGACACTTGCAGCCTTATTGATTGAACGTAGCTTTCCTTCAGATGTTGGCAAAGTGCTTCCTCGTTGGGGACCTAGTCTACATGTGCAAACTTGAACATTATAAACCATCCTACCTAAAAGAACATATCAGTTTTTTTTGCTTTCCACAAACTTGCTGTCCTGTTTTTGTTTCATTAAAAAAAAACTTGCTGTTCTGTTTGCTTCCTTATTTAGACACTAAGTCATCTGACTTCTTAATTTAGGCTGTGATTGAGTGCATGTCCCTACCTGAAAGAACCCCTCACTTTTTTACGCTTCCCGAGCACATAAACTTGCTGTTCTGTTTGTTACCTTGATTAGACACTCTGAATCATCTGACTTCTTAATTTTCTAGCAAATTAAGACTAGGCTATAATTGAGTGCCTGTAACTCTGGTGTGTTTTTTTTGGCTTTGGATGATCTCTGGAACAACATAGGTTTAGTGCATTTTTCTGGACTGGGATGCTCATCAATCGGTAGAAAAGTAGTAATTTGTATGCTGATTCTTATTGCAACAAACTTTCGTGGCTAAAGGATGTTTCCAAATATTGAATATGCATGCATTTCCCCACACATTAGCGGTTGTTTCAGTTCATTGTGCGTAGTGTAAGGCATGGTACTGCATCAACGAAAGTGTTAAATATCAGATGTCACTGTGTCTGTCCATCATCTCTTCAATATTCTGACCTCAGTGTATAAAAATCTAGCCCTAAACGCAACATAATTTCTGCTTCCCTAATGCTTGGTAATTGGAGTACTTTACAGTTAGCTTTCTCATTACATGAGTTGACTTGTGCAAGTGACTTCTTGAATACATTTTTCTTAGCACTTGTAGTACATATTAGTTTTTTTTTCGATAACGGAAGAGAGAACCCTCTCCACCTCTGCATCAAGGATACACACAGCCATTGTAGTACATATTAGTAACTTATATTGCATCTCAATCATCATTTTTGTTAACTTGCAGGAATCAAAGTCATCAAATTGTTCGAACCAGTTCCAGTACGAATTCATCTTTTGGAGCTGCTACAAGTTTATGGAACTGGGTCATCGTTCAAGTTTGCATTGGTCATCATGAACCCCGTTGCCATTATTCAGACAATCTTGTGCCTTTTCTTCTCTTCTTAGATGAAGCTGTTGTACAAATTTTGTGGGAAACGATAGTTTCAAACAAGACTTGCAAGCGTACCCCGTGATCGGGGTTGTAATCCTTTCCTTTACAAACTTAATCGAGTGAATTCATGCGCCCATGGGCAGACTATTCTGAAGTTTCGAGTTTGCAGAAACAAGTTCATTGGACAAGCATCGTCCTCTGTCCCGCAGTTCGCGGTATGAGAAAAATCGTGATTGGTAGGTGATTCAACTCTCTTCCATAAAGCAAAACACACAGTTTTCTAATTGAATTAAGGCTTGATTGGCAAATCATGCCTCACTAGTTACTCGTACCGTATCATGATTTCGTTTAGCACATGAATCTCTTTCACAAAGTTGTAAAATCAGGGTATTTGCACAGTGATGTCTTAGAAAATTCAGAATGCACCCCACTTACCCTTATTAATGTGTATGCGTACAATAAGCAGGTAAATAAGAGCGCGAGCGCTTTTTATTGCTGTAAATCCTGACCGTAACATCCTGGATTTTTTTAATTAATAAATCTTTTTTAATTTTATTTTAAAGTTAACCATCCGTGAACTTTATTTCTAAATAAGAATGGTTTTATTTCTAAATAAGAATGGTGTCGTAACCAAAGAGGTTAGAATTGGAAATAAAATTTATGAAAGTTAACTTTAAAATAAAATTAAAAAAAAGTTGATTAATAAAAAAAGTTCAACATCATGCACGGCCATTTCTTCACCTCTCATTTCTGCCCGAGGACCTGCTGCTTGTACAGCCCAACGAACTCGTACACCTTCTCCGGCGCGTACATGTTGCCGGCCACGCTCTCCCGGGGCGCGCACCGCCTCGCCCACGCCGCCAGCCCCGGGCACTCCTCCTCCACGCTGAACCCGCCGTACCTCTCGTACGTGAGGAACCACGCCGTGAACGGCACCACCGCGACGTCCACGAACCCGAACGCCTCCCCGCCGAAGAACTCCCTCGCGCCGAGCTCCGCTTCCAGCGTCCGCAGGACGCCCACCATCTCCGCCCGCGCCGCCTCGTGCTCCTCCCCCTTTTCCCCGTCCGCCGCGGCCCGCGCCCACAGCCGCTTCCCGCAGAAATGGACGCGGTCGGCGTACTCGGCCCAGAACCGCGCCCGCGAGCGCGCGTAGGGGTCGGCGGCCGGGAGGAGCGGGCGCGCGCCCGGCCACGTCTCGTCGAGGTACTGCACGATGACGAGGGATTCGCAGACGGCGCGGCCGGCGTGGAGGAGCACGGGGACCTTGGCGTGCACGGGGTTGGAGCGGAGGAGGAGGTCGCTCTTGGCGGCCAGGTCCTGCTCGGCGCGCTCGTAGGCGAGGCCCTTCTCGGCTAGCGCGATGCGGACGCGCTGCGCGAATGGGCTCCCGAACACGTCCAGAAGCAGCAGCTCGCCGCGAGCGGCCGTGCCGTCCTTCTGGGCTCCGGCCATGTATATGATTATGGGTGCGGCTGATTCGTGGTAGCGTTGCGGTATGGGACTATATGTGGAGAATGGCGATGATTGCTATACTGGTGGTCTCGCTCTTATGTGGGGATGAGTCCGGACTCCGGAGAGACCGAGGGGGACAGGCTGGCTGGCGACGTGGAACAAAATGTCACGGTCGTGGAGCGCAATAAGGAGGAAAAGATCGGGGAGACGAGCGAGCGAAAAGATGTGCGGAGGCATAAGACCCAGACAACACAGCGAACGCGAGAAGCATCGCAAGCGCGTAAAAAAAAAAAAAATCAGACGAGAGCGACGAGGATCCGCACGGGATCGGATGGGGCAAAAGAAAGCGAGCGACGTGGCCACCCTCCCCTCGTCGCAAACCTCCCTCCATTTACCCTTTAGGATTACATGTTTCTAACATCTGGAGATAATTCTTGAGTAGAGATGTACATGATCAGGCATGCTGAGTTGCAGAGATAGATATATTTATAGAAGTTTTGGAAAGATAAAAAGTTGCAATCCTAAATATGCACAACTATGATTTGTTTGAAGTGCATACTTCACAAAGGCTAAACTTGCCAGGAAACTTCACAAGAAGACACCCCCATTCGGGAGTATCCGTGAAATCCGACCTGTAGCTAACCCTCCACCTCTCTTCCGCTGCCATTCAAATCGTGGGCTGGAAATGTTGTCTTTCAGGCTCACAATCTACACAACACAGTCCAGCCACACGAAAATGAATGAGGCAGGCTGAAAAACTGCAGTAATCCTCCACAAGATGCCGTCATCAAATTGAATGAGCTAGGCTGAGAGACCATCTCCAAAAGACATGAACATCCCAAGAAAGCAATAACAGATTGAATGACTATCTCCAAATGGTTTTGGGATAAGGAAATAGCAATGCAGTAGCATTCGCCAATCGAGCAACAATCACTGAAACCAGCTCCCTACAAGCACAATATGTCAGAAAGGTGCAGACAATAGCTAAAATTGTCAGATTCAATGATAAGAGTAATTTGGATTTCTATTGATAGATGCTCATGTAGCAAAATAACAGATGCTCATGTTGCAAAATAGAAGCATGAAAAAACATATTATTGAACCGTATTGGTTATCCGTAGCTTGTGTTCATATTGCATCTTATCAATCCATGAATACATTACGGACTACAATTTTTTTTGAAGATTCCAGTACACAAGGTATTGAATGGTATTGGTTATCAGTAGCAACATACCAGATGCTCATATTGCAAAATACAAGTATGAATAAACAAATTATTGAATGTTATTGGTTATCAGTAGCTTGTGTTCATATTGCATCTTATAAATCCATGAATAAACTAATGAGTACAAAATTTTGTGATCATCCCAGTAAACAAGGTGTTGAATGCTAATGGTTATCAGTACTGAAATAACACATGCTCTTATTGCAAAATAACACATCACGAGTTCTTGCAAAATTTCTGCTATCTTGGACATGCAGAAGCACGATAAAAGTGGGATCTAGCAAAAAAAAATTCCATAAAAACAAGTGTACCAGCTAGTTTACAACGGGGAAAAATTCTGAACATATGCACTAACAACAAATCTCAAGCTCTGCGTGGATCCAGAAGCCGCACGGTCTAGACCACCTAGATCTACCGAAAAAACACCAATCGTAGCAAAAAAAAATAGGGATTTGGGGCCATACCTTCGGACCTCAGAGCTAAGCAAGAAGGAGGAGCTCAGGGAGAGCAGCCCCACCGATCCCCCCCCCCCCACTCCACTTTCCACCACATCGGGGTTAAATCAGATCCATGGCAACAGGACCAAAGCACATACGGAGGAGGGGAGGAGAGGCTGCACCTTGTGGGTCTCCAAGTGCCGCCGGAGCTGAGAGCAGGGGCGGCACCGACGCTCTGTGCGAGGGGCGAGGGGATAGGGGTGGCGGCGTAGCTCCGAGGGTGAGCGCAAGGTCGATGACCCCGACGGGGGTGGCCGAAGCTCACCACGCTATGCGGTCGGTGGAGACCGGGAAGAGGAAGGGAATGGCAGGGGAAGACAAGCGCAACGCACTGTGGAGACTGGAGAGAGAGAAGAAGCTGAACCGCTTAGCTCGGGAATTTTTCTCGATCGAGATGGTATAACATATTGGCCGAATATTTCATCCTATGGAACAGATTGGTTCTAAATCGTTTGGTTCTATTCAGCGTATCAAACACATAAATATGTCTGTTTTTAAACCATCTGGTATAGGATGGATGGGTTCACTCATCCGGATCCTAAATTTAAGATCAGGTATCCAGTGCTATAGGACAGCTAAAAAAATACACCCGCTATACTCATATATCTTTATTGAGTAAAGTTCATTCTGGGTCATAAAAGCTTTTTATCTTTGTTATCCCGGTCCATAGACTTTTAAAGTGTGTCATCCCTGGTCCCTAAACACTGTTTGGGTCTTAAACATACTCTTCTTAGAGCACGATAATTAAGACACTTTGAAAGTCTATGGAATGAGATATTGACACAAAGATAAAAAGTTTAAGGACTAATTTGAGACCCAAACAGTGTTTAGGGACCAGGGATAACACACTTTGAAAGTCTATGGACCGGGATGACACAGCATAAAAAGTTTAAGGACCGGTAATGGACTTTACTCTATGCTATTTGGTTCTACCGATGTTCCTATTCCTTAAAAAGTAATTCAAACGATCATAAAAATTACGAAAATAATTATAGATAGGGTATAATATAATCTATCATGCCACAAAATTTTAAATTTAAATTCGATCTACACATTGAAAAACAAAAAAAAGAGACAAATTCTACTGAAATGTGAGTACCAGTAGCACAAAATATGGCGAGAGCACTGTATTAGGTAATGCTACTTCCTCTACCAGTATATGAGAAAGTTTTTTTTTTGAGGGAGGATGGATGATATAAGAGCAAGATAATTATGCAAAAGCATGTTCAAGGGTGACTTTGTGAAGGCCCATGGCCATGGGCCATGCCAGGATTTGGGTTAACGTTATCGTCTTGTGTCGATGATCTAGTATCGATCAGACGAATGAATGATTGTTTGGGGGCTTCCTATGAAATAGATCCACACAGAAAAAGACACGGAGATTTATACATATTCATACCTTCTCCTGGAAAAAATAACAACCATACTCCTGTGTTCTTGTATTCAATATGCTGGTTACAATCGAGAAGGAATCACTTAGCTTAAGACTCAATGATATCTTACAGCTAACCCCGATCGTCCCTCTCTCTTTCCGCTGATTGTAGCCCTTATATAGCGTATGAAGAGGTGACAGTTACTCCATACCAAGAGACACCTCTACGCCGAATGAAATGCACATGTTGATGGTAGTTATTGTCAAAGAAAACTGCATCCCACGTCGCCTGATAGTTACATCAAGGACGTGGGCATAATTCATGCAATTATTCCAAAGGATAATTGCGTATATTAACTGCTTTGTATATTGAACGCAAGGTATAAAAGTCACCAATCAATTGGGCCCATATGTCTGTAAGTTTTATCGATTATAGGGTGGTTGTAGCAGACCTGGTCGTAGAAGGCCTTACAACCATAAGATGGTCGTAGAAAAGTTTGCGATCACTTACTTAAGGTTTCCCCTTATGAACAATAAGGAGTATACTTAAGAGTAATATGAAGATATTACTATTTATAATAGCAATAGCAGATAAACAGTTAATTGAGAATTATTATATCACCGTCAACTCACGACATCATCGAATTTCTTATGGGCCTCCTTAATTTTCTGTGCTTCCTCAAAAAACCCTCTAGCTCTCTCCAGGACGCAGTTACCCTCTTCTCTGCGATCCGCATCCCCGGGTCCCGGCGCACCCATCTCTTTGTGATCGAACCATTTGAGGGGCGTTTTATTAGGGTCATTGGGACATTTTTGGAAGCGAATTGCACATGGCAACGGCCAAAGGGCAGTATAATCACAACGAGCGTGCACGAAGAGTAGTAGAAATGTGACAGTACAGTACTACTCAAGAGTCAAGACCACAAAAATAGACAGGCCTTTATTCAGTACGCACATGCAGTGCAGGAGGCAACTCCGTGCTGCCCCCCCAAACACAAACACTTCGACCCACACACGCACGGCACTGACACACAAAACAACACAGCCTGATTATTACTTCGCCGCGGATCGATCCATCTCCCGGTCGGTCTACTCGATGCCGTACTTCTTCTTGAGCACGCCGATGAAGTCGTAGACCTTCTCCGGCGCGTACAGGTTCTTGGCGACGCTCTCCCGCTCGCCGCACCGCCGCGCCCAGGCAGCCAGCCTCGGGCACTCCTTCTCCACGGTGAACTCCCCGTACTTCTCGTAGCTGTGGAACCACGGCGTGAAGGGCACGAGCACGACGTCCAGGAACCCGAACGCCTCGCCGCCGAAGAAGGCCTTGTCCCCGAGCTCCGCCTCCAGCGTCTTGAGGATCTCCACCATCTCGGCGCGCCCCTGCAGCTGCGGCTCCCCCTTGAGCTTCCACAGCCGGGACCCGCAGTCGTAGACCTTCTTGTCGATGTAGTCGGCCCAGAACCGTGCCTGCGCGCGCGCGTAGGGGTCGGACGGGAGGAGGGGCGACCTGTCCGGGAAGGCCTCGTCGAGGTATTGGAGGATGATGAGAGACTCGCAGACGGGGTTGCCGTCATGTAGGAGGACGGGGACCTTCTTGTGGACGGGGTTGGAGCGGAGGAGAAGGTCGCTCTTGTTGCCCAGCACGTCCTGCTCCAGGTACTCGTAAGGCAGGCCCTTCTCGACCATGGCGATGCGGCACCGCTGCCCAAACGGGCTCACCCAGAAGTCCAGCAGCACGAGACCCATATTCTTCTCCCCCGTTAACAGCTCTCTCTCTCTCTCTCTCTCTCTTATGTGAGGACTGAGGAGCGACGCTTTGTTATGGAGGTAAGGATGGGGGCTCTCCTTTATAGGAGAGACCTTGTGTGCTTCCGGAAAGGAAAGAGTTTCTATAGGATCGATACCCACGTGGGATATGTTAAGAAACTATAGGATTGGCCAGAAACTGGTACATGTATGGACCCTTTATTTTAAATCCTAGTAGGTCTCTAGTCTATAAATAGATAGTGCTATTTATTGTAAACGATTGATCGATTAATAAGGGAATAAAGAGAAGCAAGAAGCCCTCTATATCTCTGTGTTCAATCTACTATTTTGTTCTTATATTCTTGTATTGTTCTAAGCGATTCTATGCATGTCTACGAGGTAATCACTCGGACTGGACTCGCCAGAGATGGTTCCTTAACACGTTATCAGCACGATCGACTCTCCTCGGATCGAAAGGTAACCGTTGATGAACGACACTCGTAGATTAAATCGTTTTCTTTCTAGATTGCTTTCAATTATGTAAATTTGCTTTCTAGATTGATTTTCTACGGTGCAAATTCGCTCTAATCTACCGCGAGCCGACTTGAAGTCGCCGACACAATATCGATCAGAAGATTGCATGGAAAAGTGGATGTCGATTGTACCGTAGATTGGAAATCGCAAATTCGTTCTAAATCTACCGCGAGCTGACTTGAAGTCGCCGGCCAAGCTGATCGGTAATTGCATGAACAGTGATTACATGAACAGTAACGCTATGAATAGGTAGCGTGATGAGCGATGAATATGTATCGATAAATCTGAATACGAAAAAATCGGTAACGATGCGGAGCCGCCATCGACCGCACACACGGCGTTCCCGCGTCATTTATATAACCGAGCCATTGCCTAGTAGCATCTCCACTGCTGACCATATAAGAGCTCGCCATCGCATCTAAATGATGGAGCCCACGGAGATCTTCACCAAGACAAGCGCTTCGACGGCCACGACGGCGCATCTACCACCCGACCAAAAGCGTGTAGCGCCTCGCCAGACCTAGCCAAATGGGTCGCCCTACGACAAGATTTCAAGACGGTAAACCGCTAGGCATTAAACCTTTAGGCACGGCCCATTCGTCTTTGTTAAATCTTGCGTCTTGGGGTCGACCCATGGGCCAAGGTGGTGGCCCAGGCATGGCCCGACGGGCATTCGTGCATTGTCAGGCCGGCACGAGCTCGTTTGGCCCGTCGGGCCAGATGTGGCTCGTTTGGCCCATCAGAACAAAAAAATCCAAAAAAATTAGAAAAATGTGTAGAATTCAGAAGTAGACATGAAAATTAAAAAAATTGAGACAATCATATTGAAAATGTAATAAAGAGCTTTATTGATGTCCAACTGGCTGCCTCGTTAAAACCTTTGCCAAGTAAAAACTCAAAATGAGAAAACATTGGCAAAGGAAAAAGAGTATAGCCTATAGCTCTACAATTCTACATACATGATACATCTTTGTTCTATGTGTCGGTGTCATTGTCTAAGTACAGATTTTTGAACACCTCTAACGATTCTGGATTTTCCACAGAGTGTTGTGTTCGTGAATCAGCTTGTTCCCAATCCTTCACAGTTAGAAGGATCTCTACCATCTCACTTGTGAGACTTGTTCTTCTCTCCTCTAATATCCTTCCAGAAAGACTGAAAGCAAATTCGGAGTAAACCGTAGAGACAGGAACAGTTAACACATCACGTGCAAGTATGGATAGTACGGGATATGTTAACTTATGGGCTTGCCACCATTGCAAGATGTTGAAACCTTCTGAGGTGAAATCCACCATATCGCTGTCCAGATAGGTGGATAGTTCCCCGCTCCTTGTGGGTCTTGGCTGAGCAGGCGCTGGTGCAGAAGAAGAAGAAGACGAAGACCTGGACCTGGATGAAGAGGCACCAAAGATCGTGCCCCCACATACTTGTCTTCCCACTCGAGGTAGGGGCTACTGGAGGTCGTTGCGAGCGGACTCCTCGGAACTTATTTTTATACCTTTGGTAAACCTCGTATAACCGAGAACGAACTTCTGCAAAATAGTTAGTATAGTCTAGCCAGTAGCATCACTAAGAAGATCAAGTCTGATTACCAAATGCACCAATTTTAGCCCTATGATCTAAAACAAATGCAAATGCATATAGGTAAGGGATTTCTCTCCAATATTTAAGGTATTTAGATTTCATGGAAACAACAGCCTCACGTAAAACTAAGTCATTTTCATGCATTTTCAATTGAGTAGCAATCTGTAAAATAGTATGCACAATGATAGGAGATATTGGATAGTAGACAGCGGACATAGCAACAGTTGCCTCGTAAAAAATTTCTAAAAATAATAGTACCTTCTCAGCAACGAACCAATGTTGCTCAGTTAATAGCAAAGTACCGTCAGTGCTAGGATAGTGTGTTTGAATAAAAACAAAAAAAGTGCTCTTGTATGGTAAAAGATGCTTAAGCATGAGGTAAGTAGAGTTCCACCTTACCTCAATGTCCAAACCGAACTTTCTTGGACGTACACCCATCGCCCTGTAGAAGTTCTTATATTGTGCTATTCTTACGTTAGAATTGTTCAAGAAAGAAATCACATCGCGAAAAGCTCTAACATACGGACTCAGCCTCTTCAGACCACATTTGACTATAAGGTTGATAATATGACAAGCGCATCGTTGATGTAGCAAGAACGAATCGGCATATGTACTCAACACTGGAGTAAGAATGTCCATGGCCCTAGAGTTTGAAGCGGCGTTGTCTAAGGTAATTGCGAATATTTTGTCTGTAAGACCAAAGTCTTCCACGACTTTGAGAATACAGTTCGCAATATTCTCCCCCATGTGTGCTACATCAATTAATTTCAAACCTATAATCCTTTTCTCCATTACCCAGTCGTCATTAACATAATGCGCAACTACACTAAGATAATTCTCCCTAGCTCGACCACTCCATATGTCTGAGGTCAAGGCCACCGAAAATGTGCACGTACTAAATAGTTCCTTTATTTTATTACGGCGTTCATTATAGTATTTCACTAGATCCCTTGTTGTTGTGCGTCTAGAAACGGAAGAAAATCTAGGATTATCGCGCATCCTAATGTAATTTTGGAAAGAAGCAGATTCGCCAAAGCCTAACGGTAAATCCTCGAAGCAATTAAGCGACAGAGAGATTGGCGGGCTACCCGAGGATCGTAGTCCCGCCTAGATCCGCATCGTCGGGGTTGTATTGCACCAAGCGTCGCCTCATCGCCAATCCTTGCTTGGTTTGACACCTTGTAGCATGTCTAAGCAAGTGCCCCGTTCCACATGTAGACTTTGCAGATAATTCATGGCGACAAATTTTACAAATAGCATATGGTACCTCATTTTCCGTTGCGTCTTGCCTGGTTGTCCTGTCGAAATTCTCCCACACTCCTGATGTAAATGGCCTCGACCTCTTTGCTCGAGTTGCCGTTAAGCCTGATGCTAATGTCGAGCCTGATGACGGAACTCTAGCTTGCTCCTTCGGTGAAACCTCTGGTTCGTTTGAGGCAGCCGCAGCCACCTCCATAGACGCAATTTCGTCCGATGAAAGTCCGAACTCACTAAGAGCAAAGTTATCGTAAGGACTGTCCATAACGAAAACTGCAAAATCGAAACTAACATTATTACTACTTTAATCTTAGCATAACAATAATTGACAATAAAAGTATTACAAAAATAGTATTGTACCTCTTTCGCTAACTTGGCGACGAAAATTGAAATTTCCAAATTTTGGCACAAATTTTTTGAATTTTGCCAAATTAGCTCAACACGGATTTGAATTTGCACAACACAATTTCAAAGAGAGAATAGAGAATGAAGGGGTGCTGAATGAGGGGGGGGGTATGATGCCTATTTATAGAAAAAATTTTAGAATTTTTTCAATTTTTTTGCTATTTCTTAAGCCCCCCAACGGTAAAAAAAATCACTCAACGGTCAAAAAAATCACTCAACGGTCAAAAAACGGCCGTTTTTTTCGGGCCGTGCCGTGCCGGGCACGGTCCACGGCATGACACGGCCCAGCCGCCCTCGCCCGTCTTCTTCTCTTCTCCTTGGCTCCTGCTTGCCTCACTTGTGCCTGATCCTCCGTCCTCGCCACTCATGACTCGCCTCCCATGTTGCCTCGCTTGGTCTCCCAGTGCCACCTCCTCCGTCCTCACTCCTCGCCTCCCATGGCGGTGACCCATGGTGCCTCCTCACCTCCTGCGGCGGCGACCCCCGCCTCCTCGCCTCCCCGCGGCGTCGACCCCACCGCCTCGCCTCCCGCGGCCCCGCCATCGCCTCGACGACACCGTGCGTGTGCGCCTTGACAACCCCATCGCCTCCTCGTCCGTCGCTCCAACGCAGCGCAAAGATTGCACCAGCCACCACCATGCGCGCTTGGCCCGTCTCCTCCCTCCCTCCGCTCCGGCAAGAAGACTGCGGCGCCGCTGCTCACGAGCCCGCAACGACCTCCTCCTCCTCCGCTCCGGTGTACTGCGTCGCCGCGAGCCCCGCCGCTTCCGCCTCGCTCCGCTCGTCCCAGCTGCAGCCTCCTCCTCGCCTCTGCCTCGGCTCGCTCCGCTCAGCGTCCCATTGCAGCCTATTGTCGTGTGCAGCGTCTTTGTCTTGCCGCCCCAGCCGTCTTAAGAGTGGCGCCGAACGCGCTTCGAGGTCTCGTGCGAGCCAAGATGGCCTATGAACGATCGCGGAGCGTGCCATGCAAGGCTGGGCCTCTGATGGCGTGCCGGGCGGCCCATTTGGCCCGGCCATTTGGCGGCTCTAGCCTCGCGATGGCGCGGGCACGCCGCCGCTTTGAAGCGGCATCGCGCTCCGCCGATGCCGTTGAAGCCGCCGCCGGGCTGTCCTCGCTTCGTGGCGGCCGCCACCCCACGTTGCCCGCGACTCACGCCGCCCCACATGGCGCCGCCTCCACTCGCGCCGCCTTGAAGCGGCCCTGCCACGCAAGGCGTCACTCAGAAGGCGGCCAGCGCGCCATCTGACGCGCCTCCGCCTCCTCTTGACGAGCGCCGCCTCCGCGCTCCGCATCTGCCGCAAGACCGGCCGCCTCTCGCCTCAAGCATGCACCGGCGAGGGCCACCGCCTCCGCGCTCCCACATGCGCCGAGAGACCGCCTCACGCACTAGAAGTGCCATGCCACTCGTGAAAAACGACCTAACCTGCTTTGAACAAGCCTAGCGGTAAGGAACTAAAAGAAAAAATCGGGAAAAGCAAAAAAAAAACCCATTTTTGCAGAAAGGCCCTCCAAAAATTTGCAAATTACGCGCAAACTTTTCAGAACTGAAATTTCACGTTTTTACCCCTGGAAATTGTAGAATTCGCTGAAAATTCATTTTCTAGTAGAAAAAGAGCTTCGGGAATTCAAATTTTGAATTGGTTTTTGCATTTAAAGCATGTTTAACTTTGTTATTATTATTTCTATGCAATTTATATATTGTATTTACTATTTTGATTATCTGTGATTGTTTATATTGCTTTTAATCACTAGAAATAGCAGTAATTCATGAAAAGTGCATAGAAAAATATGAGATCACGAACCGGGAGTTCGAAAAGCATTATGAGAATTTTGCAACCATTTTACGCAAATTACCGGCAGTAAACCTTATGAACTCTTTGCATGAATATGGAAATGACTGGCATCACAAATCAGGAGTTCGAAGAACTGACCCAGCATGGCCAGAATTTGTACAAGTCTTCAACTCTGTGATAATGTAATCATGGATGAGCAGAAGATTGAGAAGACTCTCTCTACCTTTCACCAAGATGCGGTGCAATCTGCACGCAACTATCGTCAAGATGGCTACAAGGAGTATGCCGCATTAATTGACACCATGCAAGTTGCGGAAGCTCAAGATGATGTTCTACGGAAGAACTACATCTCACAGCCACCTAGCAACAATGTTGGCCATGAAGCCAATGCTAACAGCTATAAGGTGATAAAGCCTCTCACAAAGGAGAGGGACAAGAGGGGTAAGGTCATGGGTCACACATTATTGATGCTTTTCAGTCTAAGAAGAAGGGCATGGGATAGCATGTGGCACACCTCGCCATTGCATGCACGGAGGATCCACATCCGTTAGTTGCACTCATGGATGTGGATAGCCTAGTAGTAGCTCCCATCATCCCTCCTTTGGACATAGCAGCGGCCGCAGCTGTATTTGCCCAAAAGGAGAAGATCTCCATGGAGCAGATTGAGGCAGAAGTTTTTGAAAACTTCGCTGATTCGACCTAGCGCACGCATTGCACTTGGATCTTTTATAGCAACTTGCAGTTCGTAATTGAAGCAGAACATTGAATTATTTTTGAATAATGGTTGTAAGCTCTAGGAAAGTAAAGCATTAAATTCTTATGATGAGTCCTGCAAGACTTTTTCCCGTATTTATAATAGTAAGTTATGTTCTGATATCTGAAGTATTTTATTTATATGGTGTTTGCTTTCTGCTACGTATTAATAAAATACATTATATTAGAACGCGTGTGGCGCCCTATTGGAGGAAGTGTGCTTAGCCGGTAGCAGCACAACGAATACCATCTTGAGAGAGACAAAAATATTTCAGTCGATCAACAAGAATGTTGGTAATCTTAAGACAATCGCAGGCAGCGATACTTATATAATAGGCTCAGGAAGGGCCCCAATTATACCCCTAATAGGCACAACTTTGGTTATTAAGGAAGCCTTGTTGTACCCAGAATCGACTAGAATTCTCAAGGATATTTGCGCAAACGGTTTCCACGTAAAGATTGAAGAAGAGTATGGTAAGGAATACCTACTCATTACAAAGCGTAAAGAAAGTGGAAAAATTGTACTAGAACAACTTCCTTCATATGAATCTGGGCTATACTACACTAATATTAAGGCATCTGCAGCCTATACTGCCCTGAAAACCGTATTTAGAAGCTCTAAACCTTTTCTATCTCTGGCATGATAGATAATGCCACCCAGGTCATAGGATGATGAGAAATATAATTAACAATTCACAGGGATATAATGTCAATGTAAATAATTTACCGAATCAGGAAGATTTTGTGTGCCGCGCATGTGCCACCGGGAATTTAATTACTAAACATTCTGCTCTGAAAGCGAAGGATGAAGTCCCTACATTCCTATATTGTATCCAGGGAGACTTTTTGTGGTCCTCTACAGCCCCTGTAAGGGTCATTTAGGTATTTTATGGTGCTCATCGATGCTTCCTCGAAATGGTCGCATGTATGTTTATTGTCTATGAGAAACTACGCTTTTGCAAAGCTAAATCTCACAGATAATTAAAATTAGAAATAATTTCTCTGATCATCATGTGAAGTCCACCAGAATGGACAACACCGGAGAATTTACTTCAAAGACATTTGATGATTATTGTATGGCAATGGGAATTAAAGTTGAGCATTCTGTACCGCTTGTCCACACTTAGAATGGACTAGCAGAGGCATTAATTACAAGGATTAAATTTATTGCCCGACCACCTTTGAAGAATTATAATTTACCAATTGCATGTTGGGGACACGATCTGCTTTCATGACAACTCTCATCAATTTTAGACCACCGGCATATAACATCCATTCACCTATGCAACTAGCGCAAGGGTCAGCACAGAAAATTTCTCATCTTTGAAGATTTGGTTGCAAGGTTTATATACCTATACCATCACCACAACGAACTGCAATGGGCTCTCTTCGAAAGTCTGGGATATACGCTGGTTATGAGACAACATCCATAATCAGGTATTTGAACCCTATGACGAGAGATTTGCATACTGCCCGATTCGCTAATAGTATATTAGATGAGGCTATTTTCCCGTCATTAGGGGGAGGAAATCAACCCCTTGATGAAAATATCGGGAAATAGAGAAGTCTAGAAGATAATTGAAGTCCAGAAGATAATTAAAATTCATGCACATGACCCGCGCACTAGTGAAGCAAATAGAGAAGTCCAAAAGATAATTGAAGTCTAGAAGACAATTGCAGTCCAGAAAATAATTGATTTGCAAGCATTTGCGAATCAACTACCTGACCATTTTAGTGATTTGAAGAGCATGACCAAGTCGTATATGCATGTACGCAATGCACCGGAGAAGGTTGAAATACCGATGAAGGTATCCCTAATCCCGTCCTAAGGCCTTTGAAAGGACGAGAACTCCGGCCCCTCGAATTCGAAGTAACCGGGGACGCCTGGTGAAAAAGGATAAGAAGGACTTGACATAGCCGATCACCGAAGTTCCCTAGAACCAAAAGGGGGGCCAGTTGAGACCTGACACTAGTATGGCACCTTCAGAAAAGGCATACTAGAATTGAACATCCCCATGAAGGGATACATCAGCACACATCGGAGCTGAAAAACTAAAGGGACTTACCCCTGTAATTGAAAGCAGCGGTGAGCAAGTAGAAGCATTAGAAGAATTGCCCATTGAAGAAATAGCTATAAACTTTGTGACCTCGGGAGAATCTATGAATAAGACAATAGCCAATGTCGATATTTACTTTACAAAGAAAATTGTCACAATCATCGATCTTAATCCAGAGCCCGCATCGCTCACTGAATGTAAGAAAAGATCAGATTGGGAATATTGAAAGAAGGCAATAGAAACTGAATTATTATCTTTGAATAAAAGAAAAGTGTTTGGGCCTGTAAGCCGCACGCCTCCCCATGTACACCATGTGGGTATTTGTTCGAAAGAGAAATGAGAAGAAGCAAGGCTCGTTGCACAAGGTTTCACTTAATGTCCAGGAGATGATTATGAAGAAACCTATTCCCCGGTCATGAGCGAAACCACCCTTTAGATATTTAATCTTAATGGCAGTAAACTTGAAGTTAAAAGTGAAATTGATGGATGTGATAACAGCATACCTTTATGGAATATTGGATTCGGACATTTATATGAAGATACCTGAATGTATGCTTGCCCGAACTAAAACAGAGCAAATAGAATTCTGTATAGTGTGAAACTCAGAAAGTCACTATACGGACTTAAGCAGTCAGGCAGGATGTGGTATAATCGCTTGAAGCAACTTTCTATGCAAGAAAGGCTACACGAACAATGAGAATAATCCCTGTGTATTTATACGACGATCCCAAGATGGATTTTGTATAATCTCAGTGTATGAAGATGATCTGAATATCATTGGAACCCTGTAAGGTATTAAGAAAGCAAGCTCTTACCTGGAGTCAGAGTTCGAAATAAATGATTTGGGTAAAACCAAATAATGCCTAGACTTGCAGCTTGAGCATGCCCCTGAAGGGATATTAGTGCATTAGTCAACCTACACTCAGAAGGTGTTAAAAAGGTTTGATTTTGAAAAGGCATACCCTTCGAAAGTGCCAATGGTCGGGGGATCTTTGCAGCAAGACAAAGACCCGTACAGTCCTAAAGAAGAGGGGGAGGAAGTCCTAGGACCGAAATTCTCATACTTAAATGTAATAGAAGCACTCATGTATTTAGCAAATTGTACTAGATCGGCCATTGCATTTGCCGTTAACCTATTAGCAAGGTATAGTGCAGAACCTACCAAAGGCATTGGCAGGGAATGAAGAACATCTTCTGATACCTCCAAGGAAGCAAAGAATTTGGTCTGTTCTATAGAAAGAACCAAGACCTAACTATGAATGGCTATGCAAATGCTGGGTACCTGTAGAACCCGCATATAGCCAAATCGCAAACATGCTATGAACTCTTATGTGGTGGAACTGTAATTTCATAGAAATCGTTTAAGCAGAGTCTTGTATCGACTTCGACGAACCACTCAAAAATAATAGCACTGTACGAGGCCTTACAAGAATATGCTTGGCTTCGGCGGATGATTCACCACATCCAGCAGTCGTGTGGATTGAATACCGCGCAAACCCCCACTATTATCTATGAAGATAATGCAGCTTGTGTTGCACAAGTGCAGATGGGTTATGTGAAGAATCATCTCATAAAGCATATCAACCCCAAGTTCTTCTATGCTCATGAATTGCAAAAAATGGACGAAATTAAAATACTGCATACTAAGTAATGTGAAAATCTTACAGATTTATTCACTAAGTTACTTCCAGCATCTAGCTTTGAAAGGTGCATACGTGGAATTGTAATGACGAGACTTAGAAGTCACGAATTCGGGGAGAATCTTCACAAACTCATTATTGAAACTTGATTCTGAAGATCGAGTACCCAAAGAGTAAATCTGGAGATTAAATGAAATTGGGTGGATTGTACTCTTTTTCCCTTAACGAATTTTCCTGAAGTTTCTCAGCTAAGGTTTTTAATGAGGCAATTAGTTACCTTGCAGAGAACTTGTATCATGTGTTCTTTCTCTAAATTTTTCCCATTGGGTTTTTATGGAGTTTTAACGAGGCATGAACATGTGAGGATGGGTGCCCAAGGGGGAGTGTTAAGAAACTATGGGCTTGGCCTAGAAGCCGGCCCATATATGGGCCCCCATTCCAAACCCTAGTAGGGTCTCTAGCCTATAAATAGGGGGCGTTATTCATTGTAAACGATTGATCGATTGATGAAGGAATAAAGAGAAGCAAGAAGCCTCATATATCTTTGTATTCAATCTACTATTATGTTCTTATGTTCTTGCATTGTTCTAAGCGATTCTATGCATGTCTACGAGGTAATCGCTCGGACTGGACTCACCAGCGACGGTTCCTTAATAGGATAGTCCAATCATGTGGGATAGAGTACCTATAATGGTTGGAGAACACTTTGGCTCATGCGTCCCATGGCTTGAGCACGCTATCAACTAAAAGCTCATGTGCCTTGACTCGACAATGTTACTGCTCATGCGCCAAGTGAGTTGAAAAGGTTAAGGATATAGATAGATAGATAGAGAATGAGGGGTGGAGAATGCTTATAGTCGGAGAATATCGGTCAGCTGAACTGCTGATCTTTTCAACTCACTTGGTGCATGAGTCGTAACATTGTTGAGTCATGGGCCGTGAGCTTTTCCTCATCCTCACATTCACTTGACGCACATTACTCCTTTTTTTCTCACGCTCATGCTTGCTTCTCTGATTTCTCTGGCTTCTTTGATTACTCTCCAACTAAAGTTCAACTCATGCAGGCTGGGTGATGGCAGTGGGGCTTCCAAGTGCTGTGGTGTCGGAGCAGGAAGTATGAGAGTCACTGCCACCTTCTCCGAGTTCACGAGTGGGCACCGCCGCATCTTCCTCTGAGTTCCCAGGTGGGTGCTACCGCTTCCTCCTCCGAGCTCCGAGGTGGGAGCAGCTGCTTGCGTTAGTCAACAATGCCTAGTGTGCCTGAAAGGCGTCTTGCCATGATCATCCGAGGTTGAGCTACTCGAGCGTGCCGCCGCAGCCATCCGAGGTTGAGACTGGTTCATGTCAAGTGTTTGTTGCGAGCGTTTGCTTAATTTGTTGCAACAGTTGGTTCGAAATGTTGTATGGAGTATTTTTTTATTGTTGTGATGTTGTTGCATCTAGGGTGAAAATGGGATGGATAATTCCCGCCTGATCCGATGCCGTATCTAGAAAATATCCGCTCGGGGTACCATTTTTAGCTCCGATCCGCATCCGATATTATTCGTATTCGTGTCCAAAAAATCTCACAGAATATGCATGGGTTAGAATATGGGAAGAGCAATATCCAACATGTATCCGTATTTTATAGGATATCCGAAAGATATCCAATAAATCAACAAAATGGATATCCGACAAACATCAATATTCTTTAATATCCTCTATGGTTTTCTAGTCATTGCCTAATATATAATATTAATTTACATTTGATTATGTTTATGTTATTAAGTAGGATAAATAATTCTCTAATAGGTAGTATAATTTGACACTTTCGTTGATGAAGTTATATCTTTTCTTTATTTATACACTATCCGTCAAGTTATCCGTGACCGATTTGAATTCGATCTACATCCGTCATGTGCCCGTACCTAGGGTATCCGTATCCGACTCTAAATTTGGGGTAAAAATATGGATTAGGATACAGGAAGAGCAATATCCACCCGTATCTGACCCGTTTTCACCCCTAGTTGCATCAAATGTTACGACAAGAGGTAATTTTGTTGTGGCCCATTTTCTCCGTTGTTGCATGATTGTCGGGACCCAAAAATACAATTATGGACTCTCTGTATATAATGAACTAGTCCAGGATCAAGCCAGTGTACACAGTGTCAACATAGATGAATATTATTCCACACAAGACGAATATAAAAAAAACGACTAATTTGAATAATAAACAACAGTTTTGAACTTATGGTCGAGTTTGTAATTATTAAGCCACACAGTGTTGACACTAAATAAATAAACGGCAGCGGAACGAAAGCAACTCTAGTAGATACTCATCGACTCGCCATAGGCAACCGATTGAGATCAAGACCTAACGATCACCATCCTCGTAAAGCTCCTCCTCAAAGGCAGGCGACGATTCCCCCACTTCAGTTGAATGATTGCAGTAAGAATGAGTACTCCAAGTACTCAACAAGTTGTACCACAAAATGCAATTATAGATGATGGCTTATTCCAAAGGAAATAACTTCTGTGGCTATTTTGCAATAAAGCAACATTTGCAATTGAATACAAATAATAGATTGAAAGTGTAATTCAAAACAAATAAACAATAATAAGTTTGAACAATTGTTTCCACAAAGACACTAAGCCTAATCAATTTCTTTCACACAGCTGCATAAGTTATCTCACACAGCTATCTCTTCCCAATTGTTTTAGGAAAATCTACCCCTCGTGTGAAATCCCCGAGCATGTCCATAACCACGGACACATCTATTTGAATAGATTATTTAACACTTTGCAGAGGTAGTACACTTTACCCACACAATATAGGCAGTGTAGCTAGCACTAATCATAACAAAATCTTTCCAAACTTCATCTCGACCATTGACCCTCCCGATGTGTTTTACCATAGTACCAACCCTGACACAGTACTTTGATACGACACACACCGTTGGACCTGAAAGCGGTGAACCATCCATCAATGCGACTTTCAGAGTAGTCTACACCTCCAACCATTACTGAGCACCTAACCTACTACCTGAGTAATCAATATCGAGATTCCGTAACTTACTAAGTTAGGCCCATCCCATCATGCATGTGGTTGTACAGTTGTGGTTCAGTTCAATGGCGCACAAAGTTAAGTCCTTAATTGACCAAGGCGAGACTGCAAATTTTCAACTACATTACCATGATTCATATTTCCCAATCACATAACTGCCACATCACACAGTACCATCCACTCACATCAGTCTAAATCTTTTCCCACCCTGTTGGTTAAGTGCAACACATGCCATCAACGAGTAACAACACACTGCACACAATTTTTTTACAGAAAGTTCCATAATCACTTAGTCAACTTTATATTTGCAACTCGAATGATGTAAATGACTCGTTGCATGGCTAAGCAAACTATTCATATCTAACCAACCCACGTTGGTGCTATGATATTACCAACTAGTAATTAACCAAGCTAGGGTGACAAAAGATCATGATAATACAACATGCAAAGTGGATATAAACAAATTGGTATATAACTACTCCAAAAGCATTTAAATAATTACTTAAAGTAAAATGCAATTACTTGAATCAAAGTAATTTTGGAAAAACTGGGTTCAACATGGTCAAAAGTACAACTTTCCTTGGAATAAGTCTTGGTACTAGTCTTGAGCTTGATCAACTTCTTCTCCTTCGAAAGCTCCCGAAGTATCAACGTCTACTCGCAAACGAAAGCAAATAAAGAAATAAATATAAAATTGAGAGATAACAAACTCCAAAAATTAAATAAAAATCTCAGAAAGGTAGAGCTTGAATTTATATGAATTTAGAAATTTGAATAGGCTCAAACAGAGTTCGGATGAGGAAGAACAGACTCCTGGAAGATCTAAACCCTAAAGAAATTAACTAATTCTGAATTTCTTGATTTTCGAATTATTTTACTGAACAAAAACCCTTTTACGACATTAGCATGACATCATCCCTGAATTTCTTTTTCAACTGATTTATTTTCCTACGGTAAAACCTTTTCTTTCACTGACATGTGGGCCCAAGGTCTATAGACCTGGTCCACAAGAAGTCAATGGTCCACGGTGAGGCTGACACATCAGCGCTGAGCGGTGGTGGCGCTCAGAGCCCTAGGGTTCCGGTGAACGGTAGTGAATTGGCTGGCGGTGAGGGTAGCAAACGGAAGATTGGGTTACCGCGAACCTAATACATGTTGGTGATATGCCCTAGAGGCAATCATAAAGATGATTGTATCACATCTATGTTTATGAGTTATTGAATAAATATTATTCTGTTCCTTGAATGAATCATTGATTATGAAGATTAACAAGTATGTGACTTGTTGATGAAACTCTTTTAGCCTAAATGATGTCGTTCTAAATGAATCCCTAGTCGAATGTCACTGGTCGGAACACTAGTGACTCTATCGACCGGCACATGTATTGATTGATGACCATGTTTCACCGGTCATGGATATAGGGATATCAAATCAATAATGTGAACACATGTTAGAGAACATGGGGTTTGATTGACCCACCTTGAGACACTGTTGAGATTGTTATGATTTTATGTGTTATCAGTTGGTCTCAAGCAATGATGATGTATAATCTTTAGACCTGATATCAGTATGATTTCCTACATGTGTAATAGTACTCTTAGGGGTTGCCAAATGCTACTTCGTAACTGGGTAGTTATAAAGGTAGCTTTCAGGTATGCTATGAAACATGCGGAGGAATGCGACTGGTCAAATATGGTATTTGCCCCTCCTAACATAACATGAGAGATACCTCTGGGCCCCTCGATGTGGTCGGATAAAGAAAGTGCATGGCTAATCCACTAGTGGTCAAAGTGTTCGACCACGTGAAGTTATCCGACACTCGATCGAGAAAGTATTGAACAGTCCATGGATGACACAACATCTCACCTGGAGTTCAACCAGATATCGTGAGGCAAAGGGAGAATACACGAGAAGGTATTTCAGTTCGATTAGATACAGACTAGTCGTATGGAGATACGAGCTAGTCATAGGTTGGTCGAACATGATCACTAAGTGGTCGAAACCTGGACGTAAGAGTTAAAAACTGGTCGAGACCAAATATGAACTGGTCGTATAGAGATACAAGCCGGTCGTTAGTGATATGAACCTGGTCGTAGATTATATTGCATTAAGGTTCGTCCGATATAATTCGTGTGTATTCGGGAATCGTTATGTTCTCCTAGGAGTTGCTGACGACTCGTGATCGGAAAGAAGTTTCCGAGTCACAATTGATTACGCATGAACCTAACGGGTCACACAGTTAACGGGTTAAAACAAACCAGTACAGATACGATTCGTCAAACGTGTTCGGATAGGATCCGTCATGGGCACTATATAAGGAGATGCTTGAGGCTATTGGGAGATAGCTATGAGATACGTGAGTTGTTCCGCCGAATCCCTAGCCGCCATCTTCTTGCAAGAGCCTTCCCGTGTGACTTGGTGCTAGCACACCAACGTACGGTGTTCCTTCACTGGACATATGGATATCTAGATGCGCTACTACGGTTGTTGTTGCGCTTGAGGATGATCCACGACTTCTCGAGGATAGCGATTGATTGCTGGGGAAGCTGATTGATATCAGGAACATTGGACGATCGACTACGACCACTACATCGACGCGCTCTTCATTGGACCAAGCTGCTCCAACTATTCTTCTGCAGTATTGCGTGTCTGGTGGTAATGATCTATGATCTTCTACTTGCATGGCTTCCTGGTTTACGTGGTAGAATTTTTGAATTGTCAGCTTGCGTAGCCTACCTGTATCCCTTCAATGCACACCTTCACGACGAGAGGGCGTGACGGGGTTGCTAGCGACGAGGAAAAGGCGGCGAGGTGGTTTGGGTCTTGACGGAGGCGAAGCTCCGACGGTCCTCCGGCTACGTTGAGGTGAGCACGATGTAGAACACACGATGGCGAAGTCGACAGTGTAGATGGTGGCGGCAGGGTGTCATCAACGGCGAGGTAATCGGTTAAGAGGAGAGCTTCAACCATGATCTTCAAGATCAAAATCTAGCGGCTAGATGCGACAAGGGGCTAAGAGGTTTGCAGAAACGGGATGAGGAGGTAGAGGGGGTCCTGGGGGTGCCTTTTTATAGGGTAGGGTGTGGCCGAATCGTCGTAACGCCATTGGAGTTTGTTTCGAAATCATGGCAAAAACAGAGTCTGGTGGCGTTACGGGATAAGATACGAACTATTTTAGTTGTGGGAGGATAAGGGGATAAAGATGGAAGTGAGAGCGAGGGAGAATCGGAC
Organism: Phyllostachys edulis; assembly: GCA_036346405.1. Taxonomy (NCBI): domain Eukaryota; kingdom Viridiplantae; phylum Streptophyta; class Magnoliopsida; order Poales; family Poaceae; genus Phyllostachys; species Phyllostachys edulis. The sequence goes on along the minus strand of CM070550.1, from coordinate 9,588,731 downwards.
TGTTTTACTTGTTTTCGGCAAAAGCTCCAAAAGGCCAACAATGGCATTGTCAAGTGCTGGCGCGAGGAAGAAGAAAGGAGGAGGTGGAAGACAACTGACGAGTGGGCCCTCGATGTCAGAGAGAGAAGGAGAGAAAGAGAGGGACCAGGGAGGCGCTGACATGCGGGACTCGCATGTCAGTGGGGCGAAGAGGGAGCACGGGTTGGGCTGGGCGCGCAGATTGGGCCGCAAAGTTGGGCCATGCACGAGAAAACAAGGATTGGGCCGGAGAGATTCGACCCAAGGGAATTTCCTGATATTTAAATTAGGTTTTCTATTTTTGAAATAACAGTAAATCCAAAAAGCAAATGAACTCGAAAAAATTTCAGAAAAATATGGAAAATATTTCCAAGCACAAAGAACTCAAATAAAATAGTTTTGGAGTTAATTGATGTTGAGATTAATCATATTAATTTTTTTGGCTTTTGAAAGTCCCAATTAAGCTTGTTTAAATTCAAATAAAATTTATTGAATTTTCCAAGGGGCTAAACTACTCAAAAGGATTTTTAAACTCAGAAAATTGGGATGTTACAATGATCCACCCTAGTTTGTTGTGGCCCTTCCAAATATATTGCAACAATTATTTTCAGACGTCACTATTATTTTCAAATGTTGCAATGTTGTAACATCACAATTTGTTTGATCGGGATATTTGAACTAGTTTTTAAGCGCAGCTAGGTTCTATACTGGTGGTTTCATGCAATTTTCAGTGAGCATATTCATTTTTTTTCCAATATATTTTTTTGGCATTGTATTGTTATTTGTGCATTTTGTTACACACATGAATTCAAATTGTTGCACACATTGTATACGAATGTTGCGCCAGACCGTACGATGGGAAGCCTCTTATTGTACATCCGAGCGCTAGTTGCTCGCATAATAGTTTTCTCCTTGTGGAAACGTATGTGTGCCTACTACTGGTACAAATGGCAGCGACTAGCGCTCGGACGTCCGATCCGGGCGCTAGATCTATACATCCTCATTTGCCGTCGGATCCCGCCGCGAGTTTTTTCTACTGTTCGATTTCCCCCACAAAAAACACAGCACATCCCTCTGTTTCTTTCTTGTGCTCGCTCGTGGGGGCATCTTGGCGTGGCCGGTTGCAATGACACGAGATTGACGTAGGAAACATCGGTAGCTGATCCTGAGGTCTCAGTGTTGGTGGGGGGATAGATCCTATAGGACAAGGTTGGCCTGGTGCCCCTTCCAACCGTTATCATTGTAATGCCATCTCTACTTGCAGGGGAAGGAAGAGAGAGAGAGAGGGGGGGGGGGAGAGGAGCAAGAGGAGTTGGCTGATGGTGGTTGTGGATCTTGGATGCTGTTGCCATGGCCTAAGGTTATGCCTACTCCATGTGCTCAATATGCAATAAAAAAACCCATGGCAACAACACACTTCAACAAAATGTAACTCCTGTTGCAACAAAGAAAAACTCACGTGCAACAAATCATAACTTGATTGTAACAGCAGAGGTGTCCCGACTGCCCACTTGTGCTAAGTGGGGGCCAGACTCGCACTCAAATTTTAGTTTTTAGTGGAGTAGCTCAATGTTTGACTACTTGTGCCTCCGCTCAACCCAGCAGAGGTGTCCCGACTGCCCACTTGTGCTGCCGCTCATTTTTTTAGCTTGGCCCGCCCTAGGTGTGTCACAGTGAGTGAGTAGTTTTTATTTTGCCCTTGAGAGTCGAGAGGAGTTCAACTTCAAGCCTGTGGGTAGCAAGTGGCCGAACATTTGTATCTTTGACAGTTTGAGGTGCTGCAAGTGGCTGGCATGCAATGCAAAACTTGCTGACTATGGGCACTACACTGACCACAAAAGATCAAGGCTGCTCTAGCAAAGATGTGATATTAGTGTCAAAAGAGAGGACAAAAAAACAGCCGCTGCGTGGTGTAGTAGTGTTATATTCTATTTCTAATAGGGGAAGGATTTGTTGTGCCCCGGGACCATCCACGTTGATGATTTTTCAAAAAGACCCCTAAAGTTTTCAGAATTGCGGTTAGACCCTGCACGCTCGTGCATGGTTGGATCACGATCGGCCGATGGCCTCGGCCCGACGCAACAAAAAAAACCTACCTCGCCTCGAGCCCCACATCGCCTCCTTCCCCTTCCCTTCCCCTCTCGTGTCCTCTCCATCTCTCCCTCGCTCCTGGTGACGCCGCCAGAGGGCTCCGCTTGCATCCTCCCCCTCTCCCTCGTCACCCTCCTTCTCCCCTTTGCCCTCGTCGCCCCGTTCTCCCCTTTGCTCACTCCACCCTCGCCGCCACCTCCTCCTATTCAGCCACGCCGCCCCCACCGTGCCCCTCATCCCCTTCGCACACGCCACCCCCGCCACCCGCCTCCACCCCTTCAGCCGTGCCCCACCTCCTCCTCGTCGCCCTCCTTCTCCCCTTTGCCCCCGCCATCCCTCTTCGTCTTCACCCGTGTTGCCCTCGTCGCCCCCTCCTCCTGTTCGCCCACACTACCCCCTCCTCCCCTTGGCCCGCACCGTCCCCACCGCCAGCATCCTCCTCTTCGACTGCGCCATCCCTTCTCCCATGTTGCCCCCTCCTTCCCTTCGCCAGTGTCCTCCCCTTCGTCCATGTCATCCCCTTGTTGCCCCTCCTCCCCTAGTTGTCTCCTCCTACTCTCCTGATGCCCGTGCAGAGGTCGCCGCCTCATCCCCTCGCGTCGCTCTCCGTCTCCCTTTCATCCTTGCCATCGCTACAACCATCGTTGTGACGAGCCCTGCATCGCCCTCGCCCTCATGCTCGTGGCCGCCTCCTCCACTGGGCCACAGAAGACGGGACAGCCAACGCGGCGGCGTAGGTGGCTATGGTGTTCCTCGGCTCTGACTACGAGCATTGCCTCATTATCGTGGGCAAGGCCAACGATGACGATGCTACCAGGCACCAGATGATCGATTGCTACGTCCAGACCCTCGCTGAGGTCGTTTAGAGGTGATTCGTATGCATCTAACTCAATCGAGGCATCCAAAGCTATCGGGACTCTCAGTATGCAACCTCGAGACCCTCAGTGTAAACACACTAGCCCGACATGAGCTTGGAATGTTACTAAAATAACAGAGTAATAAAATAAACTAAGTCTTTTTACTAAATTTTAGCTAAACCTCCTTTGTATAGGTGACCATACCAGAGGTTCTAACAGATTATTATAACATAACCCAAGCTTCCAATTTAATCGTATCATAAAAGAACATCCACAATATGCTAATCAACTCTATTACAATTTATCCAAAGCATAAGACATAATCATAACAAATCCTTTAAGCAGTTTGCTCAATTATTAAGGCATGTTCCAAATTTAACCAACTATAAAAGGTTCGTGGCAGTGTGTATCCAAACTTATGACTATTCCCTCCCATGCATGCCGTTCTTGTAAGGGGTACCTAAAAACACAACAACAGCAAGAGTGAGTCCAAAGACTTGGCAAAGTACAATTAATAAGATATTATAATACACAATTATAACATCAACACCCATCCCCAAATCTTTGCAATGAAACAATTCACATGCTTATGCAATGCAAATGCACAATGCATCTTTTCCCTTTTTCTCTTTGCATTTACCGGTAATGCGGAGTATGCAACCGTCGATGTATACCCATGCCTGTGCCTTCTAGCACAGGGACCATAAGCCCACATTCCACAAGTGTAGGGACCACAAGCCCACACTCCACAAGTGTGGGGACCACAAGCCTGTCATATTCATGACGGGGACCTCAAATCAATGCTTAGTCACCACGTGACCAAGCCTCAAATATGATAACATGATGCACATGAACAATTCTTTTATCCATCATAACCATGTATTAGCAGCAGCATCATGCATGAATAAAAACTTACTAATACTTCTAGCATTCATGATCATTGACATCCATATCATTCTAGCATCCATGTATATCAAATGTATACATAATACTTGCAAACAAGAACAATCTCTTCTAAGTAATCCATCACTAACTGTACTTGCCTCAACCGTACGAAGATGGAGGACGCGAAGAGGGCGTGGCCCCTGGGACCAAACCCCTACCTGAATTAATTTAACAAGCACTCTAAGATAGCAATTCTGGACAAAAACAAAGCTAGAAGCAAATATGAATTCGCTACACTCTGTAGCGCAATCCCAACTCCAAAATCCTAAACATCAGTCTGTCCCCTCAACAGACAGTCCCCTTAAAAAATCCATAACGTTTCGTACAGAGATCCAAATGTGGCGTTCTTAGACTTTATGGAAAGATTATCAAATTATCCACCTAAACCTAATTGGTGAGCTTTCCAGTTTCGGCCATCTTCTACCCTTACCAAACTGATTAAAAGAACATCTAAACCTCGTCAGGAGTTCTGGACAGCGGCACTAAATATAATGCAACTTTCAGTACACAAGGCCAAATGTTATGTTCTTTAGCTTTCTGGAAAGCTTAAAAAAATACCTACAACTTTCGTTATAGTGAGATCTTCTAAATAATCAATTAACTAATTGATAATGACTGATTAATATTAACTGTCAGAATTATGGCAGAACTACAGAACAGCAGCGCTAAATCATATCTCCTAATCCGCTCATCCAAATGACTTCATCAAATACTCTACGGAAAGCTAGCGATGTTGCCCACAACTCTCTAGGAGGTGGCGAGGTCAGAATCCGCAGTTATCTTCTTCAAAACCGTCGGCCATTACTGTCTGCCCTAAACAGATCTATTACCGACATCGCCTAATTACCCAATTACGCTACTAAAAGAATGGGGATCGGGCTTACCCTTGAAGAACCGCTGAAGAACACAATCTCCAGCACGCGATCCCTTTTCCCCTCCCTTCCCTCTTCTTTCTTCTTCCTTCCTCCTCCTTCTTCTTGGCCGGCCTCCACAAGAGTGATCTCCTCCTTCCTCTAATTGGCGTGACAAGGAGCTTCACCAGAGGGCATGGCCTTCTTGGAGGTCTGATCGAGAGGTGGAGGGAGGCATAGGGGGTGCTGGTTGTGGCGGCCAAAGGAGGGAAGGTGAAAGGGGGTGGCGGCCACAAGTGGGGAGGAGGGGGGAGGTGAAGTGGCGGCTAGGGTTTTGGGGGAGGGTTGCGCCTCCCCCCTATGGCCGGCCACCACATGGCCTGCTGGGCCAAAGCCCAAGCCCAGGTTGCCCAGTTTTTGTAGAAACACCCCTCTAATTCCCCTGTTAAAACGCTTTGTTAATTGGTTCGTCTTCCTAATTTAATTATTTGCTTCCGAAAACACTTGGGGTATTACACTCTGTGTATTCCGAACTAGTCCCACGATCAGTTGCTAGCTCACACAGTTTAAATATCGATGTAATCAAAACCATACAACAGACTATAGAAGGAGTAGATAAATTAATATTAATAGAAGCAAAAGTCCTTATGGTTAAGGTTTTTACAGAGTTGCCACGCAGGGCTTACAACAAAAGAGAGCTCGTAGCAGAAAAAAAACACTCGTGGAACCATTTGACATGCCCACAGGCAATCGAGTGGAGGACGTCTCCTAGCTCGCATGGTCTTTGAAGAACTCCTCTTCAAAGAGCTCGGAGCTCCCTGGGTCCTCTTTAGCGACTGATCAACCAGAGGGCATAAAGCCGTGAGTACTTTGAATGTACTCAGCAAGTCGTAGGAAAATATATGCAAATAGTATTAATGCCAGGCTTGACAATGATAGCTTTATGGTTACTTTGCATAAAGCAGAGTTGAATGAAAATACAGTAAGTAGATTATAAAGCACAAGTTGAAAGACTAATACATAAATAATCAAGTTTCTTTGAAACAACTCGTGAACACCCAGTTCACTTCCCAGACCACTCATGAACACCCAGTTCACTTCCCAGACCACTTGTGAACACCCAGTTCACTTCTCAGACCACTCGGAATCAACCACGATCACATTTTTGAGAAAATCTACCCCTTGCATGAAATCACCAGGCATTGTCCATAACCGGGGACTCAACTATTCGAATAGTTTTATACTCTACAGAGGTTGTACAGCTTGACCCACAAGATACGACCTCTCTAGTTGGTTGGGCACCTGTTGATGCCCCTGCTTACTACCTTAGGTAAGCAGTCTAGAGCATGTGACAAGACCTTTACAAAGCTCTGCTTTGACCCGGTTCCGCTCGCTAAGGATTCGCCTTCCTGGCCCCCTCTTGCGCCATTCTCAACCAAAACAGAACCGACTCAAAGCATTGCTAATTAGTTGGCCAGGTCCACCCCATAATGAACTTGTGGTTGCACGATCTGGCCCAGATCAATGGCTTGCAAGGTTAAGTCCTTAGTGACTACTCAGGCGAGACAACCACATCCCAATGTGCTTCCTGCACCCCCTTTACTGCATGATCACTCGCCCGAGTATAAATCATTTTGGGTTCATCCCGGCCAAATGACCACCCTAGCCAATGCGCAACATCTTTTAACAATAGCGGCTGTGCCACAATTCCATATATCATTACGTTAAATTCATCATCATTGAATCATGTGATCAAGAGACATCGTATAACTAAAGCATGTCTAAGCAATATACGCACCCATGTTGGTATCTCAAAGATGTCCAACTAAGATTACCCAACCTATGGTGTTCAAGGGTACATATCAACATGTGAATCACAAGTATTCAAGGAGTCATACAGTCGAGTAGGTATTTAGCTATTTTCCAAACCATTTTTATATAATTAGCCATGCAAGTTGGTATAAAATAATATAATTTTGCAAACTGGGTAAGACATGATCAAAGGTCTACGACTTGCCTTCGTTGAAGAGTTGAGATGCTTCGGTCGAGATTGCCGGGTCCAAGAACTCTTCAGAGAAGCCGGAATCTACACGTGCGAAAAGAGCCAAATAAATATAACAAATTCAAACAAAAACCAAAAGCTACCAAACAAGAACCAAAAGAAAGGTGAGGGGGAGGTCCTGAGGAGGAGGTCCAACGAAGGATACGAATACTCAACGTGGTCGTACGAAGAATACAAAAGGGGTACGACTACTCAACGTGGTCGTAAGAGGGATACGACTATGCAACATGGTCATAGGAGAAAGGAAGAGAACAGGGCATGGAGAAACTCACCAGGACAGAGAGAGAGAGAGAGAGAGAGAGAGAGACCGGAGGATTCAGTGCGGGCACTCCGCGAACCCTTTGGCGGCGAGGAGGCGGCAGCAGGCCTCAGCCGAACCCTTTGGCGACGAGGAAGCGACGGCGTAGGCTCCGGCGGACGGTGGCAAAACTTCAAGCACGGTGAAACTGGGCGAGAGCAAGAGAGTTGGGTGAGGAAAAAGGAGATGAAAGAGGGCGGCTCAAGCTTTTATAGCCAGGGGAGACGGGGAGAGTCACTGAGAGACTCAGAGGCGCGCGCGTTTAAGGGTAGGTGGAGGAGGAGATGGGGGCAGGTAGGGGAGGAGACAAGAGAGGGAACAGGTACCGCAAAAGCGACAACATTTAATGCGACACAACGGCATTTAATGCGTGAAGACTTTTGTGTCAGCAGTGACATGACGGGAGGAAGAAGAAGGTGAGCATGGCTGACAGGTGGGGCTAGTCAAAACTCGGGAGGGTGGTCCAACCAAAAGGGAGGTCGTGACTGGCTCCAGGACCACCCAAAGGTCTTCTAGGACCACCTAGGAGGTCTTCTAGGACCACCCAAGAGGTCTCCCAGGACCACCTAGGAGGTCTGGACTGAGGGGTTCAAATGAGAGGAGGTCTGGGTGAGGGGAGGTCCAAGCGAGAGGAGGTCTAGGCGGGGGTCCAAGCGAGAGGAGGTCTGCCGGTGGGGGGGTCCAAGCGAGAGGAGGTGCTGGTGAGGGAGGTCCAAACAAGAGGAGGTGCAGATCATGGGGGAGGTCCAAGCGAGAGGAGGAACGGGACGAACAGAGAGGGAATGCTAAACACTCGAGAACTCTAGCAAACTCAAAACAAACTGAACTTTGAATTAATTGAAGTGTGATTAATTCAAATTAAATTACTTTTGAATTCTAAAATTCCAAGTTAAGATTTAGAAATTCAACAAAACCAAATGATTATTTTTATTTTGGAAATTCAAAAAGCTCAAAAAAAACTGGGACGTTACAAAAGCATACATGCTTAGCCGAATGAGACTAATTTTTGTTGTGTGGTAGGTGGTGGTGTGCAGCGAGGAGGAGCCAAAGAAGAGGATCTACAACATGTCTTATGAGTGATACTTTGGGTTCGATTGTGACATTGATGAGACCTCCAACAAGATGGAAGGTATACGGCAGCAAATTTGTACTTATTTCAGTATTTTTACCACACAATGTGATAGTTGGACACAAGCTTAGGTTTCGACTTTCAATTCATGTACAGTCATGTTTCAGTTTCTAGATTTCTGGTTGATTAACTTGATAATGCATGCTTTTGCTAATTGTGTGCCAAAACTATTTAGCGAATGGCAATTATTTCATACGTGTTGACAAAAAGACATGTTCTAATAGCCTTAGCAGCTTAGGTCTATCCCATGTCAGTAGAGAGCCTTACTTGTGTTGAAATATCGGAATCCATGATTGTTTTGTAATGGGTTCATGTACCTTATTGTTTGTATATCTCATTTGGGAAAATTGGGTTGTGGTATATTACTATGACCTTTGCTTTTGCTGGTTTAAACCAGGGATATGATGTGTTCATATGTAGATTCTAGAAGCATTATTACGCGGATATGTGCTGCTAGAAGCATTAGCGTGTACACATTTGTTGAATCTTCGGTAGCTAATGTAAAGATATAATTTAATGTTGAATACTGCTTTATTGTTTTGTAACTATATGCATTTTGCCATATGTCCATCTGTGTAACATCAATACCTAATTTAAAGAGAACATTTGGTGTTGGATATTGCTTTGTTGTTTTGTAACCGTGGTTTGTATTGTCGATATAGTAGGGCTCCTAGGTGTTCCTTTTGTGCTTCTGGATTTTCTATGTTGATGTTGAGAATAAGGACCATGACGGTAAGATAATTTCTTACATGCCCTGTATTTCTGGATTCCTATGTTGATGTCGAGAACAAGGACCATGACGGTAAGATTATCACTTACATGCCTTGTATTTCATTATTTGTAGAGTTCTCATCAAGTTGTTGCCCAGTCATTGCCACTGCATTGATGATGTCATATATGTTTTTTTTCGTTAGCACTCTGTACCTCCCGTAAGTGCTTTCAGTAGACTGTCAGCATTACATGCTCTTGAATGGACTAGGGTTATCCCTTAAAATCTAGCGTTAGTTGTTGAATTTCTCAAGGCATCCATTGAAGCTATTCTAAACATTTTCCCTGTGCCATTCATTGAAATAAAGTTTGTGACAATAAACACAACTGAGATCTACAGCTCTTAAGATTTTTCCTAAGCCATGGCTTGATCTTCTTACCTAATGATGCCTCACTTTTAACTACTTCTGCAATATTCTATGCATTGATGAGATGAGAGCCACAACTCTTCATCTTTTCCTAAGCCATGGCATGATCTCCTAATCCCGATCGTGCCTTGATTTTAACTATTTTTGCAGTATTCTATGCGATGATGATATGAGAACCACAACTCTTCATCTTTTTCCTAAGCCATAGCCTGATATCCTAATCATGCCATAGCCTGATATCCTAATCATGATCATGTCTTGATTTTTTTTTAACTATTTCTGCAGTATTCTATGTGACGATGAGATGCAAGCAGTTGCTGTGAAGAGTCAATCACAACAGATTGCTAGACCTATCTACAACAACCCACCTCTTCATGGTGCACTAATTGTTTCAACTATTCTTGGTGATCCGGGATTGAAAAACTTATGGCTGAAAGAGGTTAAGGTAAATGACAAATCCTTCTTCCTAAGTCCTAATTACTTTCGAAGTGCAAAAAAATCATGAATCCTTTGATGATTTTGAAAATTGGTGAACATTTTTTTACTATTGTTTATTTTATCAGGGTATGGACGATTGCATCGTTTGGAATGCAAAAACCACTTTAGGAGAGCCTTGAAAAGTTGGGTTCACCATTGTCATGGGAACATATCACTAATCAGGTAAATGCCCATCAAGACCTTTCTGAATATCATTTTAGTGGGGCTGTGGTACCTCACTGCCCACCACCAGGTCACCTCCCTAGCCTCCTCATGGTCAATCCTCGTGTTTCACAGGCAGCAACGCTGGTTGGGAAGGAAAGGTGATGAACTCTAGATGTTTGGTCTGTTGTCTAGGATTTTTGTGGTAGAAACTTCTACCAATATGATGTTTCTTTGTGATTCTTGGTTGCAGGCTTTGATGAGGGCTATTGTTCAAAACATGGAGAGAATGTAGTGAGTTATCTTTTCTGCATCCTTTGCTGCCTTCTTCTACTCCATGCTACGACGTTATGGTTCAAATGGAAGGCCGCATGTCTTCCGTTCTTCTATTTATTACAGTGTATAATTGATAGACAGAGACAATAAGTGACAAGGTACGAATTCCTTTCTGTACTATATGCTTCTTTACCTCCCAACAATGATTGATATTAGGACTTTGCAAATGTCTCTTATGGTTGTAGATGACATGCACAGTTCATTCATGTTTTTCACGACTTGATGTTAAATATTGTAAAGCAAGCTCTGCAGGTTGCTTATGAGAAAGAATCGAAAGAAGAATACAATTTTTTTGTTGTAGCTCTGTTTTGCGATAGTTGTGCATGCTGTCATTTTATTTGCTATTTTCTTTGCCAGATCAGTTGTTCCTATTTTAGTGTGAAGGTTCGTTAGGGTTGGAAAAAAAAGCTCAAGGCTCATGAGCCAGCTCGAGCTTGTTTCGAGCCGAGCGCACCTTCTAGCTCGTGATAAAAATGAGCGTAGCTCGAACCGCTCGTGTGGCTCGTGTGGCCTGTGTTCCCCTTGCCGCAAGTTGCTGGCCTAGGAAGGCAGCGCCCCACCCAGCCGCCCGAGAGGCCCAGCCGCTTAGCGCTCCCTAACCCTAGACACTCTCGATCCCGATCCCTTTCTCTCCAGATCCCCTTTCTCTCCCGATCCCGATCCCCTTTCTCTCCCGACCTCCTCGGATGTGTGTGTGGTGCCCATCCTCCCTCTCCAACCTGCACGTACACACTCCCCCAAACCATGGAGGCTCCTCCCGCTCCCACCTACATGTACACACGCCCCTGACCCATGGAGGCACCGCCGGTGCCGGAGCCCATGATGCTGGTTGCGCCCCCGTCCGTTGCCCCTGTCTCAATTTAGCTCTCTCTTGCGGGTGCGGGTATATGGCTGAATAGGCTAGTTTTCGTGCTCTTACAGTGGTTCCTTGCTCTGCTGTTAGTGGCGTTGTGGTCGAAATTGGTCGTAGTCTCCTGGTTTGCTGAGGGGCTTGTGTTCTCTAGCTATTGTTTAGCTGTGGGTAGTGGCGTTTTGATGAAATTTGGTGGCTTGGTGTTGATTCGTTAAGGAATTGCAGTGCTGCAACTAATTTTGTAGGTTTGGTTGACCAGATACAATTTTTCGTTCTTCTTGTTTTGCAAACGATTTGGTATTTGACAGCTAAATTATGTGGTTATTGCTTAAATTAATGCTTGGTTTCCTAATGTTTTGAAGGCTAGCGTGCATTTACGAAGTCTACTCTCCTCAACATTGCTTGTTTTGTGCTCAATTGTATTGTTTGTGGAGGACACATGCTTCAATGCTAATTTTAGTTGGTTTTATGATAATTTGGACCCTCGTCAACTGTGATGAACAATATTCGATCTGAGCCAGCTGCTTTTGATGGCCTCACCTTGTACTCGATTGCTCTCTAGCTGGCTTTTGCATCGTAGAGACTCGAACATCCTGTGATGTTCCTAGCTTCGAGCCGAGTAGCCGAGCCGAACCGCTCGAAGTGTGCATGCTCCTGGCTTGCGAGCTGGCTTGAGCCTTCAGCCGAGCCGCCTTCCTAGCTCATGCTTGAAACGAGCCGAGCCGAGCCTACCGTTCAAACGAGCTGGAACAAGCCTGGCTCGAGTTGGCTCGGCTTGTTTCTAGCCCTAAGGTCCGTGTTCACCTATTGGATCAATAATGTCTTCTTAGTTAAGCAGCCGACTAAATCCCACCTCTACGTACGTAAAAAAACCAACGAAAACCCGCGCACACTGGGACCACCGTGTCAGCCACGACGCGTCCCTAACATAGTCGCTCCTCACATCTACACCATTGCCGCCCAGCTCCACTTCCTCCGATTACCCTCGCCTTGCCTCGCATCCACGTCGGCGCCGCCGCCCTTGATTCGCGCACCTTGGACCTTGTTGTCGCCACCAGCTGTTCGCGTACGCCCCTCGCCCCTCGGCACTTGTAGAGTCCCCCACGTCGTATTCCCTGTCTCCCTCCGGCTCTTGCCTTAGGCTATGTCGCCGCCACTCCACCCACTCCCCCGTTGCCATCTCCTCCCTCATCCTCTCATCTCGTGCAAAGTTTGTGTTATGTGTTTCCGCACAAACGCACTGCACTCTGAGTAGTGAGTGTGTGTGTGTGTGTGTCTATGTATGTATGTATATATATATATATATATATATATATATATATATATATATATATATATATATATATATATATATATATATATATATATAAATGGTATGGTACTCCTAGAGTACGTGCTCTCGCTTCTCATATACCACTTAAATCGTATAATGATACCTCTTTATCAATTTGAGCATACTCAATAATGATTATAAGATATCTCAAAGTGAGTTCCATAAAAATCGTTAAAGTCCACCTTTTATAGCGAAATTTTTTAGTATATACTTCTTTTATATATATGAAAAAAAAGGCTATATAGCAAAAATAAAAGGCTCGAATGAAATTTTTTAGTCAAATCGCATTGGAGTATCTTATAATTGGTATTTTAGTATACTAAAAGTGATAAAGAAGTACACACACACACATATATATATATATATATATATATATATATATATATATATATATATATATATATATATATATATATATATATATTTTTTTACTACTCCCGGAGTAATTACTCCTATTCGTATCTCTAGCGTAGGGAATATCTTGTGCAACCGAGAGTATGTATGTGTAGTATACAAGTATATAAGATCACTTATGTGGTATTTAAACCTTTCTAGGGGTGATACGCACATTGTTCTTTAGACACACTCCTTTTTATATGCGAATATGAAGGTATTTACAAAATATGCTAAAAACTATGGACTCTCTTGCAATTTTTTTTCATGTGGTTCGCATTGGAGTATCTTATAATTAGTATATGAGTATACCCAAAATGATAAAGGAGTATGTCAAGTTCTTTTAGGTGGTATATCAGAGGTGGGGTGTGTGTGTGTGTGTGTGTGTTTATCTCGTTTCGTAGTCCCGGGAGTATATACTCCCACTTTTAATATACCATTTAAACAAATATATTATACTTCTTTATCATTTTTAGTATACTTAAATACCAATTATGAGATACTCCAATGCAATTTGATTGATTTTTTTTCATTGGAGCCATTTATTTTTGCTATATACCCTTTTTATATATAAAAGAAGTATATACACAAATTTTGCTATAAAAGGTGGACTTTAATGATTTTTTTTCATGGAACTCACTTTGAGGTATCTTATAATCATTATTGGAGTATACTCAAATTGATAAAGATGTATCATCATATGATTTAAATGATATATGACAAGTGAGAGTATATACTCTCAGTAGTATACCATACCATATGTAGGCGCGCACTGTAGTGTGTGCCTTTCGGACTACATAAGCCGTTCGATCCACTTGAGAACAATTGAGTCTGAGATCTGAATAGCGAAGTTCCGAACATCTCACGAGAATTGCTCAACACATCAAAATATCACGTTTGTTTTGTCTAACCGTATGTTTTGAAACAGATCAGTTCTGTCAAGCGAATAGTTCTTTTATTTATATTTGAACGGCTGCGATACGGATATAGTCCTGTCTAGAATCGATCGATCGTTACAAGGAAAATATTGCTTTTGATATCCAATGGGATGCAAACGGAATTGCAGAGGCTGATCTTCTTGCGATCGTGCTTATCCTTAGCAGCAGTGAGGAACAACCAGATCCATCGGCAGGCGTGACAGTAACAGCTTATCAAGAACTTAGGTAGCCTTGAAAGTAACAGCTTATCAAGAACATAGGTAGGAGAAGTGGGCTTAGCTCACTTGGTGGCTTTGGCTGGGGCCTAGCCACCCACCCAGGTTCGAGTGGTGGTCTCGCCTGGGTGCCTCACGGGTGCGTGTGTGCGTGTGTGTGGGTGGGTGTAGGGAGGGGGGTGTGTGTGTGGGTGTTGGGTTTATTTGAGGGTAGTGGAGCTCGGTAAAAAAAAATGAGAGTATAGAACACCGGTACGTCATGATTGAGCAATGAACTAGTGGTCTTCATGAGTATGGGTGCTTCTTCTTTAACGCGGACCGGAGGGGGTTAAATCCCGGGCAGGTGACTAGATCGCAAACCTCACCAAGGATATTCGATTTTTTTCTTTCGAGTGTGCCATGATTAGTGTCTTAATTAATCACATCACTTTTATTAAGGCATCTCTCTCATAAAATCATTTATGAAGTTCTCAATCCACTTCCATTACATGTTATTTTTCAGCCGTTGTGCTTCGAATTTTTTTTCCGTAGTTCTGATTATCAGCTGTTGCTGAGTGTTGTATCATAACAAAAGTTTTTTCCTTTTGTTTGGCAACAAGATCTATACTTTCTAATTTATGCTTGTAAAAGACTTATCGAAGAAAAGCAAGCATGTTGACTCAAGAATTGCATGCTTAGCTCTTGCCAGTGTTTGTATTTCTACAAATGTTGTGTACTTATGAACTTATGTCCATTTGTCTGCTTCAGTTTAAGCATTTGAATTTCAATCTGCTTTGACAATTTTACGCTTCATTGTTTATGTCAAATTAGTTTCAGTTAGCTTCTGCCTAGCAGGACACCATCCAATCAGTTACGGAAAATGAGATTGTTTGGCAACAATTCGAAATAGAATGTGATTGTGCTCAATCTAGGTGTTATCTCTATGAGCTTAACTTTCCTACTGTTCTCATTGAGTGCTTCGATATGTACATGCCCTGCTGAATTTTCAAGCCAATATGCCCATGTTGAAGTTGGAGATTACAAAGCTGCTACCTCAGATTGGTCTAGACGTCCTACTTCAGAAAAGTTCCTGAACTAACATTGTCTCAATATTTGATTTAATTAGTTTTTCCCCATAAACAGTAGCTACCATATTGGTCCTTTTTTCTACATAAAAGTTCCTACTCGGTATTATCAGGTGTTTAGCTACCACACAATTGGAACTTTCGGTCTTGATTCTCTGCTTGCTATGTATGCCAAAAAAAAAGGACTACCAAGTACCTGATTTTCTAGCTTTTTGCTATTTCCTATTCTGGTTAGGCAGTCTTTGGTGCATTAAATTCCCACTCTTTACCCCATTATATTATGAGGCCTCCATTATAGATGGATATTATGTGTAGTTTATTCCTTAGGATAGTTAAATTATTCTACACATCTGAAACTTCCACTGTAGATGGATCATCAGGTCCATGACATGGATTAGGCATAGGTTTTCTTGGTATAGTTTCTTGGATGTGATTAGTTTTGGTGTTGTCATGCTGCTACTACTTTTGATCTTTTTTTGGAGTTGCATCATATCTTTTAAACTCTACTTGGTTTCTGTATTGCCAGTTAATTGTGTTGCGAGGCATTGCTGTTTTCAGCTCTAGGATGACACTGACGAAGATAGGTTTTTCCTCTCTAGGGCTACATTTAAGACCAAATGATTTAGGGTGTCAATGTGTCGTTAGTGTATCCGCACAATCGATAGCACCCATAGTACCCATATCACATTTCTCATGCAAGCAAATATTCTTACGACATCCATGCCTATTAGTTCTGATATGATTTTCTTATACGTGCTTGAGATGGCTAACAGTGAACAATTCCTATGCAAAGGCATAGCTCACTTCAGGATACAACAACTTTACTGACACTATTGATGCATTCTCTTATAGTAACACTGCCATTGGTTGACCAAGAGCTTTTGTTTCCTTTCCTATTAGCTATTATAGATGAGGAGCTAAACCTAGATGAACCATGGCTCTGTTGGCACCACATGCCTTTCGGGCAAGATGAACCGAGCCGAGGCTATTGGGCCTTGATGACCAAAGTTATATAGTTGACTCAGTTTTCTGCCTTTGTATTGCATATATGGAGTCATGACAACGGTGGTGTTCACTATCTATTTGAATCATCTTTTTGTGTGTATTCATTTATAGGCTGCTTCGACCTGAATAATATCCTAAGTAAATAAAGATCTATAAGTGATGAAAACTTCTTTGCAAATGCCAGCGCAACTTCCCCTTATCCTAAGTATAACTGGATCTGAACTATTACTATTTTCCTTCTACTCACCTTCAGAATTATCGTGCCTAAATATATCGTTACACATCCTTCTGATTCATAGTCCATAACAAAAACCTAGCACATACCCACTATATGGATTGAGATTCTCTGATTTTGTGAACCGAAGTTAGAGAAGCACAATAATTGTGCCTTTGGATGATTCTCAGCCGTCAGATCATAAATGAACGACCCACATCAAATGGTACAGTATAGATGACACAACACACGAGCTACCAGGCTTCTGCAATGTTTTTAGTGCAGTATCTGAGTCGATCTCAACCTTTGTTTCCACGGTTATCGTGTGACTCACCGGACTAACGCCAGCTTTGTCGCAGCCTTCCCTTCCTCAAAGATGATTAAACGGACGCAGCATAGCGCGCCTCTCTATCTAGTTGGGACCGAAGAGGGAAGAAAGATTGCGATGGAAGTATGGAACCCATCATCAGTTTGATGCAATTCCATGGCAAGGACTTCTACAATTCTATCGATAAAGGACTTAATGCAGGGGCGGAAGCAAATGGGTTTACCCAGTGTCACAGGACACCAGGTTCAAAAAACAATTTAGTGGGGATCAACTTATATATACCACATGTGCACCCCCTAGCCCAAAAACCGTTCACCCTGGAGTCGTCTCAGGTGGCGACATGGGCACACGACCCAGGCGGCGACATGGGCACGCGGCTCAGGTTCATCGCTAATGATGCTAATGATGTTGTGGTCCATCGCTAATGATGATGTGGTCCATCACTCCATTAACTTGAAAGAACGTAAGTACTAAAGTTAATTTATTTACTTAACTACTTATTTTTATCATTCTACTTATTTTTACTTGAGAATTCTAAGACGTTTTGTTCTCTTCTTTTTCAGGACATTGAGGTTCGATAATGTATTTTACCAATACGACAATCTTTTGTTTGTGGTTTCATTCTTAGTTCATTTATTTTGATAAGTGTTGACGCGGCCTATGCACATACAATGATAACCGCAATCTCACGGATCGGTTGTAGTTTTTTACTTGAGTATCCAGGGTTATCGATCTCAGGGAACAGTTGAGATTATAACTAAGGCTGACAATTACTGCTAACAAGAACATTGTATGAAAGATTTAATCTAAAGAACTAAATTATGAGAGAATAGAAATCACTAAGATTCTACTAAGACTAACTATTTCTTCCCCTGGACTAGGTTCACTTATGCGTAAATCGACAAGTATACTACGAATTGGTACTAGACTACACTACTACAAAAAGGCCAATACTAGACGCCTCATCACAGACGGTTGACCAAAACCGTCTGTATTAAATACAATCATAGACGGTTTTGGTTTAGCGACCGTTTGTGTTATTGGCTGCGCTAAAAACCGTCTGTGAAGAAGTAATATCACAGATGGTTCATGTTAAAAACCATTTGTGAAGTATCCTGAGCAGTT
The DNA here is from genome assembly GCA_036346405.1 of Phyllostachys edulis. Classification (NCBI taxonomy): domain Eukaryota; kingdom Viridiplantae; phylum Streptophyta; class Magnoliopsida; order Poales; family Poaceae; genus Phyllostachys; species Phyllostachys edulis. The sequence goes on along the minus strand of CM070550.1, from coordinate 9,570,901 downwards.
ACGAGCAAGAACCGCTCAGGATATTAATATCACTGAGCGGTTCTTGCCGAGAACCGTGCGTGATACCGACGATTTTCAACACGAACCGTGCAGCGACTTCCCATCCTCATCACGAGCGGTTCGTGTTGAAAACCGTGCGTGAAGTATCCTGACGGTTACGAACAAGAACCGTCGTGATACTACTAAATATCACGAGCGGTTTTGTGAAACTTCACGAGCGCTTTTTAACATGAATAAATGCATGACTTCTCGTCCTCATCACGGGCGGTTCGTATTAAAAGCGATGCGTGATAAGTATTTTTTTTATTTTACCATGGCTTGGAATCACTAGCACTCTGATTTTACCACTACTTAAAATCTACTATGACTTGAAATCAGAGAGTTAGTGATTTGAAGCCATGGTTTTTGTATAAAACCGTCTGTGATTCGCAGCTGAGTACGAAAAATTTTGAAGCAGCGGAGACAAAATGTTTTGCTTGTCCTTATATATTATAGCCACCCCACCTTGTTTTCCATCGCCTCTCCTCTCCCTCCCCACACCGAGCTCCGTGACCACCTCGATTCCCGTCGCGGTTCAATGAGGAGACACAAATGACGCAGCGGCGATGAGGAGGGATGCGGTCATGAGGAGGAGCTCCTTGTCTCTTGCAAGAGGTAGACGCGGGAAGGTACATGTACATCCCCATAACATACACAATTTGTTAGCTGTTTGTTGTAATGAAACTTATCTTAATTTTGTGTTACCTAAGGTCGGAGCGCCACCGAGGTTTTCGATCGTCTCTCCTTGTCGTGAGCTTGAGTCAAACTCGACGACATGCAAGAACATCTTGTGATATGCTGGTGAGGTATAGAGAGGAGCTCACAAGACCAATCTAAGAAACCGATGAGTTCTTCAGGAGCTTGGTGGCATAGATGGTTTCTAACTAGTTTAACTTTGTAACTTTATTCTTTTTTCCCATTCGGAGGGGACATTGTGAAACCTTTTGGTTTCCCTTTCCTGTAATGTGTTTGCCATTATAATTTTAATTGGATTTTAGTTGTCTTGCTAGAGGTTGCATATGGAAACTACTGTCTAGCAATTGATTGGTTTGATTTTTTTTTTGCAATAGAAAAAATTATCACAGACGGTTCTTATTCAGAGCCGTCTGTGATGATCATGTTATTACTGACCCATAAACTCAGACGGCTCACGAAACCGTCTCTGATGACTAAATTTAAATACCATGTTTCAATCAAGCAAATGATAAGTTGATTGTGAAAATCAACAAAATAATACAATATCAAATGGACTGATCAAAGCAATAAAGTATCATAAGCATCAAATAAACTGATCAAAGCAATTTGGGCCGAAAAGAGTGTTTCAAGGCCCAAAGAGCTGGTCGGTCGAGCCCGGCCTTGGCCCTACAAAGATCTGGCAAGCAGCTCGACGACTTTCGGCTTTCGTAACTTTTGTGTCTGACCTCCGATTTGAGCAAATAATATATGCATTTCGATCGGCTCAATGAGGTGGATGTCATGGTAACCTCCAATTTATCATTTGATGAAGTTCATTTTTGCACATTTTCCAAAGGAAGCTCTTTATCCACTCTTTTAGCCAATTTCCTGCAGAAAAGTGAAATACAACGTATCTCCGGATTTCGTTAGGGTTAGTTGCCAAATGGCATAATTTAGCACAAATACTGTGGTAAATGATAATAATATGGGGTAAGTAAAGCAGAAAAAACGAGCACCAATTGTTAGCATATTGATCACTACTTCTTTATTATTTTACATTGTCGTCGGTTACGTAGAATTATTGATGTTAAAAAAAGGTGCACGCATTACTACTTAGTATAATATTGCTTGAAAAATTCATATATTGCTATATGCATGTTGAAATAGTGAACTCTGGCCAAATTCGTTCTAGTTCCGCCCCTGACTTAACGTATAAGCCATGTACTCTTGGACATCAATATATCATCGTTGTTATCTTGTTCACGCATGCTTGCAACTTAAAACAAATCACATTAAGGCATGCAATGCAATGAAAAGCCAGCGGGCCCCCTGTGCTGTAGTCTAGAGTCGAGACTGCAAACGAGAGAAAGCGGGCTCGATTTGAAGCACGGGAGTGGACATTGCAGAGACACCTTTCAGACTCGAAGCAACGTCTAAAGTCGTAGCTAAGTTCCAGCAGCAACGTCTCTGATCGATTTCTCCGTACCGTTCGGGCTAGAACTCTCGTTGTCAGGCGCGCAATGTAATCGTCACCGTCGATTCGACTACCGTCCGTGGATACGATCGCGAAAGGCTTTATACCAGCAAGTCTATTGTTGCATCTCCTTCGAAACAAATTATTTTGTTGCATATATTGCCTCGTATATATACATGCAAGCCTGAAATTGTTGATGGGAATATGATCCTTACCTTTCAATTACGTAGGCGCGCACTGCAGTGTGTGCTTTTCACACTACATAAGCCGTTCGATCCAATTGAGAACAATTGAGTCTGAAACTCTGAATAGCGAAGTTCCGAACATCTCACAAGAATTGCTCAACACATCAAAATATCACGTTTGTTTTGTCTAACCGTCTGTTTTGAAACAGGTCAGTTCTGTCAAGTGAATAGTTTTTGTATTTATATTTGAACGGCTGCGATACGGATATAGTCCAGTCTAGTATCGATCGGTCGTTACAAGGAAAAGATTGCTTTCGATATATTTCCCCCCAGGCCAATGGGATGCAAACGGAATTTCAGAGGTTAATTCTTGCGATCGTGCTTATCCTCAGCAGCAGTGAGGAACAACCAGAACCATCGGCAGGCGCGTGACTAGGGCTGGCTCAGCTGAAACGAGGGCTCGACTCGGTTCCTCTCGTTTCGGGGACAGCGAGGATGTAGGCTCGGCTCAGCTCGGCTCGGCTCGGTAGTAAGCTCGAGCTAGCTCAAGCAAGCCAAGCCTGGATGAGGCTAGAAGCATGCTCAAGTTGGCTTGTGAGCCCTCGGCTCGGCTTGAGCCAGAACAAGGCCTCAAATCAGCCCTTTGTCGAAGTAGCTTCTGGCTTGTTCTGCCTTCCATTTGAAAAGGAAATTATGTCATATTTAGTAGGCATTAAATCACAAGTTTACAACCGTTGATTCAATTGCATTTAGTCATTCCACATAACCCATTTAATCAATAAACAAGGGTGAAAGACTAACACTACAAGTCTACAACAGTCCAACTCCAATAAGACACAGGCATTCACTCATCATATCACAATAAGACATCATACTTGCAAACAAGACAGAGCAATATCCAAAAGTCCAAAATAACAGTTCAAACTCCAAACCACATGACCAAAATAATTTAACGGTTCATGTTTAACAGTCCATGCGTGAGAACATTGTCCACATACAAAAAAAAATGGTAACAGCCACTTATCATGGATGAGATTGCATTTCCACCGGAGCTATCTCCTAGGGATATATATACAAGATTGCATTTTTTGGTTGCAGCCACTTATCGTGGATGCGATTGCATTTCCAGCCAAAGATTGCATTCACAAGATTTGGTAACAGCCACACGTAGTATGTATATGTGTATCCTAATTTGCCGGCTAGAAGCAAGCAATTGCAAGCAATATGTATCCATTTCTAAATGTTGATCTTTACCCTGATCAAAGCTGTTTATACATGTGTTTCTTCATGTTTGTGTTGCACCCATCCAATAACTTGCCTGTAATATAATCCTGTATGTTTAATGAATATTCTTGTGTTGTCTGGATGTTAATCTGTACAGTTGCAAATTCCAGTCTGTTTTTCAAATCTCTCTGAGATGACTGAACACCAAAATAAGTGTCACTGGACATTCATGCTGTCTGGGAGCATTTTCAAATGAAACTAAACTATCTGGCCATGGTACTAAAAAGGTTGCTACTATAGCTTAGCTTCTTAATTATTGTGGTTTGAGGGCCCTTAGAAGATGAAGTTGAATCGCTGGACTCGATAAGTTAAGAAGCGAGAGCATCTGAGGAGCTACATCCTTCTGAAGTAGGATACGATTAGATTGTGCTGTAGTTGCGAGTATAGCTGAGGTCTATCAACAAGCACACAACATTCACATGTTCCATTAATTGCAAATATCACTTAAACTACTGCCCTACTAGCTACTGGCTACCGCCCAAGTCCCAACTCACCGAGGCTGCCGGGGTAGTCACCGGTTTGGCGACGTTAGGAGGCGACTGGGAGCTGAGGAGACGTCGACCGGTTGCACGGTCACTAGCTAGTGCCGAGGTGAAGGCCCCGACATCGGTAGACTTCCCTCGTGCATGAGACTTCAAGCTTCGTTGACGATCCATACGTGGAGGACGGTGTGTTGGTTAGAGAAGGGCACAATAGGTGGATGAGGGGGCGGCGGATGGAGGATCGCACGCGCGGTGGCGAGATAAGGAGGCGGTGAGGAGAAGCAGGCGGCGGCGAGAGGAGAAGCAACCGCAGGCGGTGTGGATGGGCGGCAGCGGCACGGAGGATTGGGGGTGACGGGAAGGACGGGGGCGGCAGGCTAAAGGACGGGGCGGCGGCGGCGGGTTGGAGGATGGGGGCGACGGATGGACCAGGCGCGGAGGACGGGAGGGCCAGGGGAGAGGACTGGGGGTGGCGACGGCGGGCTGGAGGATGGGACGACAGCGGCGGGATGGAGGAAGGGTGGTGGCGACGATATGGAGAACGCCAAGTGCAACATAGTCAGAGTTAGGGTTCACACCTTCGCGCCCGAGCGGGCCTTGGTGTGAGCCAAGAGCAAGACTTGGCTCGGCTTGAAAATTTCATGAGCCCGAGCCAACACAGCTCGAGCTTGGTCCGAGCTGAGCTGGCTTACGAGCCTCGAGCTATTTTTCTAGTTCTATACTAGTGACGATAACAACTTATCAAGAACACATGTAGCCCTGAAAGAGACAATCAATAGGTGATTAGATCGCAGACTTCACCATGGAAAGATTTTTGAGACTTTGGCTCTCAAGGACCTATAAACGACTGGATTTGGTGCCGACATGTTATACTTGACAGATAACAAAAAATATTTGATCAGCAAGATTACGTGATAATATATTGAGAAAAGTCTATAAAACCCAACGTAAGTCACTTGCATTTTCAATTTTCCTCCCATGCCTTTATCATTTTTGTTTACTTTGGTAAGTTAATTAATCTTGCAAATTGTCCCCATGTTGCACGTTGACCTTGTGTGTTTCCAGAATTATCTAGTCTTGTAATCGCACGTTGAGAAGTTTTGAGCGGCAAGTTGACAAAATTAGTACGTGCTAGTACAAATCAAACAAGTGCTGGTTCGTACCAACCACAGGCAGAGTGTTCCGGGGTTCATCCGGTTCGGGGTGTCACTGGCTCACTGCTTGTGTCACAGGGAGCCATGATTCTCCTTTTGATTTTTTGCCTTCGGAGCTGAGGAGAGAGGTGTTCAAGCACGTGGACCAGAGGCATTAACGGATTGTATACAAGTGGAATAGTGATTATTCGTATTCATATTTTCTAAATGAATACTAATTTGAATAATATTGAATATCAATATGAATTGAATGTGGTAACAAATACAAATACAAATCGAATGCCTACTCAATTCGGTCGGATATTCTCATAACTTATATAATGATAAGATATTTATGATACTTTATCCTCGTACATAGCACACTTAATCATTCTACTTTATTTATTTCATCTAAAATGAATTCACACTAAACTAAAAATACTCATCTAACTAATTAGTCATCCCGCAAATATATATATATAGTTTTTTTAATACGAATAGTACAGATAAAATAACATTTCAGACAACAAAAGTTTATACCATATTCGTATCTATTTTTATACGAATACCAATACAAATAGAGGAGAAATTATTAATCGGATAAAAAAAATCTAAATCATATTCGTTTCTTATGAAAACAGTCGAATAAGACGGGTAATTTGTATCGATTGGCACGCCTACCGTGGACAGTGAGCAGACATACGTGTGGCAGTGTGGGTGCTACAAGTGCCTGGCGCGCAATGCAACACCGGTCGACAATGGGCACACTGGCCGCAAAAGATCGGCGCCGCTCCAGAAAAGATGCGATATGGGATGGCGACATCGATAAGCAACTACTCCAGTACTGTGCGGTGAAGCCGCTTCGTGGTGTCGGATTGACAGTGCAGTGTTATTGGGACCGAAGAGGGAAGACAGATCACGATGGAAGTTTGGGACCATGGAGTGAGTCACACTAGTCTCGTGTCTCTGACAGCCAAGTATGATTTCTCTCCAGACTCGATAGCCTAAGTGGCAATAGGCGTAATTGCAAGAGTGGTTTTTTTTTGCGCGGTATTTATAAATTTAGCACATTGTCCGTACGGCCACCGTGAGGACGAGCCTCATGTCGACACGTGGCACCTCGTCCGTACGGTGGCAGTGCAGACGAGGCTCATCCGTACGGTGGTCGTGTGGCATTACGCACGTGTCGGTGTGAGGCTCGTCAGTACAGTGGCCATACGGACGAGGTGCCAAATTTGCAAATGTCGCGCTAGGAGAGCCACGCTTGCAATTACGCCTCGAAAAAGTGCCATTTAGGTCGAAAATTCTTTCTTTTCACAAAATTTAGAGCGAACACACAAGAGTAGTACTTTCTTGGGGTTTACTTGCTGTGGATCTGCATTGTTGCATTTCGCATCCTCCCATGCAGGGATAGAGGTTGAGCTCGGTCAACCTGGTCATGGCCCCCTCAGCATTTCAGAAAAAAATTAATAGCATGTATGCAATCTAAAACCATCCAATTTGGTTAGGTTAGGTCCATCTAGAAGCCTTACTATTGATGTTTGCTACTAGTTACGATACTACTCAGTGAGACAACGATTTCAATCGTGCGGCGGCAGGTGGCGGCAAAGCACGAAAGCAGCAGACGAGGCGCTAGCCGTTGATGCGTCGTGGGCTTGCAGCGGTCGGGCCCGGCGGTGCTGACAAACGCGCAACCAATGGCCGGAGAGCTAAGTCTATGCACCGCGTAGGGCGTGCAACCAGTAGTGAGTAGTGTGCTTTTGAATCTTATTGATGCTACCTTTTCTTGGTTGATTGACTTAATTCTACCTATAATCCTGAGTCCTGCTGGTGGTAATTTGCTTTGATCTTTGCCCTCCCCCCTGAGATTTTGCTGAAGCTCCATCACAGCTCCCATGGACCACTAAAATGCAAAGCTAAAACCCCTTGTGGCTACAACCACTATCAGGGCAGTTGCTTTTGCATCGAGATTTGCCATCTTCCCCCCTCTCCCTCCTTCTCTCTCAGCTCTGGCGGCTTTTGCTACCCTCTCTTGGCTCTAACCTCTCTCCGGCGACGACGACGGTGACGGCGCATGAGGTTTCTAGCAAGAGCAGAGCCCGGCCTCGGGCTACCTGGGCTATAGCCTGAGGCCTAGGATCAAAATCCCATGAATGTTCTCTTAAAAAATCCCCAAACAAACAAGTTTGACCCAAGAACAGCTTGCTTGGCCCGAGGCTTGGGCCGTAGCTAGCTCCGCCCTTGGTTTCTAGCATCGGCGGAAGACACCCGAGGTTTCTAGTGGCGGCGGCACAACAGTGCGGCTTTGGAGTGGCGGCGGGGCGACGGTGGGTGTCCTGCAGGAGCTGAGAGAGAGGGAGGAGGTGCACAAATCTCAAAGAATTTTTGGCCAGTGGATAGTGAGTGTAGTGACATAGGTTGTAGAATGTCCACACTCCATGGCCCCATTGGAATCTTCAACACAGTTCACACATGTCCAGTTTGATGTAATTCCATGGCGAGGACACAATGCATATCTGTTCGCTTGTTTATGCATGTTGTGGATGTCATGGGGATATGCTCCTAATCTCAGCGTGTTGAACAATTAGCAATAGCATCGAGGTGTTTGGCGAAACCCTTGTTTTTAGAAACTTTCTGACTACTGTCAAGCATAGGCGGTCTGACCGATCATGGTGGTAGTCGGACCGGCCAGTGTCGACGGTCTGACCGTCCAAGGGCACGACGGTTAGACCAACCATATGCGGCGGTCTGACCAATCTAAAAGTTGATGGTGGAATTTTGAGGAATGTGATCAAACACTTGTGTAGGGGTGTTAGGATGTGAGTTTGCACCAAGTTTCATGGAAAATAGAGTTTCGAGGCAAAAGTAGATAGAGTTTTACCGAAATGTCCAGAGAGAAACTTTCTAGATCCTTGGGAAAATTTCCAGTGCGGTCCGACCAATCACCTATTGGCGATCAGACCTACTAGCCGGCGGTCAGACTAGCCATGGGCGGTAGTCCTGTTCGTGCGTGGGGGGCGGCAGTGAACTTCGTGGGTTAGGCCAAAGTCATGGATTTCAGTGCATATGTGTTACAGGATGCATGTTTTGGCTAACGTGGGTCAAGTTGCAAAGAACTTGTGCCTAACAACAATTTCTTGGTTTATTGTTGTGTAGGTGGCTTAGAGTCAACAACGGTCAATAGCGACAATGATCAAGACTTAGGAGAGCTAAGGCCTAGAACGATCAAGGATGTCGGGTGAAGTCATTGGACTCAAGCATGATGAAACATGGACAAGGATGACCGAACAGGAGGATTAGTGCGACGGGTTGCCTCAAGTGGCGTGGAGGTCGGTGCAAGTGCCATTATGGTTCTGCTGGAAACCGGATGGGAAAGGCTTGCCAAAATGAAGAGAGCCATTGATCAACCTACATGTGTTAGAGCATGGGATTGCTTCACGATGATTGGAATCGGTTTTCGGAGAAGGATCGAGAAGGGGTATTTTACTATCTTCACCAAAATACCGGGTTGGTAACATTAGGAGAAGGTGGCGCAAGAAGAGATAGCTTAGGTCAAGTGAAGATAAAGATCACGAAGAGACGGATTTGGAAAGCTTGGTTCGTCATCCACCTTGAGAAGTGTGTGTGATTGTAGACTCGTTTGTGTATGGGCTTAACGGATGTCCGATAAGGCTTTCTCTCTTGACCTAGCCTCACTATAAAAGAAAGAAGTTGAAATTGGTCAGGTTGAATAAGAGTAGTGCTCCTATTCACCCCCTCTTGTCGTCGTTCCGGTCCAACACATGCTTGCAACCGAAAATCACATAAGACAGTGCTACTAACTAACACTACTACAAAAATGCTAATACTTGACGCCCGATCATAGACGGTTCATCGAAACCGTCTGTTAAAACAATCTCGAGCGGTTTTTGTTTACCGACCGTCGTGCATGTTATCTTCCGCGCTAAAACCGTCAGTAAGAGGTCATATCACGAGCGGTTCATGTTTAAAACCGTCGTGAAGTATCACAAGCGGTCTTGACCAAAAACGCTCGTGATATTACTACATATCACGAGCGGTTTTGTCGAACCGTCTGTGATACTTCACGACGATTCGCTATGAACCGTCTGTGATATTACTATATCATAGGCGGTTTTTGTCCTCTTATCGTGATACTTCACGAGCGGTTTCGCTATGAACCGTCGTGATATTACTACTATCACGAGGCGGTTTTTATTAAAACCGTTCGTGATAATTAACTCATCATGGCGGTACATAGCTCCCCGCCAGAGTCTTCTTGATCTCTATCTCTGGCGCTTCTGATGTCGCGGCGAATCTCCAAGCCCGGTGAGTCCATCGCCACTCGCGTCTTGGTTTGAGTATCGCCTCACCTCACTTGAGCCCGCTTCGTGTGTGGTCCATTTCAGCTATTGTCGCCGAGGAGCTTGCCGCCGTTGCCTCTGTTCACCGATCGACGACCAGCCGCCTTGGACCTTCCCCGACTTCATTGACACCCTTTTATTTATTTCGAGGGTTTTCAATATGAACCGTGTGATGGACCAAAGCTGGATGTACGCTGAGAACCGTGTGAGTGAAGAGTACATTAATGGCGTATCTACTTTTACAAGAGCTGCCGACGAGGATATGTTCAATAAGGGGGCGGAATATATGTACTGTCCATGCATTGACTGCGAGAATCTGAAAATGTTTAACAACCGAGCGTAGATCGAAGCACACTTGATTCGAAGGGGTTTCAAAAAGGGTTATACATGTTGGACCGATCACGGTGAAGAGCATATTACGAAGTCAACGATATGCATATTATACTGAAGTCAACGATATCTTGCGGATGATGTCGATTATGGTTCCGATTCGGATAGGTGCCGCGATGACAATCTAGATCGAGATACTTAGCGATGCGAAGGGCTGTGATGAGAGGAGTATGTTCAATTCGGGGCTTGATGGAGGACTCGGAGAAACCTTTGTTCGGTGCATGGCGGAATACACAAGGTTGTCATCCGTGCTTAAATTGCTGAAATTGAAGGCAAGCAGCGGTTGGTCGACAATAGTTTCACGGGTCATTAGGTCTCTTAGCGGACATGCTTCTAGAGGAAGCGAGTTGCCCAAAACCACCTACAAAGCCAAGAAGGTTCTTTGTCCATTGGGAATGGAAGTAGAAAGAATACATGCATGTCCTAACGATCATTTGTATCCTTTTTATGCGAGTATACAAACATGCATGTATGTCCGATGTGCAACACATCCGATACAAGCGTAAGAATCAATCGGATGATGACGAGGGAATCGAGGTGAAGAAAGGACCTCTGGTAAGGTGGCGTGGTATCTTCTGTAATTCCCGTTTGAAGCGGTTTTTGCGAACCCAAAGAATGCAAAAGCTGTTGTATTGGCACTCGAGGAGGCGTAAGAATGACGAAAAGCTAAGACACCTGCTGATTCCGCCCGGTGGAGAAACATCGATAGGAGGTTTGCAGACTTGGTGCGGGCGAGGAATATAAGATTTGGATTAGTCTGAGATGGAATGAATCCTTTCGGTAACATGAAGCGGCCGACATAGCACTTGGCCCGTGACGCTCTATATCTACAACCTTCCTCCTTTGTTGTGTATGAAGTGGAAGTATATTTTGTTGTCGATACTTATCCAAGGGCCAAAGCAACCTGGGAATGATATTGATGTGTACCTAGCACCATCGATGGAAGATCTAAAAATACTGTGGATTGAAGGGGTACACGTATGGGATGCGTACAAACGAGAGAACTTCACTTTACGTTCCTTGTTGTTCTGCACCATAAATGATTATCCTGCCCTTGCTAATCTGTCGGGCCAGAGTACAAAAGGGGCCAAAGCCTGTACTCACTGCTTAGATGATACCGAGAGTGTGTGGCTGAATCACTCGCGTAAAACCGTGTACATGCGTCATCGTAGGTTCCTTTGGAGGGTTCACCCATACCGCAGGATGAAGAAACAATTCGACGGAGAGAAGGAGGACAGTTCAGCTCAAAGGCATTTAAGTGGAAAAGAGGTCTATGTTATGGTTAAGGATTTAGATGTTGTGCTCGGAAAGGGATGTAAATCGAGGACCCGTAAGAAGAACATGTGAAAGAAGAGATCAATATTTTGGGACTTACCTTATTGGGAGCACCTAGAAGTTAGCCCTTTGCATCGGCGTTATGCGTAGAGAGAAGAATGTATGTGATGACTTGATTGGTCTCTTCTTGAACATTAAATGACAAAACAAAGGATGGTGTCAACGCATGCGGCTTGACTTGGTTGATATGGACATCGGACTGAGTTAGCACCAACAAAGGCGATAAGAGACGAGCGTACCTTCCCCACTTGTTACACTCTTTCCAAGGCCGAGAGAACCGAATCGTGCGGTGCTTGCATGGTGTGAAAGTTCCGTCCGGTTACTCGCCAACATGAAGAAACTTGTTTCGATGGAAGATTTGAAGTTAATTGGCATGAAGTCTCATGATTGTCATGTGTTGATGACACAAATGCTCCTGTTGCAATTAGAAGTATTTTGCCGATCAAGGTCAGAGACAATCATGAGGTGTGTTATTTCTTTAACACAATTGCTCGAGAAGGTCATCGATCGAAGGACTAGATGCTCTGCAAGGCGAGGTGGTGACGACTCTATGTGATCTTGAGATGTATTTCCCTCCGTCGTTTTTCGATATCATGGTCCATCTCATTGTTCATATTGTGAGGAGATAAAGATGTGCGGGCCCGTGTTCCTCGTAGCATGTACCCGTTCGAGAGGTTCATGGGAATTCTCAAGTCCTATGTCGGAATCGATCTCGGCGAGAGGGCAACATCGTCGAAGGTTATGCAACGAAGAGGTCATTGAGTTACTCAGTCGATTACATGGCTCGGTCGAACCGATGGGTGTGCCTCGATCTCGCCATGAGGAGAGGCTCGAGGTATCGAGACCATCGGAAGGAAAGCAATCACTCGGATATGGATCGTATGCTCAAGCCCATTTCACGGTCTTGCAACACATGGTGAAGTGTCCCGTATATCGACCGGCAAGGGGCGTGCTTGACAGCGAGAATCCAAGTCGCGGCCGGATGTTTGGATCACGAGACAACACAATGACGATTCAACCAATGGTTGAAGGAGCGACTCGCTAGGAGCTCGTCAAGAGATATCTTGACATGGTTGGCAAAAGGGCCAACATTCTGAGTTGTGACATGGCGAGACACGACATAAATGGGTACACATTCTATCTGCAGCTCGGGATATAAAAACACTAACGAGCAGCGGTGTCGCATAGATGCATTCGATGTCGATGGGGTGAGGAGCTCCTACTATGGGCAAATAGAGGAGATATGGGAGCTCGACTCGTGCTTTTCAAGATCCCCTATTTGGTGCCGTTGGGTCCATCTCCACGGTGAAGGTCGACAAATGCTGGCGTCACTACCGTGGACCTCGAGCGTGTCGGATACAAAGGCGAACCATTACGTCTTGGCTAACCAAGTTGTTCAAGTCTTCTATGTTACCGACCCAAGCAAATAAGAAGCACCACGTAGTTCTTCATGGAAAAAGGAGGATTGTCGGAGTTGAGAATGTAGTGGGCGAGGAAGAATACAATCAATTTGACAAGTTGCCTCCTTTGGAAGCTTGACATAAAGGTCGAGGAAGAAGAAGCGTGGCGAAACTAGCTACATACACGTCGATCATCATGAAGGGCTAATTTTTAAAGATTAATTGAACAATGTGTGTATATATATATACGTTTTGATGAATGGTTAATTTTAGTTAATTAATTGATTTGTACTGTGAAATGGATGTGATTGTTTCTCAAATGATTGTGAATTGGATGTATATACATGTACTTGTTGTCTTTTACGCTTGTTTGAGAGGGCATGGCTAGCATTTCTGAGGCTAGCCCATAAACGAATCTAGATTAACCAATACAAAATAATATCACGAGCGGTTTGAGCTACAAAAATGCAGTGATTATATATCCTGAGCGGTTCCTTGGTAAAAACTGTGTGTGATACAATATATCCTGAGCGGTTGTTAATTGGAACCATTTGTGATACATCACATATCACGAGCGGTTCTACTTTAGAAGCATGCGTGATACATCACATATCACGAGCGGTTCTAATTTAGAACCGTCTGTGATGTCCATCTATTTACATTAGGACTCTAGGGTTTGCCGCGCGCCACTCAAGCGATTAAGTTTATCAACTCCTCGCTCCCTCCTCCCAGAGCCCGTCGCCGCCATCCTCGGCGCCGCCTCCTCGAGCTCGGCGCGACTCCTCCCGATCCGTCGGCGCCGCCTCCTCCTCGGCCGTGCGCCTCCCAAAGCCCGCCAAGGCCTCCTCCTCTGACCTTGCGCCTCCGCCCTGAGCCCGCCCTCCTCCTCACCCAAGCCGGCGGCGCCTCCTCGACGCTGCCCTGCTGCTCTGGTCTTGCTCCCTACTCGTCCTTCTCCTCAACGCCCAAAGGTAACTAATGCCGAGTTGCCGACCCTGACGCCCCTTTCCCTAACTATTTCTATCAATAATCTGTCATGGTCCCTCAAGATTTAACATTCATATGGTATTTGTTTTGATACTGCTACTGGAATATATTACAATGTGGTGTGGTGGGCTTGAGATGAATGCTCTGTGATGATAATAGTCTTGTACTGAAATTGTTTTGATAATCAGGTTTGTACTTGAGCTCTAATTGGAATGCTTACTCTACATCTGATAGCAATATCAAAATATTAAATCTTAGCTTTATGCTAATTTCATTTGTTCACATGATGTTCTATTTCTTGTGAAGATGTCTTCCGCTCATTCTTCATCATCGCCGCCTCATGTGTCTGATGATGCACCATCCTCTGGAACAATATCCAACCGTGGTAGAAGAAGAGAAATATCGAAAAGGCCCAGGGGATGATTTACCATCACGGAGTCGATCGGTCTGGGACCCCTATCAATCCTCGCCGAGCAGCGTCCGCATTCCAGAGAATGGTCGGAATAGTTGCACGGAAATGGGTCAGCGTCACCTACGATTCGTGGAAGGTGGTGCCCGAACAACTGAAAACTGCTATGCTGACGGATATTCTCAAATCGTTCGAGATCTCGGCAGAACACCTGGACTCCGTGCAACGACACGCGTTGCTACAGGCGTGCAAAACGTGGAAGAACTTCAAGAGCACACTTGTCAAGAACTACGTGGAGAAGGATCTAAGGCTCTTCCACAAGTATCCATTCTTGGAAGAGTCTGGAGTCGAGTTTGTGGCAAAGAAGACGAGATGAATTTAGGAGTGAAAGTCTGGCGCACGGCCCTCGGGCAAAAACAAGCACCCCCACAGACTCGGCACCGCTGGGTATGTGGGTAAAGCCCCGATATGGAGGGATCAGGAACAGCAGGCAAGCTATTCGAATGTCTCCCCACTATTTCCCGAGATCACTGATGTGCGCTCCCGACAGTGGTTATTTGGGAGGTTACGTATTGGGCCTACAGGGGAAGTGTACTTTCCAAACCCCGCAGACCAGGAAGTGTCCCAGCGCCTAGTAAGATATCGAACTACCTAGTTTGTAATTACTTCATAACTTCATAGGAAGTGAAATGACATGTCAGGCTATTGCAGGTAACGCTAAGTGCACAATCTTCCCAAGGCTCATTCCAGGCAGATAAGGAGAAAGGTATACTCTCCGCGGCCCTAGGAAACAGTGAGCATCCGGGTCACATGAGAGACGCTGGTGTTTATGTTACATGGGAAAAATGGTTCCAAGCGAACTCCGGATTGTACCGGAGTAGGAAGAGAGCCAAAACCGAGCGCGATGCAAAGCTACGAGAGGAGATTCGTCAATCCCTCAGAGATGAGCTCACTGAATCCATCAGAGATGAGATCACTGAATCCATCAAAGATGAGATCAGAGCTGCCCAGCAATGGCAGATGGAGACCTTTGAGGAAAGGATTAGGGAATTGCAACTCCCAAATCAGTTGCAAGCCCCTGCCCCTACTGTGCTAGCCAGTCCCCCCAAACTTCCGAGTAGCTGCGCGTCCAACCCTAACCCGACCCCAATAGGTGACCGCAGATTTCCTGTCGATGACATCTAGGTAATAATTATTATCTCTGGAATGCTCGATCCATTGATAGGCCTGTTGGAGTAGCTAATTTTGTATCATTATGTAGGTGGCTATGAAGTGCAAGCTCCAAGTGAGATATGCCTCTGTTGCCCTAGATCTTGCTTGGGCAGTGTATCCATCCGTCTTTGGGGCTTTGGTGCAGTGCAACAATTACTCCTGGTTTCGCAAAAGTGAATGTGGACAGTGTTTGTGTCAATTTCGGGGCCGTCCCGCTGCATATTCCCCCAAACAACGAGGTCATGACTCTAGGGTAAGCCGTTGGAACATTCATCCAGTGGCCCAAGGTGGACATCTGCCTGGAACTACCTGCTCCGGTGTCAACTTCACAGGAATGTCCTGTATCTACACCTCGTGCTCAGTCGACTCTTGTGAAGTTAACCTATACAAAGCGAGGCAACAAGGGCAAATTGAAGACGGTCGACTCCTATCCTGATATCCCCTTCTTGCCGTTGGCCCAGAAATTCATGCTAGGCGAGCCATTGGTCGAGAGGTTAGACAACCCTACCCTAGGACCGGCTTGCACGACATTGCATACATGGTACATGGAACAGTCCAACAAGCCGGCTAATCAGCGACGCTCGGGTGTCACCATCAAGTTCAAGAAGGATCATTTTAACCACGAGCATCAAGACTGTGTCTTCATGGTGACCTTCGATGACTTGTTACGTCTCTTCAACCTCGGCGAGCTCGGCGTCTCACTCATACGATCTTTGGACAATCGTAAGTGTGTACAATCACAGTCAATGTTAGGTATATCTTGATAAATGTTATATATAACTCCTTGCTTTTGTATATAGATATATGATGTATGAAGCCGAAAGAAGGAAATCACTGGTAGGTTTCCTCGACCCACACGTGGTCTCCGAGCAAAGCATCAAGCCGAATGCAAGATTCGTTGAGGATTACATTATAGAGTTTTTCCGGGCTCACCGCAACACGGAATACATACTTTTGCCCTACATCTAGGAGTAAGTGTTGCACTACTGGCTATACTTGTTTATTTGTACTTTACAAGCAACACGAACTTAGGTTTAATGACCATGTTGACATACCTGTGTAGTTTCCACTGGATTCTAATTGTAATTATACCAAAACGGAAATGGGTAATATACCTAGATTCCCTAAAGAGGTCCAATCACAACTTCACAGTTATCCAGAATTTAATCAATAGGTAAACACATTTCCTCCATACAAACTCTATTGTAGTCTTTCCTTCCTTTGCAATGGCTAAGGCTAACTTCTTGGAATCACGTAGGGTGTTCGACGTGTTAAATGCTATAGGAGGGTATTGTAGGGGAAGGTTGCTGCAGCACGATCTAACTTTTCCGGTACTCGCTAGCTAGTACACATTAATCCTATATAACACTTCGTAGTAATCCTTCTCGAACTAACCAATTCTATTTTTGCAGTGCCACCAGCAGCCGTCGGTCTGCAACGTATGTGGATACTATGTTTGCCACAACATGCAACTACTCATCGGTTCCGCGATCACCAATGATCCTCAGGTTTATCAATCTTGCAACAATTATTTCATATATACTTACCAATTTATATAAGCACGAATTTAATCTTCCTATCGACAGGTTGCGATCATCGCTGAAACTGCGTTAGAACAGAGCGAGCTCATAAAAGTTCGATCACACCTTGCGTCATTCCTGAACAGACAGGTCATAAATCCAGATGGGAGTTTCCACAATGTAGATTGAACTTGATGGGGATAGATTGAACTTAATGGTACATGTGTGTAAATTAATGTACATTAATGATTAATTTTAGTTAATTGATTTGTGAATTGGATGTGCTTGTTTCTGAAATGAATGCAATTTTGATGTGCTTCTGAAATGAATGCGAATTGGATGTGCTTGTTTCAGAGGGCATGGCTAGCATTTCCTGAGGCTAGCCAATAAACAGAAATAGGTTTAGCAATGCAAAAGAATATCATAGATGGTTTGTAGATGAAACCGAAATCAGCGATACTCGACTACCACAGCGATGCATAGATGAAACCGCGTGATAGTGAACTATCACAGACGGTTACTATCCGAACAATTTCATCTGAGGCAAAATGCATGGTAGTCGAGTATCACAGACGGTTTCATCTACAGACCGTCTGTGGTAGTCGAGTATCACAGACGGTTTCATCTACAAACCGTTTGTGATATTATGTATTACAGATGGTTCAAAAATCGTCTGTGATGACCTCATGCATTACTGACCCATAAACTCAGACGGCTCACGAAATCGTCTGTGATGGTGTTTTTAAACCGTTTGTGAAGGCCTTTTCTGTAGTAGTGTAAAATTCTACAAAACCCCAAAGGTCAACGTGCCGTGCTTGGGTCAGCACATCGACCCATAGGTCGGCAATGGCGCAACCCGATTAGTTAGCCAGGACGATCGTGCCGGGCTTAATCAGGCCCATGCCGATACATGCCTATGCTGTGCACTACGACCCATGTGGACACTTGCCCGGTATGCTGACGCAATACCGTCTGGAGCTCCGATGGAAATGCCACCTGCTCTGCTGGCTCCACACCGACCTGCACTGCCTCCTGGACCCTCCTACCCGTACTAAGTAGCCACGGTGGATGAGCCCCTCGGCCACGTATGACATTGCCGTCGATTCGATCGCCAGCGCGCGCAAGCTCCAGCTGCTTGGTGCAGTCCTGCAAACAATGACCAGTGGTAATTCTCGATCGTGGAGAACTGGATGGTGCACACGAATGGGGACATCAAAGCAAGCCCTAGAGAATGACCGTGCCTTTTTCATAATGAAGTACTTAGAGTTCTGGGATGACGAAAGTTCGACGCTGGCCACACGGATAGAATCGGTAAGAACTTCCAACCATTCGCAACAATGCAATATTTCAAATGTACAACGTTTTGACACGTGACCCCTTTTTATCATGTGTATGCACATCTCCACTTGAGCTAATCCATTCTGATCTTTATGAGATGAATGGAATATTAACTAAAGATGGCAAAAGATATTTCTTAACTCTCATAGATGATGCAACTAAGTATTGTTATATCTACTTACTTAAGTCGAAAGATGAAGCACTAGAACACTTTAAAATCTTTAAAGCCGAAGTTGAAAATCAACTAGAAAAGAAAATCAAACGGTTAAGATCAGACCGAGGTGGTGAATACATCTCTTTTGAATTCTCTCAATTTTGTGAAGAAAGTGGAATAATTCATGAAGTTACTCCACCATACTCACCCCAATCGAATGGAATAGCCGAAAGGAAGAACCGAACTCTATGTGGCCTGGTTAATGCCATGTTACAAAGTTCAGGTATGTCGGACTATCGGTGGGATGAAGTAGTTCTCACAGCTAATTATGTCTTAAAAAGGGTGCCACCTCGCAATCAGGAGGAAACACCTTATGAAGGATAGAAGGGGAGAAAACCCAACTTATCTTGTCTCCGAATCTGGGGATGCCTTGCAAAAGTGCATGTGCCATTACCGAAGAAAAGGAAGCTTGGACCTAAGATCGTTGATTGTGTTTTTCTAGAGTATGCTAAAAATAGCACGGCTTATAGATTTCTACTGCTCAAATTCGAGGTGAGTGACATCGCTACAAATGTAATGATGGAATCTCGTGATGCGACATTCTTTGAACATGTGTTTCCTATAAGACAAAATGAAGTCATTGATCCTAATGGTTCAAATGAACACTATATTCTTCCTAGTGTGGATAACGCCGCTCCAGAATTGGAGTTGACGAGGAGCAAGAGGTAGAGCACTGAAAAGTATTTAGGCGATGATTTTGTCACCTATGTCGTGGATGATGAACCATAAACCCTTTTAAAGGCATACACATCCCCGGATGTGGATTACTAGAAGGAAGCAGTTCGTAGCGAGATGGATTCCATCGTAGCTAATGGAACATGGGAGGTTACGGACCTCCCATGTGGATTCAAGCCAGTTGGCTGCAAATGGATCTTTAAAAGGAAGCGTAGACCTGATGGTACTATAGATAAGTACAAGGCCCGCTTAGTGGCTAAGGGTTTCACGCAAAAAGAAGGTGAAGACTATTTTGATACATACTCTCCTGTGGCTCGTTTACCCACAATTCGAGTGCTTATAGCACTAGCTGCCGCGTATAAACTCCAAGTACATCAAATGGATGTAAAGTCCGCTTTCCTAAATGGAGAGTTGAATGAGGATATTTATATGCAACAGCCTGATGGTTTTGTGGTTGAAGGGCAAGAGAGGAAAGTATGTCGTTTGATTAAATCCTTGTATGGTTTGAAGCAAGCTCCCAAGCAATGGCACAAGAAATTCGATAGTACTATGACTTCGGTCGGCTTTTGTGTGAACGAAGCCGATAAATGTGTCTACAATCAGTTTAGTGGGGGCGAAGGTGTCATTCTATGTCTTTACGTAGATGACATATTATTTTTTGGGAACAACATAGATGCAATCAATAGAAAAAAGTCTTTCCTCTCCCAGAATTTTAAGATGAAAGATCTGGGTGAAGCTGATGTTATCTTAAACATCAAGCTTATAAAGGGTGAGAATGGGATTACTCTTTCACAATCCCATTATGTGGACAAGGTTCTATCCAGATTTGGATTCGTGGACTATAAATCAGCAGCCACATCCTATGATCCAAATGCTAAGCTTCATAAAAACACTGGACATGGAAAAGACCAACTTAAATATTCTCAAATTATAGGATCCTTAATGTATTTAACTATTGCAGCGAGGTCGACATCTCATATCTTTATGCGATTGAGTCATTATCGTCCCAATCCAGAGATGATCATTGGATAGCACTAGAGAGGGTAGTTAGGTACCTAAAGGGGACCTCTAACTTGGGAATACATTATTCTGGCCATCCGCCGGTCTTGGAAGGGTTCAGTGATTCTAACTGGATCAATGAATCGGATGAAATGAAGGCTACGAGTGGCTATGTATTCACTCTAGCAAGTGGGGCTGTTTCGTGGAAGTCATCTAAACAGACTATCCTTACACGATCCACCATGGAGGCTGAGCTGGTAGCTTTGGACTCAGTAGCTGTAGAGGCAGAATGGATTAGAGAACTACTTCATATAGTTCCATAGTCACTTAGTCAAGTTTATATTTGCAACTTACATGAGATGATGACTCGTAGCATGGCTAAGCAATCTAATCGCATCTAACCATCCCACGTTGGTAATACAATAGCACCAACTACATAAACCAAACTAGGGTGACAAAAGATTATGGCATACAATTAGACAAGGAGGTCATAACAAATTGGATGTTAACTAATCCCAAAAACATTCAAATAAATAATTAAAGTAAATGCAATAATTTAAATCAATATAACTTTTGAAAACTAGGTTCAACATGATCAAAGGTATAACTTGCCTTGAAATAGGTCTAGGTACTAATCTTGCTCTTGAGGTGCTCCTTCTTCAAATCTTCCCGAAGTATCGACGTCTACTCTCAAACGAAACAAACAAACAAAACAAATAAAAACAGAGGTAAAAAAAACTCCAAAAATCAAATAAAAATATCCAATAAATAGATCTTGAATTTAGATGAATTTAGAAATTTGAATGAACTCAAACGGAGTTCGGATGCAAAAGATATGGACTTTGGGAGTTTGAAACAAAAAGAAACCCTAATAATTGGATTATTCCGAATTCCGAATTATTTCTCTAAAGAAAAATCGGATTATTGCGCAACGATGACGTCAGCAATAGAATTTACGGAATAAGAAAATAAAAAGAAAATACTGACATGTGGGACCCACATGTCAGCCTCACGGTCCACGGTAGACCAAGTCCACCGAACCGACGCCACGAGTTTAGATCTCGGCCACGCCAGTCACGCTGCGTGGGCGCCGCCATGGCTCCACGCGCCGCCATGCAAGCACAGAGGGCGAGGTGGCGGCGACGACGGCGGTGGCGGCGCCACGGAACCAAGGTTCCGGCGAACGGCGGCGAACCAGCGGCGATGGGTGGTACTAAGGGGTAGAGGGGAACGCGGGGATCACGATGGTGTGCTCACGGGTGCACAAGAAGGACGAGATGGCGGCGGTGAGGTCGGCGGCGGCGGGTGCAGGCTCGGCGGCGGCGGCGAAGGATCCTCCATCAAGGTGAGGCGGCCGAGATCGCGGACGTTGCGACAATCCGATGGTGACCTTCCACGAAGCGAGAACCACCGAAGCGGACGGCAGGCGGCGAGGTCTTTTTCGGCCGGGCCGAAGACGAAAGCGGCGCTAGGGCTCGGCGGCGAAACAAAGGCGGCGGCTAGGGTTGCGGCGGCGCAACGACGGTGCAAGCGAAGGGCCTCGGGGCCTTAAATAGCCCCGGGGCGTGCTCTGGCGGCTCCCAAAGCGGAAGGCGGCGATGGAGTCGGCTCGGACATGGGGAAGAGTCCCGGACGGAGACGACGAACAGCGGCTGCGCCCCACCGGTCGTGAAATCTGACGTGGGCCCACCGGTCGAGGGACCTTGACGACATGCAGCAGACGACGTGGCTGGCTCTCATGCGAAGATGGGCATGCCGCGGCCGAAGTGAATAGGGTTTGGGTTTCGGCCCAGACGCTATTCCGGGATTTTAAATTAGGTTTTTCTATTTTAGAAAATAGCAGAAATTCAAATAAGCAATAGAAAACAACAAATGAACTTGGAAAAATTCTAGAAAATTCTAAAAAATATATCCAAGCACATAGAACCCAAATAAAATAGTTTTGACCATTGTTGATGTTGACTTTAATCATATTAAATTGTTTGATGTACAAAGTCCATGTTTAAGGTTTTAGATTAAATTCAAATAAAATCAAATGGTGAATTTTATCCTACTAACTATTCAAAGGATTTTTAAAGCTCAGAAAATTGGGATGTTACATGCGCCCTTGTTCATTATTTGGGTGTTCTGTAAGGATTTGGTTTGTGCGCTGTTTGGAGTTGATTCTGGTGGGTTATCTGAACTGGTTTTGAGAATAAGAAAGCTCTGATCCATCGGTTTGGCTCCCTTGGTGCTTTGGCCGGAGCATCTTGTGGTTGGGCTTGTGTGGCATATATCCTGCTTCCTCATTTTCACCCTTGGTATGACCCGTGGGTGGAGTTTGACTCTGTATGTCCGTTGACCTCGTCCTTCATCACGCCACGGTGGCGCACTAGGTTTTTCTAGGACAACGCTTCTCAGCGTGCCTCGTCGATTATTCTAGGTATCTTTGAGTGCTATCGGCTCTGTGAGTATTTCAACATTGCTCAGTTCAATTGTTCCTTTGCATTTGTGCTATACTAGTAGTTCATTCTTTTAGTGATAGTTAGACTCTAGTACTGGAAGAAGTGCAAAGTGATAACAATGGGTTTGCAATCTGCTTTGTACAGTTCATAGCCATATTCTGATAATTGTTTCAATAACTGATTTAGTCTTTTGAGCTCTATAATTGAGGTAGTTACCTGCTGTCTTTGTTTGTTCCTATTATTACTTTCGGTAGTAGTCAAGAGCATTGGATCATGTTGTTCAGATGATTGATTAGCTTCTAATATGTTTTTATTGTCTAATCTTGTATTGGCAAAAGGCCTCAAAAGCTGAACATTGAATCTGTGCTCCTTTTGTTCTAGCAGCACTTCTCTGTTCTGTTTGCTTATATTAGTCTTGATTCTGTGATCTTGCACTCCACTTAGCTTTTGCTAGTCGAAAGATAGTCTGGTTTATATATATTCTGTCCAGAATTTCATTTGTCAGTAAGTTAGCTATAATAAGAGCTCATAGTTTGAATCTTAGTTATTTGATTCAATTTGTGAAGTATATTAGGCTTAAGGGCTATCATGGCAAGGGCTTTGACCTTTGCATCTAGCCTATTGAGAGCACCCTTTAACTTCAAAACTCTGAGCTTTATGCTGAGTTCTTTAATATACATATGGTATATGTTGAACATATTATTATTTTTAAATGACATGGAGAAACTTCATATGTATTTGTTGATTTGGTCATTTAAATGCATGTTGAATTATGCTTCAGTGTCATTTATTTTTGCTAGAATTAATGGTGATTATTTGATAAAATTGCACTTAATTAAACACAATCAACATGTGACTAGATTACAAACCTCTCCAAGGAAAGATTTTTGAGACTTTGGCTCTGAAGGACCTATAAACGGCTGGATTTGGCGCGGACAAGTTTTACTCGACAGATAACCAAAAATATTTGATCAACAAGATTACACGATAATATATTGAGAAAAGTCTATAAAACCCCACGTAAGTCACTTGCATTTTCAATTTTCCTCCCATGCATATATCATTTTTTGTTTACTTTGCCCCTCATAAGTTAATTAATCGTGCAAATTTCCCCCTTGTTGCACTTTAACCTTGTGTGTTTCCAGAATTGTCTAGTCTTGTAATCGCACGTTGAGAAGTTTTGAGTGGCAAGTTGACAAAATTAGTACATGCTAGTTCAAATCAAACAAGTGTTGGTATGTACTAATAGGGTTGGAAAAATAGCTCGAGGCTCGCGAGCCTGCTCGGCTTAGGCTCGTGAAATTTCAAGCCAAGCCAAGCCTACCTTCTGGCTCGCAACATTTCGAGCCGTTCTCGAGCTGCTTGCGAGCCGCTCGTTCCAAAACCCCCCTTTGGCGATTTTGTACAGAAGTACAAAAACACTCTACGCAAAAATATTTCCTTAGAAGCTAGCTCGAGAGAGGAGAGGAATGCTGCCCTTCCTGCTCAACTCCACCGAGATCCACAGCTGGGCGCTGCCTCTGATGCAATCGTCGCTGACTCCATCCCGCCTCCCTCGCTTGCAGCCTCCAGGAGGTCTTCCTTCGCTCCGACACTGGCCCCTCCAATACCTCCATCGCCGAGCACCTCTGTAGCCATATCCAACAAAGGGAGTTGCCCAGCGCGAGGTAGCTGACAAAGCTGCACTGCCGCCAAGGGAGCTGAACTTCACCATCACCGTGGATCTCTTGCGCTCCACCGCCAAGGGAGCTAGGGTTGGGAATCTAGGGCGGCGAGGGGAGGGAACCCAGAGGCGGCGAGGGTGGGGAAGCCAGCGCCGTCGCAGGGGAGGGGGATGAAGACGGCACCGACGACGGTGGTGGGGCGCAGTTGTGTGGGGTTTGGGGCAAAACGGGCGAGGTAGAGATGGTTATGGGCATTTTGGCTTCTGGGCAATGGGCATTGGGCCATTGGCTCATGAGGGCTTCCAAGCTGGCTCAAGCTTCCTTTCGAGCCGAGCCGAGCAACCCTCTTGGCTCGTACTTGAAACGAGCCAAGCCCACTTTCTGATCAAGCTTGATCAAGCCTGGCTCGAGCTAACCCGGCTTGGCTCGGCTCGTTTCCAGCCCTACGTACCAACGACAACTAGAGTGTTCTAGGGTTCATCCGGTTCGGGGTGCCGCTGCTTGTGTCATAGTGAGCCATGATTCTCTTTCGATTTTTGCCCTTGGGAGTTGAGGAGAGAGGAGTTCAAGCCCGTGGACTAGGGGTGTCAATGGATTGAAAACGAATTGAATAGTAGTCTTTTCGTATTCGTATTTGTATTTTTAAATAAATACGAATTCGAATTCGAATATTGTCAAATACAAATACGAATTGAATGTTGTAATAAATACGAATCATATACCTACTCAATTCGGTCAGATTCGGATATCCTCATAACTTACGTAATGGCAAGATATTTTATGATACTTTGTCCTCATACATAGCACACTTAATTCACATTAAACTAAAAATACCCATCTAACTAATTAGTCATACTACAATGATATATATATATATATATATATATATATATATATATATATATATATATATATATATACACCATATTCGTATTTATGTTTTTATGCGAATGCAAATACGATATCTGAATAGAAGAGAAATGGTTCATTGGATGAAAAGATCTAAATCATATTCGTATCATATCGAATATGGTAGTCAAATAATTTGGATAATTCTTTTGGATTGCCACCCCTACTATGGACAGTGAGCGAACATGTGTGGCAGCGTGGGTGCTACAAGTGCCTAGCGCACAATGCAACACAGGTCGACAATGGGCGCACTGGTCACAAAAGATCGGTGCCACTCCAGAAAATATGTGGTATGGGATCACGACATTGATAAGCGGCGTTTTTTTTAAATAATACATTTAAAAAAAGAATTACATAAATAAATAGTCAAAAAAGAAAATTACAAAACTAGACCTCTGTCGCCAATTCAATTGGTGATAAGAAGCTGTCGTGGTTTCAATTGGTGACAATAGCCATGTCGCCCCTATGTCGCCGATTGAATTGGCAACAGCCTCCTGTCGCCAATTCAATTGGTGGTAGGGACTTCTCCAATGGCATATGCCCTCTCTAAACAAGAGCAATTTAGGGAATTGGCGATAGGTCCCTGTCGCCAATTTAAGCTGAATTGGCGACAGGGCCCTGTTCCATGGGCGACCAGGTCCCTATCACCAATTGAAATGGCAACAGCTTCCTGTCACCAATTCAATTAGTGACAGAGGTCTAGTTTTGTAAAAAAAATTGTCGATTTATTTATGTAATTCTTTTTTTAAAAAAAAAAAATCGATAAGCAGCTACCCCAGTACTGTGCGGTGAAGCCGCTACGTGGTGGCGGTGCAGTGAGGAGTGTTATTGGGGCCAAAGAGGGAAGAAAGATCGCAATGGAAGTTTGGGACCATGGAGTGAGTCACACTAGTCTTCCATCACCAAGAGCAAAGTCTGATTTCTCTCCACAAAATTTAGTGGCCGGGTAAAAGCGAACACACAAGACTAGTACTTTCTTGGGGTTTACTTGCTGTGGATCTCCATCATTGCATTCGCATGCTCCCATGCAAGGGCGAAGAAAGGACCAGTGGGAGCCTTGGTCCCCCATGGTTGATAAAAACCCTTTATATAGTTCTTAATTTGTCCATGTAGAACAACAAAATATTTCTACTTAGCACCTCTCGATATTTAGTTATCACTATATGCACCTCTAGGTAAAAGTTTTCTGGCTCTGTCCATGCTCCCATGGACTACGAAAAGGCAAAGCTACAACCCCTTGTGGCTACAACTGCAATCAAGGCGGTTCCTTTTGCATCAAGATTCGTGCGGCTTCCCCCCCTCTCTCTCCCCTTCTCTCTCGGTTCTGGTAGCTTCAACTACCCTCTCTCGGCTCTGACCTCTCTCTGATGATGGCGACGGTGCATGAGGTTTCTAGTAGGGGTGGAGCCTGGCCTCGGGCCACCTAGGCTATAGCCCGAGGCCTATGATCAAAATCTCATGAATGTTCTCTTGAAAAATCTGTTTGAGTTTTGGGCTTGGCTCATTCAATATTCTAATTAAATTATAGAACAATCCCAAAGGTCCACTAATGCATGATGGAATGTGTGAAGTTTAATACCATATTGCTAGTCTAGGTGAGAGGAGACCAATATATAAGGTGTAGTTGGTCTTACCTAGTTGAAGAAAGCAAAAGAAAAACACACGTGTGTGCTCACCAAACCACGCCAGGCCATGCCATCGCCCGTGCGCGTGACGTGTACGTGAATGGTCGGACGATTTCATGTCCGGTTGGCTGTGGAGCTGCAGCTTATTTTGCACCCCAAAACCATGCATACAAATTAGAAACTAAAAACTGAATACAGTGTTTCAATGGGGCTTTTATGGCGCTCTTTAATTGTGTTTAAGACATAGTTATTGCTTCAGTTTGTTTCTTGTGGCTGGCTCTTTATGAAGGAGAGACATCTCCTCTTAGAAGGGGAGAATAGAGATAAACCTCTCAGAAAAATAACATAGATAGAATCTATACTGTTCTATTGCCCTGTTCCTCTGTGCTGCACAACATCAGCTTCTCCATCCATTCTTCGGCGTGCACCAATGTGGAGAGAATAGTGTCTCCGAAGTTGGTGTCTCTCGTGATCCTGCACGGGTTGGGGCGAATCTGGTTTTTGGAAAGTGTTCACGTGACTACTCACAGCTTCCTCCTTCTCTATCATTCACTTCGCATCATCTTCTTCGCATCAAACTCTACCGCGACCTTTGCTGGAGCGATTCTCTATAAGTCGCGATGATATATTTTGATATGGCTAGGCCTTGCTTCCTAGAAATAAATCTTGTGATGATGTTGATGCCTACTTCTGTTAGTAGTATTCTTGTTCTAGGGTTTGCCTTGTTAGCACATATATATGAGATAGAAATATTTGAATTGATGATCATGCTATTGTTCATAGTTCCAAATTTGCCTAGTATATATGCTACTGTTGCATCGATTATTATTTTAGGAATTAAACTAATCATAAAAGTGCGCATATACCTAACAATCCAAAAACCTAATTGACACTTTTTGGTGACTAGTTTTACCGAGGCAATGAAGCCGGAGAAATTCACTGGTGTGAATTTTAAGAGATGGCAGACAAGGGTCCAATTGTGGCTCTCGGCTATAAATGTATTTTGGGTTGTGATACTAGGTCCTGCTAGACCTCGTACTGCTGCACAACAAACAAAGTATGACACAGCTACGACAATATTTGTCGGGTGCATTCTAAGCGCGTTGTCTGACCAGCTTTGTGATGTGTGTATGCACATGAAGAATGTACAGATCTATGGCGTGCACTCGAACACAAGTTCATTGCCTTCTCTCTTGGCTCTAGCAGCTTCAGCTACCCTCTCTCGGCTCTGACCTCTCTCTGGTGGTGGCGATGGCGTGTGAGGTTTGCAGTAGGAGTGTAGCCTAGCCTCGGGCCACCTAGGCTATAGCCCGAGGTCTAGGATCAAAATCCCATGAATTTTCTCTTAAAAAAATCATCAAACATACAAGCACGACCCAAGAACAGCTCGCCCCATCCGAGGCTTGGGCCGTAGTTGGCTCCACTCCTAGTTTCTAGTATCGGTGGCGGACACCCGAGGTTTTTGGTGGCGGCGGTGCAACGGTGTGGCTTTGGAGTGGTAGCAGGGCGGCTCGTGGATGGTGGTAGGTGGTCCGTTGGAGCAGGGAGAGAGGGGGAGGAGGTGCACAAATCACAGAGAATTTTTTGCCAGCGGATAGTGAGTGTAGTGGCATAGGTTGTAGAATGTCCACACTCCATGGCCCCGTTGGAATCTTCAACATAGTTCACACATGATCAGTTCAAAGTAATTCCATGGCAAGGACACCATGTGATGAGGATTAAATTCCAAAATAAGGCACGTATTCCATGTGACGTGGTCCTTATGGTCCTAATCCCCGTGGTTAATGACCCCTATGGTCGTAAGAATCCCAGAGATTGCTTTACGAGTACCCTAGTCAGAGAGACACTTGTCCGACTAGATAACTACTCAAGGAATCTTTGAGCTGGTACTTGGACTCAATTCCAAGTATATTCCTCCTGTGCGATGAATGGGATACGTGCCTTATTTGCTCCAAACCACACGATGCTTCTCAGCCCTAAGTCACTAACAATAACTACTACACAGTTTTTCCCATGTTTGTCCCCACTTACACCAACCGGCGATCAGTGTAACATCCCTATTTTCTGGGCTTTTTGAAAATTTTGAAAACTTTAAAAATTAACCATTTGGTTTTATTAATTCGCCAAAGCTTAATTTGTAATTTAGAATTTTAAAAGCAATTTAATTTGAATTAATTAAAACTTCAACTAATTCAAGTTGGTTTAATTGAGTTTTTTGGATCTTAATTGGATTTAAAAAAAATCAAAAGTGTTGTTTTAAGACTTTTCTTGGTTTTAAAAAGAGGTTTTCCCTTTGTCCCTAAGTTAAAAATAATTAATTGCAAAAAAATTAAAGGCAATAGTTAAGCTGAAAATATTTTTATTGAGTTCTAATTAATTCAAGAGATTTCTGTGTATTTTTCTTGAATTTTCGGACGGCTTTAGCTATTTTCTAAAAAGGTTTTTGCTTTTCTGGTATTTTCTAAATTCGAAAATCCTTAAAAATCCTTCCTATTCATCTTGGGTTGAATTCCTTCGGTCCATTCTCTCATTCCTTCGTGCGGCCCAGCGCACCGACCCGCTTCCTCCGCACAGCGCCGCGCCCTCCTCTTTTGCACCATCCGATCGAGATCGGACGGCTCGCGACCCTCGCGCGTTCCCCGTTCTGCGCCCTTCTCTCTCACTGCCCGGCGGGCGCGCCCTGTCAGTCGCATGCCGCTTTGCCCCTGGTCATCTTCCTCAACACGCCATCGCCTCGCCGCGAGTCGGCGCCCAGCAGCGTTCATATTCTTCTTTGCCTGCCCGTCATGATCACCTCGTCATGCACATTTAATGCGCCATCCTTCGCCGCGCCCGGTGCCGCCCGTTGCCCTCACTTCCGCGTCCTGTCCCATCCCCGCGCTTGCTCTCGCCCGTGCTAGTCTTCGCCGCCGCAGAGCTTCGCCAGCGCCTCACTCTTTGCCGATGCACCTGCTCCCATCGCGCGCATTCAATGCGCGGACGACCTCCGCGCCGCCCGCTGCCACCACCCGCTCCCCCTCTCGTGCCCTGTCACCTCCGCTCACCTGCCCCCGTCAGCGTCGGTCCTCGCCGCCGCGAGCACGCCACCACCCATCTCGCCCTCTAGCCTCCCCTGCGCCTATTTAAGGGGAGCACCGAGCGCCCCAGAGCCCTCTCTTCCCTCTCCCACCACTCACTCTCCCTCTCTCCCTTCGAGCTCGCCGTATTTCGCGATTCAACCATCGCCGCCGAGCTTCACTCCGCCGCATCCACCGCCGCCGTCGAGCCTCCTCCAGCGCCATCGACCTCGCCTCCGGCATCGCCAGAGCACGGGCCTTCCCGTGCCTACCTCCCCAGCCCCGGAAGCCCCTCGGACCGCCTTCGCCGCATTTCTCCGCCGCCGCCGCCGCCGCCGCTCTTCATCTTCGTTGCCAGCCTCCCTTGCCGCCGCATCCTCGAGACCGCGCGCACCTGCTTCGCCGTGTCGCCCTCTTCTCGTAGGTGCCCTCGCCGCCACTAAGACCCCATTGTCACGGCGACTATCGGCCGAGCGCGCCATGCGCTTCGGGTCCGACGTGGCTGCCACCGTGGCACCCCGTCAGTGGCCACCTCAGCCCTTTGCTGACGTGGCTGCCTCGTCAGCAAGCCCGAGTAGATTTTCCTGGTTTTCCTTTAGAAAAAATAAATCGAAAAATGAAGAAAATCCCGATTTCATCATTTTATGCAAATTCAAACTTCCGAAGGCCATAACTTCCTCATTCGAACTCCGATTCGAGTGATTCAAATTTCTAAATTCCTTGTCTTCCTACTAGTATTTATTTAGTATTTATTTGGAGTTGTTTTATTTACTTAGCTTGTTTCGCACGTATGGATTCCGGTGTTTCGGATGACTTTGTGGACTCGACGACCGAAGCATCTCTACTCTTCAACGAAGGCAAGTTGTAGACCTTTGATCATATTGAACCCAATTTATAAAAGTATATTGATTGATATAAACATGCATTGCTAATTTTATAATAAATGGTTTCGGGAATTAGTTAATTACCTAATTGCCATTATGCCTCCTTGATAATTTGTGAATGACACGTACCCTTAAATGACATAAATCCTTGGACACCCTAGGATGGATAATTTTAGTTGGACATTTGTTCTACCAACATGGGTATCGTATTATGCTTAGCCAATGATTTAGTTATACGATAGGTTCATGATCACTTACTCAAGAATGATTGAATTTGACTAAAGGAAATATGGAACTGTGGCGGAGCCACTATTGATAAAAGATGTTGTGCCATGGCAAGGATTGTCGTTTGGCCGGGTTGAACGAAAATGATTTATGCTCGGACGAGTGGGCGGTGGTAAAGGTGGGTGTGGAACCACATTGGGATGCAGAAAGTCTCATCTGAGCAACCACTAAGGACTTAACCTTGAATCATTGATCTGGGCCATATCATACAACCACATGTCTAGACTGGGATAGATCTGGCCGACTAATTAGCAATGTTTTGGTTGGGAACGGCGCAAGAGGGGGTTAGAATGGCGAAACCTTAGCGGGCAGAACCGAGTCAAAACAGAACTTTGTAAAAGCCTTGTCATATGCTCTAGACTGCTTACCTAAGGTAGTGAGTAGTGCCATAGATATATGCCGAACAAACTAGAGAATTCGTGTCTTGTGGGTCAAGCTGTACAACTTCTGTAGAGTGTAAAACTATTCGAATAGCCGTGCCCCCGGTTATGGATATGCCTGGTGATTTCACGCAAGGGGTAGATCTTTATCAAAAATGTTGGAATGGGTTGGTCGAATCTCGTAGATGGTTGATCATTGGGAAGTGAACGGGGTGTTCACTAGTCGTTTCAAAGAAAATTGTTTACTTATGTATTAATCTTTTAAATTGTGCCTTACAATCTACTTATTGTATTTAATGTCAAATATTGCTTTATGCAAAATAGCCATAAAGCCATCCTTGTCAAACCTTGCATGAATATTACTTGCATACATTTCTCTACGACTTGCTGAGTACATTCAAAGTACTCGCGGCTTTATGCCCTCTGATTGATCAGTCGCTGAAGAAGAACCAGGAAGCACCAAGTTCTACGAAGAAGACTACTTTGAAGACTATGCGAATTAGGTTGCGTCCTCCACTCGATTGCCTGTAGGCATATTGGGTGACCTCCACCAGTTGTTTGGTTTCCACTGCAAGCTTCCTTTTGTTGTTAAGCTCGGCGAGGCAAGCATTGTAAGACTTGACCATAAGGTCCTTTTTGCTAAATAATATTAATTTGTCTGCTTCATCTATAGTTTGGTTGTGGATATGATTACACCAATGTTGCAACTGTGTGAGCTAGCTACTGATTATGGGACTAGTTCAGAATACACAGAGGTTCCTGACGTTGCATACTCGGGGCCCCGACAATCAGGTACATGTTCTTTCACTGATAACAACTGCTTCCCCGACCAGACACGTCATTTCCATAAGGTGTCTTCTCCAGGAATAACTAGCGTCTCTTCACTAGTATTTAAAGGTGGACAACAAACAGCAAAGGCGACAACTAGAGAACAACTAAAGCACAATAAAAAAGACGAAGGAGTGGACAACTGATTCAATATCACTATATACAACTCACTTTCTCCAAGCAATATATTGAATGTAATTAGAGCTAGTTTGTCGCCTTGCCAAAGGCATCCTTGTAAAAACCAGTTCATTACAATAAAGAGCAACCCTATTCTCCTCCAAGAATTCTTAGCGATTTTCCTCATTTCATTTCATAAGATTGGCGACTTGATCGTCGACACCTGGCATCGTCCGTGGGGAGGATTATCTTAGTGTAGTTGCTTATTATGTTAATGACTACTAGGTAATGGAGAAAAGAATTATAGGTTTTAAATTAATAGATGTAGCACACACGGCTGAGAATATTGTGGACTGTATTATCAAAGTCGTGGAAGACTTTGGTGTTACAAACAAAATATTCACAATTACTCTAGAGAATACTGTTGCGAACTCTAAGGCCATGAATATTCTTACTCCATTTTTAGTACATACGTCGATTCCTTCTTGCTACATCAGCTATGCGCTTATCATGTTATTAACCTCATAGTCAAATCCGGTTTGAAGAGGTTGGATGTGTATCTTAAATCTTTTCGCGATGCGATATCTTTCTTGAACAATTTTAATGTAAGAATAGCTGCATATAAGAACTTCTATAGGGCAATGGGTGTATATCCAAGAAAGTTCGGTTTGGACATGCCGGTGAGATGGAACTGTACTTACCTGATGCTTAAGAGTCTTTTATCATATAAGAGTATTTTTCTGTTTTTATTCAAATGCACTATCAGAGCACTGATGGTAGTATACTATTGGCTGAGCAATATTGGTTCGTTGCTGAGAAGATACTACAGTTTTTAGAATTTTTTTATGAGACCATGGTTGCTTTGTCCGCTGTCTACTATCCAACATTTCCTATCATTGTGCATATTATTTTACAAATTGCTACTCAATTGAAAGTATATGAAAATGACTTAGTTTTACGCGATGCTATTGTTGCTATGAAAACTAAATACCTTAAATATTTGAGAGAAATCTCTTTCCTATATGCATTTGCATTCTTTTTAGATCCTATAGGTAAAATTGAAGCATTTGCTAATGTTCTTGATATTCTTAGTGGTGCTACAGGGTTAGACTATACTGACTATTTTGTAGAAGTTCGTTCTCGATTACACGAGGTTTACCAAAGGTACAAAAATAAGTTCCGGAGAGTCTGCTTGCAATGACTTCCAGTAGCCCCCACCTCAAGTAGCAAGACAAATATGTGGGCCAAGATCTTTGGTGGCTCTTCCGCTAGGTCCATGTCTTCTTCTTCAATAGCACCGCCTGCTTAGCCAAGAACAACCCCAAGGAGTGGGGAACTATCCACCTATCTGAACAGTGATACGGTGGATTTCAACTCAGAAGGCTTCGAAATTTTGCAATGGTGATATGCCCATAAGTTAACATATCCCGTGCTATCCATACTTGCACGTGATGTATTAACTGTTGCTGTCTCGACAGTTTCCTTCGAGTCTGCTTTCAGTCTTTCTGGAAAAATATTGAATGAGAGAAGAACACATCTCGCGAGTGAGATGGTAGAGATACTTCTAACCATAAAGGACTGAGAACAAGCTGATTCACGAACACAACACTCTATGCAAAATACAGAGTTGTCGGACGTGTTCGAAAATCTGTACCTCAACAATGACACTTAGAACAAAGATGTATGTAGAGCTATAGATTGTACTCTTTTTCCTTTGCCAATGTTTTCTCATGTTGAGTTTTTACTCGGCAAAGGCTTTAACGAGGCAGCCATTTCAATATTAATAAAGCTCTTTATTACATTTTTAATATACTTGTCTCATTTTTTTACAACTTTCATATGTATTTATGAATTCTACACATTTTTCTGATTATTGGGGGTTTTTCTATTTCCCCCCAAATTGTTCTGATTTGTTTAGTTTTTCGGGCTAAGTGGGCCGTACACAACACGACCGCTCTTCGGGCCGTATCTGAGCCTCCATACTTGAGCCACCACCCAGGCACATGAACCAGCCTGACATGACACGATTCTTACACGGGCCGGAATGAACCATGTCGCATCCGCCCATTCGGACAGCACTATCTGTTAGATAGATTCGCTTGATTCTCTAAATCGGGCTCAGGCCGCAATGAATGTTCCTGTGCGCAGTTTTGGGCTGAAATTTCCTAACTCGAAGGCCCGAAGGCGTTGAGCCGAATGAATGTCTAGACAAAGGATTAATGTTATGCGAGCAACATTCGACCCGTGTGTCTTTTTTCGACAGGCTGGTTGGGAGATTGTTGGGCCAAATATATTAAGAATGGGAGAACAAGTTTAGGTAAACAAGAAGAGAGAGAAAGCTCTCTGAAACAGAAAAAACCTTGCAGCCTCAAACGGCCGTGCTAAGGTAGCACCGACATGTTACACACAGGGGACTAAAGAGCTAAAACACAACCGGCAGTCTTCCACGAGAAGATTTCATCCTTGATACTCCAAAGCACATCGGTCGTAGGCCAACAGTGTTCCTCAAATATTCTGGCATTACGCTCTTTCCAGATACACCAGTGAACGAGGATGGTCACTTGTCAAAATCCCGTCGGTGCGGTTTTGAGATTAAATTCCTTGTGGTAAGCCACCGATCTTGGGAGCTAGACATCGCAACGGAGGGGATCGGG
This sequence comes from Phyllostachys edulis, assembly GCA_036346405.1. Lineage (NCBI taxonomy): Eukaryota > Viridiplantae > Streptophyta > Magnoliopsida > Poales > Poaceae > Phyllostachys > Phyllostachys edulis. The sequence continues at coordinate 9,535,943 of CM070550.1, read as the reverse complement.
AACTAGATGCTGCTCCATGCCTTGAATCTTGCCCAGACCTCGGTCGAGAAGGGACAGTCGACGAATATGTGCTTGCAACTCTCGCCAGGGTGATTGCAAAGAGAACAACACTCGAGATTGGGCCAACTGCGCCATTGGAGATTATCGTTGGTGAGGCACTTCTCATGAATGATCAACCACATAAAAATCTTGCATCGTGATGGCGCTTTAGATTTCCAGATGCACTCGTGGCAAGTGAAGGTTATTGAAGCGGCGAAGAAGAGCTGATAGGCAGAACAAGCCGAGTACTTGCCGTCGACCGAGTGCCTCCAGGTAATTTCGTCGTTCCTGCCGGTGTGGAGCGGCGTGCCGACGACAATGTCCCAAAGTTTTTTTGTACGAATAACATGGAGTTATTTTCTGTTCTCAGTTGTTTTTGCAAACAGATAAACCGTCATGATTCATGAGTTCACAGCATCCCCTCGGAATAGGTTGCTGGGTCAGATAAATTATTTAGTTCTTGCAGAAGGTAGTGCTGTGGGTGATTGTAAGCTGCGTGATGCTTGAAATTAGTCAGCTGAAGTTGAAGCTTGGTCTAAATCTGAGGTGCGTTGTCCCTTTTCCCACATGGGAGGACAACATAATAGGCATTTCTGGTGGTGCCGTCCGTCAGGTTTACCCGTGACTGACTCGCTTCAAGTCATCAGGTGCGTACGTTGAGCATGGTTCGTCCCAGAGGCTGATCTTGCCTTGTGAAATTGGATGACATGGAAATTGATGTAAAGCTAGCATAGTATCATCTAGCACTGTGTAATGATATATGTGCTGTTCCGTACCAAGATGGAACATATTTTTGCTGAATCCTCGTGATTACTCGGCCTTCTAGTTGTTTAACTGTAAAAGGCAACGCTCAGGTGTCAGGTCATCCATATTGGATGCGATTGAGAATAAGGTCCACTGCAGATTTAAAAAAACCCAGCTCCATTGAGTCCTCAAGTGATGATGCTTAAGGATGATCCCCATAACTGTTTCTACTATACTCACCTTGCACCATCCCATCCTAAAATGAGCCCACTTAAGCAACCTAACAGATTGCCAGCAAACAATCATCACCTGCCTGGTATGCTATTCTGCTTCAGTCCAATCCTGGAAAAAAAACAAGGAGAAAAAAATTACAATTTTTTGTGACAAGGGGAGGAGATAATCCACTCCAATTCAACAACTAAAAGAAAAAAGAGTTTCTTTATTGTGCTTCTCCATTTGCTGGATGGAAGGAGAGGGAGTGGTGATGTCAAGTGGACGAGGAAGTGGTGTAGGAGGAGCCATCCTTCATTCCAACCTCCAATAGCTCATCCATAACCTCCCCCTCCCTTTCTCGTTTTTTTTTCTCTTAACAATCTCCACGTTTCCCCCCATCTTTGTTTTCATGTGCAGAAACCTCTCTCTCACCAGTCACCACCCCCATCTCCTATATTACTTGCAGCCTCACCACTCCCTCCCGTTCTTGCTCCCTTCACTGCCTTCTTCCTGCAAACACATCCTTTCCTAAGGTAAGGGAAACTGATCAGAAGATTAATTGCCATGTTCTTGATTTGGTTAGCGTCGTGTTTGTCGCAGTTGCTTGAGTCCCATCTGTGTTTTCTGGTGTCTGCCAGAACGTTGTTGCATGTATCGCGTGAAACTGAAGAAATAAGAGTTCTTGCATCATGTCTTTGTTTTTGTTCGCTTTGTTAGTTCTCTACTTCTCTGTATGAGTAGTGAGAGGATTGTTTCGTTTTGTTTCTTCTCCACGTTGTTGGATGATGTTCTGTATGAAGAACAGAATCATTATCCGTCTAAAAACACGACTGCTTCACGTTCGTTGGTGCAAATGATGAATTCCTTCATCATTTCTGCTAAAACAAATCGCTTGTCGGTTTTATGGTTTCTGCTAGCATAAACCGCGTCTGTTTCATCGTTTCTGCTGAAAGAGCAGCATATCTTTTTATGCAGAAAGAAACATGGGTATCTGCATGCACTCTACGAGAAAGGGGTCCCTTCGTTTCTCTAATGACGGAACGTCTCATTTTTCGTTGCCTTGTTGCTTTGAGGCACTTGCATAGCTGCATGTATCTTGTCTCTTTAAAGTTTTTGCATGCAAACCATACTCGTTTGGGTAGGAAAGCTCTATCCTTTAACACTGCTCCTGGTTGTAGAGTAGTGCAGGGTTTAGTACTAGCCAGGAGAAAATGGGGGAGATCACCAATGTCATGGAGTACCAGGCCATCGCGAAGCAGAAGCTTCCAAAGATGATCTACGACTACTATGCATCTGGCGCCGAGGATGAGTGGACTCTCAAGGAGAACAGGGAGGCATTCTCCAGGATCCTGTAAGCCCTCCTCGCTTGATTGCTTTATTATAGATTGCACCGTTAATGCATGGTATATATGCTTTCCATAATGTCCATCAACCCTTCAAAATGACAACTGGATTAGAGTCATTCGCGATGATTTCCTGCCCTCAATGCTTGAGGAATCCGTTCAGCCTTGGACGCTTGTCTTAATGTCTTCTCCATCTAGCTGACTCCCGGAACCGGCGACTCAATCTCTTGGCGCTCTACCACGGACGGGTGTTTCTCTACCAAATCGGCCTATCAAGTTCAATGTGTGGGCGCACAACAATCGCAGCGGCGTATTCTCACAGCGGATAAGCTTATGGCGCGGGGGTGGCCAAACAATTATTTCTGCCCCTTATACTACAGAAATCTCAAGACAGCCTAACACCTTCTTCTCCAATGTCCTTTCTCGGCCAAGGTCCGGCAAAACCTCGCGCAATGGGTCAACTTGCCCCAGCTTAACCCGCAACCAACACAGCAAAAATCTCCTCTCCTGGTGGGACGAAACAACCCAAGGGCCTTTGCCGATAACAATTAGGAAGGGCCTCAACTCGGTCATCCTTGCAACCCTGTGGGAAATCTGGAGGGAGCAGAACAACAGGATATTCAATCAACAACACAACACAACGGACTTTCTGTCAGAACAGATCAAAGGTGTACTCAGGCTCTGGAGCCTTGCGGGTGCGAAGAACCTTCGTTATGTAATCCCTCAATTTCCCCCTTGCGTCGTTTCACAGCGGGCACTTGTACAGTTTTTGTGTTGTCTTTTCCTTTAGCTTGTACCCTTTCCACTTAATGCTATGAATCAATGGCAGTTCTCCTGCCTTTCCTTCAAAAAAAAAAATTGTCCATCAATATTTCATTTGTGCAAATGCCTCACTGTAAGAGTTTATCTTCGTGCGTGCATTCAGATAGGCCCGGTGTGAATTATGAGTCAAGGAAACATTGCAAGTGGTTAAATTGAGAACAATAGGCACCAGAACCCCTCCATATTTGTTAAAAGTGGGTATGTTCTTATCCTGGTCATTCGGTCCTTGTGATTGTTAGTCGTTATTAAGTAGGACACGTTTCACATGATCATGTTTTTTTTCTAGTCATGCCCACTTTTCAGAACCGTATTCGGAATTGGCAAGACAGCAAAAGGCTCATAGGTTCAGTAAGATTGCCAACTACTGAAATTTTCAGCTAATCTGATTCCAGAAGTATCGTGTTACATCTAGAGATCTAATGCCCAAGCAATCTCAGAACATCTAAGATCATCAGTTTCTACTATAAAACCATTAGCAACAATCTTACTATAATTTGTCGATCACATTACCTTTATAAGTCACTGTATCATGTTAGCTCATTAGGTGGATATTTGGTACTTTGTCAACGACTCAACCTGACTGTAATCTTCTCCAACTAGGTTTCGCCCTCGCATACTGATCGATGTCTCGAGGATCGACATGACAACAACCGTTCTCGGATTCAAGATATCAATGCCTATAATGATTGCTCCCAGTGCCATGCAGAAAATGGCTCACCCAGAAGGTATGTCGTTTCGACACTTTTGTTAGCTTTGCAATTGTTTTGCTTAATGGATCTATGTCCTTAAAGCAATTCCAAATCGTAGATTACATTCAGTCAACAACATCATTACATTCAGTTAACTAAAGTAGTATGTAGACAATCAAGGTTGAATTTTGCAGCATATGTTTCTTGAGCTAATTGAGGTCTCTCAAATGTCTTCAGGTGAGTATGCAACTGCACGAGCAGCATCAGCAGCAGGAACTATAATGGTAAGTTAGTGTTCCAATGGTACAAAACATTTCTTTTGAGGAATAAAAAACCAAACAGTGCTGCGATAGCATGTTATGCTTGAAATATACCGAATATACCTTGAAGTTTCCTTCATTTTTCAGACACTCTCATCATGGGCTACTTCTAGTGTTGAGGAAGTCGCTTCAACTGGACCAGGAATTCGTTTCTTCCAGCTATATGTAAGCAAATTTTCTGCTCATGCCGGACTTTGTATCCGCCGTTAGACATTGTTGTACCGTTCTTCTCCATCATAAGGGATGAATTTGTGTCAATTCATGGATGTTTGTAGGTCTACAAGGACAGGAATGTTGTTGAGCAGCTTGTGAGAAGAGCTGAAAGGGCTGGATTCAAGGCGATAGCACTCACTGTGGACACTCCGCGACTTGGCCGTCGGGAAGCTGACATCAAGAACAGGTTCGTTCTTAAGCTACCTTTGTCCTTAATTTGCCTTCTCAAAAATGCATTTTCATGCAAGCCTTGCATGGAAAAAACACCAAAGTTTGTGTGTGCTGCAGGTTCGTTCTGCCGCCATTCTTGACGCTGAAGAACTTCGAAGGCCTGGACCTTGGCAAGATGGACAAGGTTCGCGTCTGCTTCACCGCACGTTGCTAAACCGTCTCTTCCATTTTCTCATGTGTGCAGAGTTTCTTTGGCATTTGCAGAGCAATGATTCCGGGCTAGCGTCGTATGTCGCTGGGCAGATTGACCGCACGCTCAGCTGGAAGGTAGTGTGGATGGCACCTCTCTCATGTAATCTTGCATCCATATGAATAACTTAATTAAATGCGTTTCGGGCTTGTGTACCGCAGGATGTCAAGTGGCTGCAGAGCATCACTTCGCTGCCAATTCTTGTCAAGGGAGTGATCACTGCAGAAGACGGTAATCAATCTTCCGGTCTTGCATGCCCTGTTCTTTCTTTATATCCGCAAATCAAACAAAGATATACGAACATGTGATGTGACTGAGACTGACAATATCGCCGGATCCGTGACCCGCAGCGAGGCTCGCCGTCCACTCTGGCGCGGCCGGCATCATCGTGTCGAACCACGGCGCTCGCCAGCTCGACTACGTCCCGGCCACCATCAGCGCCCTAGAGGAGGTACGTCGTCCAGCCGATGTGACGCACATATGCGTATGATCGATCGCCAGGACGTTCTAACGAAGAAGTCGTACTGCGTTGTCTCAGGTCGTGACGGCCGCCCAGGGACGCATCCCGGTGTACCTCGACGGAGGCGTCCGCCGCGGCACCGACGTCTTCAAGGCGCTCGCCCTGGGGGCCTCCGGAGTCTTCGTAAGTGACCACCAAGAGCTAGCTCACATTGCTATTACTACAACGCTAAGCGTGTGCTTGTGCTGATTTCTTGTTTCAGATTGGGAGGCCGGTGGTGTTTGCGCTGGCGGCGGAGGGCGAGGCCGGAGTGCAAAACATGCTGCGGATGATGCGGGAGGAGTTCGAGCTCACCATGGCTCTCAGCGGCTGCACCTCGCTCGGCGACATCACCCGCAACCACATCTTCACCGAGGGTGACCGGTTCGGCCGCCCGACGCCCAGGTTGTAAGCGAGCAACGGCCGCGCCTGCTCGGCTATTAATGCTGTCTCGACGTGCGGCCGGGCAAGCTAGCTAGCTAGCCACGGATGCAATAATCCGTACTCCATATAGTAACATTACTGCCAAATGCTTGCTGTGTCAGGCCGGGGGCGGTGAGTAGATAATTTCGCATCGATCGGCACGTCGCATAATTCGCATTTTGCATCGTCCGCAGACTATACACAATATCGTAATTCGATCGTATTTGCCCTGTATATCCGTCCTATATTTTAACATGCATTGTCATTGATCGGTCGCGATCAGTCGACGGTATAATTGTTGGACACGAGCGCGGATCGACTTGATTAAATCTCGCGTATCAATCTATCTAGTGTTACAGTCGGACATTGCAGTGTTGCAGCCAGGGCGATCTGTGAAGAACGGGGATCGAAGAAATTAGCCAAGGATGCCGGCGTCATTTACCGAAGCACTGCCCCGGCCATGCAGCTGTTTCAAGATTTCGGCGGCTCAGTTGGCCGGTGGCTACCGTACGGCGACGCGGCAGAGGCGGCCCGAGCTCGTCTTGCGCTTCTGGAGGAACCGCTGCAGCGAACGTTTCATCGACAGCGCCGCCTGCTGGCCGAGGAACGGCGGCGCCGGCGCCGCCCCGCCGTTCCCGTCCTCAGGAAATGCCAGCGTCGATGCGTGAGCTCGCCACGCCGCCATCTCCTTGCGTTGCTGATCGAGCTGTAGCAATGCCGCCGTCCCGGCCGGTCTTTGCTCTGCCCCGGGTCTAGAGTTAGTATGCATGACGCCGTCGTGCACTTCGATCACGCATGAGAGAAGCTAATAATAACCTGGAGCTCGGTCACGTCGACGGCACAGAGTACGCGCCAGTCGTAGACTATCGTCAGGTTCCTCCGCGCCAGCGCCATCGGGCTTCCAAGGCAGAGGCTAAAATCAACGCCGTCGGCACCACTGCCCCAACCGTCGGCTCCCATGCCGGCAACGTCCATCCTGGCCGAAAAGCCAACCGTCCCACATTGGCTAGCTGGTTGGTTTAACACAACAGAGGAGGATATGTGAGAAAGTCCAGGTTTTTCTGGCTTCCCGCATAAGCATGTGCGTGCAACTAATCAATCTACGCGACCACGGCGGATGGGTCGGTGGCGCCGTGCGGCCGTGGCGGTGGGTACGTGAAGAACCCGCAAATTAACACGCGCGTGCGAGCGCCAAGCGAGAGTTCTTGCTCGTCTGGTCTTTTTTGAGACGAAACAGTTGTTGTCGACACCGCCGGCGATCCGTCGCCGGAGTCGATGAAGACACCCTGCAACTGCACACCGGACTCACGAACGCACACGCACACAATACACAGAAGGTTTTGTTGCCACAACAGCGCTACGTATTCTGACTCTATTGATCAAAGTATAAAAACAGCGTCGGCAGTTACGACTCAACGAAAATGACGGACACAACGACTACGTGATTTGCCGCACCGCGAACCACGCGCGATTCTGGCGTACAAGACGCATCCGGTGACGGATTCAGTTTTATTGGCTACGATGGAAAGCTAGCTAACTGAACTCTGAAAGTTCTGAACCTGGACTGAATGAACTGACTGAAACCAACTGAACTAACTGAATGAAACCAACAATCTCCCCCTTCACGAGGTTGGTTCAGCCCAGATTAACAACGCCAATCTTCTCCCGAAGCTCACAGAACCTTGATCGCCCGAGAGCCTTCGTCATCAGATCGGCGAGCTGCTCTTGAGAGCTCGCATACTCCAGCAAGATGCTGCCCTTGTCAATGCATTCTCGAATGAAATGAAACTTCGTATCAATATGCTTACTTCGATCATGCAGCACGGATTCTTGCTGAGCGCGATTGCAGACATGTTGTCCATCTTCAGTTGAGGCGTCTGAGGATCGCCACCGGTGACATCCTTCAGCAGCCTCGTGAGCCACACCGCCGACACGCTGCTCCAGCGCCTGCGATGTACTCCGCCTCACAGGACGAGAGCGCCACCACCCTTTGCTTTTGGGACTGCCAGGCCACCGCCTTCTGCCCCAGGAAGAAGATGATGCCCGTCGTGCTCTTCCTGTCATCGTGTCTCCCCAAATCGCTGTCATCAGAGCCGATCAGATTATTGTCGCTGCACGACAGCTTGGGGTAGATGATGCCGACTCGATCGCTCCGCAATGTCACGGGCAGATGCTTTACCGCCGCCATGTGCTCCTGCTGGTTTCTCCATGAATCGACTCACAAACCCAACCGCGAACGATATGTCCGGCGAGTGTGAACCAAGTACCTAAGACTCCCACCTGATCAAGGTACTCGGTGGCGTCCACCAACGCCGTTGTTCCTCCTTCGACAACCTTCAGCGTGCTTCCATCGGGGTATGACAAGGATTGCACCTGCCATGTTTGCCTTCTGCGGCGAACTGCACAGACGCCGCTGTTCGAGGGTGATAGCGACTTTGGACCGCCTCACCTCGATACCCAAGTAGTAAGACAAAGAACCCGAGGTCACTCATCCTCGAACAGCGCCAGATCTCCACCTTGAATGCTTCGACTCCACCTTCCTTGGCTCTGAATAATCAAGTCGCGGACGTAAACACCGACGACCACCCGTGACGACCCCTTGCCGCGGGTGTACATGCCATGCTCACTGGAGCACCGTGCAAAGTCGAGATCGCGCAGGCTGGTGTCCAGCTTCTGGTTCCATGCTCGGGGAGCCTGACGAAGCCCATAGAGCGCCTTCTTCAGCGCAGAACCTTCCTCTCATGCCCAGCCGCGGTGAAGCCAGGCGGCTGGTGCACATATACCTCCTCCGCGAGGTCTCCATTTAGGAACGCCGACTTGACATCCATATGATGGACAAGCCAACCCTCCTGTGCAGCAACGGCAAGGAGCATCCTCACCGACTCCATTCTCGCCACCGGCGCGAACACCTCATCGAAATCGACGCCGGCCTGCTGGACATAGCCCTTCGCCACGAGCCGGGCTTTGTGCTTGATGATCTCCCCTTGTTCATTGCGCTTGAGCTTGAAAACCCACTTGAGGCCGATCGGGCGATGGCCTTGGGGCAGATCAGTGAGCACCCAGGTGCCATTCTCCTCGATGGATGCCATCTCTTCCATCATGGCCTTCCTCCAGTGCTCGTCACCTCGTGCGTCTTCGAACGTGGCTGGTTCATCGTCCACGGCAAGCATGAGTACGCCGTCCAACTCCGTTCAGCATGTACTGGGGTAGCCGCCGGTCCCAGAACGTTCTCCGGTGTTACGAACGCGGCGGTACCTCGTCGTCGTTTCGCCGTCAAGGTCCGGTTCACCAGAGGGAGGTGACGCGAACTCCACAGCTGGGACCGATGTAGGGGACGCAGGTGTTGCTGGTCCGCTGCCTCCATGTGCGCCTGCTGGTGAACCCACGCTCGACGCCGCAGTTGGCGTACCCAGCGTTGTCGGCGTTCCACCTTGCGATCCAGTCGAGTGCACTGGACTTTCCCCGAGCGAGCCGTCTGGCGCACCATCTTCCTGCAGCTCCATGGGATCACCACGGCGAACCGTCACCGCTATGTGCTCGGCGTGGAGCGGTTCCGAGTTCGCCGTGTGCTTGCCGTCGCGTGCTGCGCCCGCTTCCACCTACCGCCTTCATCAAACACGGCATCGCGGGATATGTGGACGCGATCGGTGTTCGGGTTGTAGAATCTGTATGCCTTGGATCCGAGTTCATAACCGGCGAACACCATCGGCGTGGAGCGATCATCGAGTTTGCTCGGTGTCCACCGATGGTCTTGACATGTGCAACGCAGACCAAAAACACGGAAGAAGTGCACGAGGCTTTGAACCATACCACGCTTCAAACGGCGTCATGCCTTCAACACTCCGTGTCGGCGATCTGTTCAGGATGAAGACCGCAGTCAAGACCGCCTCCCCCCAGAACTTGCCAGGCACCCGCATCGCCTTGAGCATGCTCCGCGCCATGCCCAACACAGTTTGGTTCCGGCGTTCCACCATTCCATTTTGTTGCGGAGTGTAGGGCGCCGTGAGGTGTCTCTGGACACTGTGCTCGGCGCAGTAGTCGTTGAAGGTGCGCGCCGTGAACTCGCCACCATGATCAGTGCGAAGAGTCCCGAGGCGCCGACCTGCCTCCGCTTCTGCCCGGGTCTGGAGCTGAACGATGGCCGCCGCAGCTTGATCCTTCGACGTGAGGAGCACAAGCCACATGAATCTGCTTTTGTCATCGACGGCGAGTAGAAACATGCGCTTGCCACCCGGCGTCTCCGGAGTGATAGGCCCACACAGGTCAGCGTGCACCAACTCTAGAAGATGAGCTGCACGGTACCTGCTCGACGTCGGAAACGGCCGTCGCCGTTGCTTCCCAGCTAGGCAGCTCTCGCATACTTGATCAACGTGCTCAACTGGTGGCAGCCCGCGCACCAGTCCTCCCTTCGACAGCGCCCTCAGCCCCTGGAATCCGAGGTGTCCAAATCTGGCGTGCCACTGCCAGGCAACCTCCGAGCTCCGGGCGGCGAGGCAGACGGGCCTGTCGATGTTGAGGTTCAGGACGTAGAGCCGACTCGCCGTCCTCTTCACCTTCGCCAGCAGTCTCCTCTGCTGGTCCCAGATCCTCAGCACTCCATGCTCGATGAGGATCTTGTAGTCATCTTCATCGAGTTGCCCCAAACTGACAATGTTCGTTGTCAGCTTGGGAATGTAGTACACGCCGGCGAGCACCTCGTGGTCACCGTTCTTGCACTTGAAGAGGATGGTCCCGCGGCCCTCAATGGCCACGACCGAGCCGTCTCCGAAACGGACGGTTCCTTGCACGCCGGTGTCGATGTTGGAGAAGGCACCACGCTCCCCCGTCATGTGATTCGTTGCCCCGGTGTCGAGGATCCACCGAGAGGACCCGCCAGTGCCCTTGTCGCCGAACTGGACGAATAGCTTGTTCTCCTCCAGGTGGACGCGCTCCTGCCGCGTTGGTGATGATGTCTCAGCTCCGGCCGTGGCCAGAGCCACGTGAACGACGGGGTCGGCCGCGTGCGCGATGGGGAGGACCTCCTCCTCGAAAGTCCACCGGGTGTAGCCTCCCCGCGAGCCGAACGGTAGTCGCCGGGTGTCGATGGCGGCTCGATCCGATGGTGAGCGTGTCGGCCGAAGTCGATGTAGAGCGACGTCACCCCATCATCGCCGCCTCCGCTCCTCCTCCTTTGGCGCGGCGGCGCCGCTGTCGCGCGTTTTTTTTGCGGCATTCGCGAGCCCAAGGTCTGCTTTTGCCGCAGAGGCACATTCATCGGCGGCGATCTTCCTCTTCTTGCCATCGCCGCCGTGGTGGCTTGAGCCACCGCTTCTTCCACCGCCTTGGGACGAGCCACCACCTCGGCCGCTGCCGTTGCTGGACGGTGGAGGCCGCCAACCGAACCGCCCGCTTTGAGAGCCGCAATGACACCACCGCGCCACTAGCTCCTCCTCCGTGTTGTTGAGGCGCCGTGGAAGAGTTTGAGCCTCCACCGTGTCGTGCCGCCGTCACCGCCTTTGAGCCTCCCCGTGACCTCCTCGATCGTGAGCTCGTTGATGTCGAGGAGCGCTTCGATGGAGATTACTAGTCGCTTGCAGTACCTCGGTCGAGCGACGCGAGGTATTTGGCAACCACCTTCGGCTCGGCTCTGGTCACCGAGGATCGCCAACCGCTGACGAGATTAGACAGACGCAGGCGAAATCCTCGACGGACTCACCATCTCGAACGCGATCCGCCAGACTCAAGACGGAGACTCTGCGCCGCCGACTTCCGCGACCGATCGTCGCCGATGCGCATTGTCCGGATCGCCTCCCACGCCTCCTTGGCGATGCCTTCGCCGCCAAAGTGGGCACCATCTCTGGGCACGCCGAGCAGATTGCTTCAGCCGCGAACGATCGTCGTGGTAGTCGACGTCCTCGCCCTCGATCGCATCCCGTGAGGTAGCGCGATCATCTTGACTTCATGAGCGGCGACCACGTGTCGAAGTTTGTCTTCGTGAGTCAGGGCGCTTCTGCGGATCCGTCGTCTCGAACGACGCGCCGGCACGCCCTCTGGCGTCGCGTTCGCGAAGCGCGACGAAGTCCGCGAACGCGCGTCGGTGATCGGCTTCGAGACGGCGATCGCGGTGGAGTCTTCCCAGAGCCGCTTCGCCGACCGTGTCCGCCATCGCAACGCCTCGAGCCCTTCGTATAAGCTCGATACCAATTGTTGTCGACACCGCCGGCGATCCGTCGCCGAGTCGATGAAGACACCGCAATCGCACACCGAACTCACGAACGCACACGCACACAATACACGAAGGTTTTGTTGCCACAACAGCGCTTCGATTCGACTCTATTGATCAAAGTATAAAAACAGCGTCGGCAAGCATTCGACTCAACGAAAATGACGGACACAACGACTACGTGATTTGCCGCACCGCTAACCACGCGCGATTCGGCGTATAAGACGATCCGTGACGGATTCGGTTTTATTAGCTACGATGGAAAGCTAGCTAATCGAACTCGAAAGTTCTCAACTCGGATGAATGAACTGATGAAACCAATGAACTAATCGAATGAAACCAACAATGAAACCAACTGAACTAACTGAATGAAACCAACAACAGTAAGTGGTTGTTTGGATCACCTAGATTACAAATTAGTTTTCAGAAAACAGGTTTTAGTAGGATTTTTAGGAAAACAGGCTTTTAAGTTGTTGTTCTGTTACAGTGAGTTTATAGATTACTTTGTTTGGATTAGAAAAACTAAAACGGGTTTTCATCTATACAGTGTTTGGTTGAGATTTACATCAAAATAAATTTTTAGGGATAATGCTAAATCATATGTTCATGTTCCGGTGAGATAGCAATTCAACTAGTGTGTCATTGGATCATCCCATATTTCTGCCATTAGATCAACTCCCTGTCAACCTCCGATGTAGCAATTTCATAATATACACCCTTCACCATTCTCTACAGCTCACCATCCTCACACACACCCTCCACATCCTCTCTTTCCTACTTTCTCCATCCCACGCCATCACTAGCCTCCAGCATGACTCCACTTCGCATCCACCACATCGACAGCAGACCACCCCAAAACACATGACTCCGGCGAGCTCCCGTAGAACGTTACCTCATCAGCTCCTCCTGTTGAGCCACCGCGCCAGCTACCTCGACTACGACTCCGGCGACGACCACACCTTGCTTCCCTCCGGCAGCCGCCGCCGCCGACACCTGACGTTGGTGTGTTCCTATTGAGCGCAAGCACCTTGACTATGTCGCCGCAGTCCGCCTGGTACACGTTGAGCACATCGCGGCCATTCGCATTCCCTTACGATGGCCATGACCATCTGGTCGACGGCGAGCTCGCCGTTGCCTCCGCCCCATTGCAATGTCTCCATGAGGAAGGAGAGCATGGACACATGCATTGAGCCATGCAATCAGTTCGACCACCGCCCAAGAAGAAGAAGGTGTGACGCCGCTGAAACTCCATTTGCATACGCACACATGCACACAAGAGAATAGCGACGAAGCTGTTGAGTACGAGGATAGCATAAATCAGTTTTGAGAAAAACGACGTTCACTAGTTTTAGGTAAAACTCAGAATTCTGGTTTCATGGAAAACATGTTTTCGTTATCCAGGGAGTTAGTTGCATTATCCAAACAAAGTTTTCGCTAAAACCAGTTTAACTAAATCTGGTTTTCACAGAATGTGAGATCCAAACAACCCCTAAAACTAGCTCTTCATACTTGAAATGGTAAAAAAATGACATCCCTACCACACTAAATTGCCATGGAAGCCATGTGCCGTGGTTTGGGATAGTGGTACGGGTCTTCCATGGCAATTTAGCTTGGTAGATGTGCTATCTATTATTTCGTCTAGTTCACAACAACGAGTCGTTTTAGATACTCAAACTTTGCAAACTATAACTATCGATATCTAGTTAAATATTTAGATTAGATACATGAAAATCATATGAGTATATTTCTCTCCAAAAGTAATTTCATACTATTATAATTTTGGTGGATTTTACAAATATATTACAATAGTAATTAGTGGTCAAAGTTGTATTTTGGGGAGCGCGTCGCTGTCCAAAATGACTTATTTTTGTGAATCGGGAGGAGTATCTTATTAAAGCAGAGTCAAAAGATCTACTAGGGGCTAGAAATTTCCACGTTAATCGGTGGAAAAAAAGAAAAATATATATCGTTGATCGTAGTAGGTCCAGATTATAACGATCTAGATTAAAAGAAAGTCTATGTCAAGTACAATAAAAGAAAATTTGTAATAAAAGATAAAATAAAATAGCAATTTGATTTCTATACGAATTTCTAAGTAAAAGAGTAAATGTCAAGTACAATGAAACAAAAATTCGAATAAAAATAAAATCAGCAATTTGATTCTCATACAAATTATAATAAGGAAAAAAGTACACAATCATTGTAAATTAGATTTGTATATGAAACCAAACAAAAAATAACTAAATTTTAAATAAAAACAAAATAAAATAAGCAAATTAATTTCAATACAATTCCAAAGTAAAATATCTAAATAACTAAAATTTAGAATAAAAATAGAAAATGAAATTTGATTTCCTTACGATTCCAAAGTAAAATCCATAACTAACTAAAATTCGAAATAGATTAAATAAATTTAGTAATTTGATTTCTATACGAACTCTAATAAAAATAACTAAAATATTGAATAAAAAAAATTATAACGAGGATAGCACAAATGGTGTCGGGGGAGACACAAAAGAAGCCACTAGTTCACTCTCAAGGACCACAAATTCTCATGTTTATCGGGGGGGAAAGAGAAAGATCTACAACATTGATCGTGGTGGGTCCAGATTATAACGGTTTAAATTTTAAAAAATGAGTATGTGTCAAATACAATAAAACCAAAATTTGGAATAAAAATAATAATAATATTAGCAATTTGATTTTCATACTAATTCCTAAGTAAAATATCTAAATAGTTATAATTTAAAATAAAAATTGAACAAAATTGCCAATTAGATCTATATACAAGACCCAACCCAAAGTAAGTAAAATTGAATAAAAATAAAATTAGCAATTTGATTTGCATACAAATTCCAAGGTAAAATCCTTAAATGACTGTAATTTGGAATAAAAATTAAATAAAAAATTAGCAATTGGATTTGTATACTAATTCCAAGAAAAAATAAGTGAAATGCCAAAAAATACATAATATAATTGTATTTCCATACAATTCCAAAGTAAAATCCCTAAATAACTAAAATTTGGAATAAACTAAATAAAATTAGCAATTTGATTTGTATATGGACTCCAATAAAAAATAACTGAATTGTTGAATAAAAATAAAAGCTATAACAAGGATAGCACGAATGGTCTCGGATGAAACCACGAAAGAGTGTAATGGCATCGATCTGTCCTACAAGAAGACGTTGACCCACGGGTAAGTGAAGAGTGGAGGCGGTGGCGACAGAGATGAGGACAATATTGTGCTCCTCACCTTAGTTGTTCAACAAGGACAATTTCGCTCTGCTCACCGAAGCCATTAAAGAGAAAGTTCAGAGTTGAAGAAGCCAAGGGAGTTGAAGAAGCCAAGGGTCACGATGAGAAGTAGCGAGCGTCTGCTTTGTTGAGGAAGTTAGTGGCCAAACAAACTTAATAACGTGGAAGCCCTGGCAGAGAAGAGCTGGAGCTTTGCATTGAAGACGTGCTATGGACAATATGGGGCTACCGGGTGGCTAGGAGCATACCATCACTGGTGAAGGGCACGGTGTCACTAGCAATGGTGAAAAGATTCTTCATATCGTTAGACAATGACTAAAGTAGACATGCAAGCATCAGTGAAGATGGGAGGTTGCCGCGGTTAGTGAGGAAGCCACAACATTGAGTTGGCAAATGTCAAAGAAGGGGAGCAACTGTAAGGTCGAGGAGGTCGACTAAAGGGGGTGAATAGTCTTTTCTGAAAATCTCTATGGCTAAAACTGATTTCTAATGCAGTTGTGAAAGTCAAATCAGTTTTGCATAATTAGAACATAAAGATTCTAGTTTTCCTTAAGTGCACCAACACTCTAAGTCTAAGTCAAGTTTTGTAATCCTAGTTTGACATGTAATCAGTGTAATTCTAGGAAGGTAAATTGCACAACGTGAATCACAAAAAAGTGCAAACCACAATGGCACAAAGATGTTTTACTGTGGTGTTCAGAGACTTGCTAGACTCCCCTAATCCACGTTGAGGTAAGCCCAAAGGAATTGGACCTACTCCACGAATTAATCTAACACCTCGATCACTTGCGGTTGCTCTTCTTGTACTTCGGAGATGGCGAACACCAAGCCACTCACAACACATCGGCCTCCTCACAAGCTTCTTAAGAAGATTACCGGACCATGACGCCTCCACACTCTCTAGGTGTTGGCAAACACCAAGAGTAATAAGACAAGCCTCTTGCTTGACTCTCACCAAGTGCAACACATGCACAATTGGATGCTCAATTCAATTCTAGTTGCAACTCAAGCAACTAGAACCTCTCTCTTTGCTCATAAGGTAAGAGGAGAAGCTCACACTAACCCAAGATAGTGAAATGAGATGCCAAGAGTTGCCTGCCAACCGGCTATGGTGGGTATTTGTAGCCCACACACTAAAAGCTAGCCGTTGGAGGCTAAAAGGGCTGAAAAACAGTGAAACCTAGTTTGACTACCAACCAACGGCCGATCAGACCAGGCTACAATGCAACGGTTATAAAACTAGCCGTTACAGACAATTCCCAGTCAGACCTCTCTCACAAGGTCCGGTTTGACCGGATCCCGGTTAGTCCGGACCGAACAGACCGGACTTCCGGGAGGAAGAAAACTCAAAAACATGCCCTCTGAAAAGGTTGACCGGCCTTATAAGGGTGGTCAGACCGGACTTCTGGTCAGTCCGAGCCTGAATTTCAACACAGGCGATACTCAAAAAAACGGTCATAACTTTTGACTCCGATGTCGGAATTGAGTGATCTTGGGCTCCATGAAAAAGTTTATTCATAGGGATACACAACACATCTGTTTGATTGATCTTAAATATATTTGATCAAATCAAGAAGCAGAACTCCAAAGAGTCAGCACATGGCCTAAGTCCAAGAAAAGAACAATAAGCAATCTTAGACCATGCCAAGGAATGATGCATGAACTTCAACAATTTGCAAAACACATTTGAAAACTTTAGTATCATGCCACAAGGAGTAGGTGCATGGACTTAAACTATTTGCAAATTATAGTTTCATGCTACAAAGAGTTAATACATGAGCTTCAACTATTTTGCAAAACACATTCGCAAACAATAGCATCATGTCTAAAAGACCTAGAGCAAACTGGATTGAACTATAAACATATAATGAGACTGAAGGTACTAGACAAGACCCCTCTTAATAGTACGACAACCAATACTAGCAACCCGGTCTTCCAACCAAACATGGAGACTGGTAAAAGACTAGGAAGACATCCTTACCCTATGTGAGTCATACCTTTGCTTTGAGCATCCATCTTGGAGTGATCGCTTGATAACAAACATCTCCACTTTAAGTTCGGGTTCTTGACTTGATAATCATCAACACATGATGATTTTCTTTACTCCAAGCTCTTGACTTGAATATCATCAACACATGATGATCTTCTTCACCTCAGGATCTTGTCTTGAATATCATCAACACATGATGATTTTCTTTACTTCGGGATCTTATCTTGTTGCTCATCAACACATGATGGCATTCTTCATCCCGAATCTTAACTCAATGACAATCAACTCACGATGCCACCCAAACTCTTCGGCGAGGTTGCTAGGTTACGACCTCTGCTCATCAACACATGATGGCATTCTTCATCCCGAATCTTAACTCAATGACAATCAACTCACGATGCCACCCAAACTCTTCAGCGAGGTTGCTAGGTTACGACCTCTTCGCTAAAGAGATCGCATGAAGGCTTCAGAGCACGATGACTAGACTTGAGAAACATCGCCGACACCATTCCGGTAGTCGTACCAGGACGACTAGTCGTACCAGGACGACTAGTCGTACCAGGACGACTAGTCGTACCAGGACGACTACTTTGAACGCTAGTCGTTCGAACAACTCACCTCATGGAGATCGGCACAACAACAGGTCACGTCGCTCCCCTAATCATCCCAAAAGTATTCGAATGATTATTCGAGAGAGAATAATTATTTAGAGAGAAGGACTATTCAGTAAGTGATTTAGCAGAAGGAAATGAGGGGGGGTTTTCTGCAAAACCTCGGCCATTGGGCCTGGGCTTTGGCCCAAGAGCCTTTTAGTGGCCGACCATAGGGGGGAGGCGCCACCCTCCCCCCAAAACCCTAGCCGCCCCCTCTCCTCCCCCACTCCCTTGCCTTGGCCGCCACCCTCTGGACCCCCTGCACCCCCTCCCCTCCAGTAGCGCCTCCCTCCATTGGTGAAGCCCCTACTACTGGCCAAGATCTCCCCTTGCTGCTGCCGGCCAAGTGGAGGAAGAAGGCGATTCACCCGGGTGATCGGTTGGCCAAGAAGAGGAAGGAGAAGGAGGGAGAACGGAAGGAGAGAGATCGTGTGGTGTTCATCACGTTCGACAGTGGGTTCTTCAAGGGTAATCCCGTTCCCCATTCGTTTGGTGGTGTATTTGATTAATTAGGCGACGTCGGTAATAGATCTGTTTAGGACAATCTGTAACGGCCGATGTTTTTGAGGAAGTTAAGTGCAAATTCTGGTCTGGCCTCCTCCTAGAGAGTTGTGGGCGATGTCGTCAGCTTTTCGTAGAGTATTGGATCACATCATTTGGATGAGCGGATTAGGAGTTATAAATTTTGAAGTGCTGCTGTTCGATAGCTCTGTTATAATTCTGTTAGTTATTATTAATCATACATAAACAGATAGTCAAAAGATTATTTAGAAGATCCCACCATAACGAAAGATGTAGATATTTTGATTAGATTTCCAGAAAGCTAAATAACACGAAATTTGGATAACTGTACTGAAAGATACGATGTTTTTAATGTCGCTGTCCAGAACCCCTGACAGAAATTAGCTGTTCTATTAATTAATTTAGTAACGGTAGAAGATGGCCGAATCTGGAAGGCTCACCAACTAGGTTTAGGTGGGGAATTTGATAAAAGTTCTAGAAAATCTAAGAATACTACATTTGGATCTCTGGTCGAAGAGTTATGAATTTTTTATTAGGACTGTCTATTGAGGGGACAGACTGATATTTAGGAGTTTGGAGTTGGGATTGCGCTAGAGAGTATAGCGAGTTCGTATTTGCTTCTAGCTTTGTTTTTGGTCCAGAATCACTATCTTAGAGTGCTTGTTAAATTAATTCAGGTGGGGGATTGGTTCTGGGGGCAGCGCCCTCTTCGCGTCTTCCAACTTCGCACTGTTGAGGCAAGTACAGTTAGTGGTAGATTATTCATGTGTGATTGTTCATGTTTGCTAGTATTATGGATATATGCGCTATTCATGGATGATAAAATGTTATGAATGTCAATGATCATGAATGCTAGAAGTATGAGTAAGTTTATTCATGTATGATGTTGCTGCGAATACATGTTTATAATGGTTTTAAAGTTTGTTCATGTACATCATGCTATCATATTGGAGGCTTGGTCACGTGGTGACCAAGCATTGATTGAGGTCCCCGTCATGAATATGATGGGCTTGTGGTCCCCACACTCGTGGAGTGTTGGCTTTTGGTCCCCATACTTGTGGAGTATGGGCTATGGTCCCTGTGCTAGAAGGCACAGGCATGGGTATGTATCGACAGATGCATACTCCGCATTATCAGTATATTCAAAAGAGAAAGAGAAAGTGCATTTGTGCATCTTGCATAGCATGAACATACAAAATGTTTATTATAGAGATTTGTGGATGGATAATGATGATGATTACAGTTGTTTATGTTGTTGTCTCATTAATTATACTTTATTGAGTCTTGCACTCACTCTTGTTGTTGTTGTGTTTTTAGGTACCCAGTACGTGAACGGCATGCATGGGAGGGAATATATTTAAGTTTGGTTGCACCTTTGGCACGAACCATTCACAGATGATTAGATTGGATGATGGTTTAGTTTTTGAGAATACTGCTTAAAGGATTATTTATGATTATGCCTTATGCTTGGAATAATTTTTAATAGAGTTGATTAGAGGATTATGGATGCCCTTTTGATTATGCTTTAGTTGTTTAGCATGATTTGGATGTTCTTTAATGATTAGTTTAAATTGGATGATTGAAATATTGAATGTTGCTAGAATAATCTGTTAGAACCTCCGGTATAGCCAGCTATACAAAGGAGGCTTTGCCGGAATTTAGTAATATGACTTAGTTTTATTTTATTTTCTCTATTTGTTTAGTAGCATTCCAGGCTCATGTTGGGCTAGGGTGTTACAAGTAGCAGGCTAGGGTTTGGGGTGTCCTTCCCCCTTCCTTTTAAGGCCAGCCGACTCAATTGGGCCAAGACACCGTGGGCCAAAGGCCTAGGTTTGCTTACTCTTCCTCAGAAACATGAATTTCTAAATTTGATCTATTTAATTCTCTCTCTAATTCAATTGAAGTCTTTAATGCTATACAGGATATTACAGTTTCGACCAGTGAATATGGAGAAGTTTGATAGGTTGCAGAATCGAATCGAAATTCTTCAAATCTACATGACCGCTGTTCGAGCAGCAGCAGGAGGAGAGCACATCATGGCAAATTATTTTTCTACTGTGCTCGAAGGATCTGCTCGGACGTGGTTGTTAAATAAACCACTAGAGTCGATCTATTCGTGGCAACACCTCTGCGACCTACTATTGGCCAATTTCTAGGGCACCTACAACCATCTCGGGAAGGAGGACAACCTGCATAGGATGAGACAGAATGATCATGATACCTTACGCTAGTTCATCAGGTGTTTTAGTCAGGTTCGTAATTCCATACCTGAAGTTTCTAATTCTTCTGTTATCAGAGTGTTTAAGCAAAGAGTCCGTAGTAGAAGGATCACCGAGGATATCGCTTTAAATCCTTCGGCTACTGTCGCCGAGCTCTTTGAGATGGTTGATCAATATGCGACTGCCGCTGAAGTAGTCGAGTGGAACAAAACCATCAATTGAGACGACAAAATTTCTCAAGAAGCAGGTGAAAGTAGTAAGAAAAATGATGAAAAGGTCAAGAAATCTAAGAACAAGACCAAAGGCCAGAAGCCTCAGGCCAACAGTTCCAACGAAGTCTTAGCCATAAGCGATAAGGAGCCTCGGAATTCCAAATCATACTCCGACCGGGGCAAGGGCAAATGCCCCGAATGGAAGAATGATAAGCCTAGGTGGTGTCATTTCCATAAAAAAGAAGGACATGACCTTCGTAATTGCCATGTTTTCCAATGAAAGCTCGAAGACTATTACACCAGCATGGGACCTCTTCCTATACTTGAGGAGGTAGGACAAACAACTAGTCGAAAGCAGTCGAACGATGATGAGGAGATGCCATTTCAGGATCCGAAGCACACCATTGAACATATCTACGAAGGATCTTCGGCATATGAGTCAAAACGACAGCTTAAGATTGTCGAGTGTGAGATGCTAGGTCCCAAAGGAGGGATCACAGTCCGCTGTGATAAAAAGATGGCGCTTACATGCAACTGTCGATCCCTCGAGATGGTTGGCCAGATACCAACTCGAGAAGCAAACAAAAGTCAGTCTTCGACCAAGTATTCGAAGCCTACAGTTGCGCCAAAGTCGAACGAGCCGAACGATCAAGTCAAAGAAGTTCTACTAAATTCAGAGGAGCCTTCAAAGACTGTTTGCATCGGAAATACTTCCCAGCCTAAATAGGAAGACATCCTCGTCACCTTCCTCTGAGCTAACGCAGATGTCTTCGCGTGGCAAGTATCCGACATGCCCAGAGTCCCCAGGGAGGTGATTGAGCACAGGCTAGCCGTACGGCCTGACAAGAAACCCGTAAAAGAAAAATTACAGAGATTTGCACCTGATCGACGAGATGCTATTAGATCAAAATTGGACAAGCTGCTTAGAGCAGGCTTTATAAGAGAAGTTGACCACCCAGGGTGGTTGGCTAACCTTGTAATGGTTAGAAAGCCTAATGGTAAGTGGCGTATGTGTGTAGACTTTACTGATCTCTATAAAGCTTGTCCAAAAGATGATTTTCCTCTTCCTCATGTTGATCAGTTGGTTGATTCTACTGCTGGTTGTGAAATATTATGTTTTCTAGATGCATATTCTGGTTATCATCATATTAGTTTGTGTTTAGATGATAAATAAAATACCGTATTTATTACACCATTTAGATATTTTGCTATGTCAAAATATCGTTTGGTCTAAAAAATACTAGGGCTTCTTTTCAACGCTTGATGCAACCGACTTTTTCATCTCAACTAGACCAAAATTTGAAAGCCTATGTTGATGATCTAGTCGTAAAAAGCATCAAGCGACTTAATCATATTTCCAATCTGTAAGAAACATTCAACAATATCATAAAACACCGTTTGAAACTCAATCCTAAGAAGTATGTGTTCGGAGTCTCATTAGGAAAATTGCTTGGGTTCCTTATCTTTGCATAAGGAATCGAAGCAAATCCTGAAAAGATAAAGGCCATTGAAAAAATGTGCCCTTTGACCACGAAAAAAGAAGTCCAGAAACCCACAGGATGCATGGTGGCTTTAAGTCATTTCATCGCACGACTGGGAGAAAAATGACTTCCTTTCTTCAAACTTCTAAGGAAACACGAGAGTTTTGAGTGGTCAGAAGAAGCAAACAATGCCTTTGAGAATGTCAAAAGATATCTTACGAGTGCTCTTATTTTGGTTTCTTCGAAATCAGAAGAGACGCTAATAATATATCGAGTTGCCACGTTATAGGCAGTGAGCGCAGTATAGGTTGCCGAATGTGAAAACGTTCAATGACCAATTTACTACGTAAATGAAGTTTTACACGGGCCTAAGGAGCGATACCCTCAGGTCCAAAAACTTTTATAAGCCCTCCTCATGTTTTCAAGAAAACTGAGACATTATTTTCAGGTGCACAAGATAATTTTGTCGTCTGAGTTTCCCTTAGGAGTGGTCCTCTGGAACAGGGAAGCAGTGGGACGCATGGCAAAATGGTCGGTTGAAGTTGGGGAGTTCAACCTCCATTTTGTATCCTAAACAGCCATTAAATCTCAGTTCATGGCAGACTTTGTCACCAAATGGATAAATCTTGAACCTATTTAGGATCCCCAGTACGATTCCTATGACCAATGGATGATGTACTTTGACGGGTCACTTACGCTAAGTGGCTCGGGGGCTGGGGTGATCCTGGAATCTCCTACAAGAGAGACCTTAAAGTATGCTATTCAATTAAACTTTCCTGTCACTAACAACGTGGCAGAATACGGAGGTTTGTTGGCTGGCATACGAGCAGCGAAAGCGCTTGAGATTCGATGACTACTCGTGAGAGGATACTCTCAACTAGTCGTGAATCGAGTTAGAAAAGAGTCTAATCCAATCATGTCTCGGTACTTATCGGAAGTTAGAAAGCTTGAAAATCATTTTTTCAGTTTCGAGGTACAATATATCTCTCGAAAGGATAATTTTCTTACTGACCAGTTAGCTCGAATGGCTTCTTCTCGATCACAAGTACCAAAAGGAGTCTTCTTTGAATAGCTCCAGAAGCCGTCTCTGGTCGAAACACCATAAACATCTCCTATTAAGACAGCCTATCTAGAATACAAGGATACCTGGATGAATCCCATCTACGAGTATCTTCAGAAGGGTATACTACCCAATGATGATATCGGGGCAGATCATTTATCCCGTAAGGCCAAAATGTATACTTTGGTCGAAGGAGTCCTATACAAAAGAGGTACTCAAGTGGTATACTTCTCCTTCACGACATATACGTGGGCATCTGTGGAACTCATGCTTCTTATAGAATGTTGGTCGAAAAAGCCTTTCGAGAAGGTTTTTTCTAGCCAACCGCCCTTCATGATGCCGAAGAGCTGGTTAAAAAGTGTGTACAATACCAGTTTCATAGTAGGCAGATACACCAACCAGCTTAGGCATTGCAAACTATATCTCTATCTTGGCGTTTTGTGACCTGGGGTCTCGATATCCTAGGACCATTCCCAAAAGCACCAGGAGGCTTCGAGTTCCTTTTTGTGGCTATTGATACGTTCACAAAATGGATTGAAGCTGAACCTATAACTGGAATAACAACGAAAGCCGCTAAAAGGTTTATGATGAGAAGCGTGATTACTTGATTTGGTATCCCAAGTCGAATAATCACAGATAATGGTAAATAATTTTCGAGAGCAAAATTTCAAGAATTTTGCGAAGAATTGGGTACCAAGTTGTGTTATCACTACTACAGAAAAGGTAATCACAGACGGTTCAAAATCATCATCACAGACGGTTTTTTGAACCGTCTGAGTTTATGGGTCAGTGATACTACGAGGTCATTACAGACGGTTTTTGAACCGTCTGTGAAAAACCTATCAAAGACGGTTCTGAACAAGAACCGTCTGTGATAGTATTTTCTATTGCAAAAAAAATTCGAATTCTGAAACTTCGGAAGCCGTTTTGAGGCCCTCAGTGACCTTTTTTGGGGTTTTCACTTTTTCGGGACCTCGCGAAGAGAATCCGAGTTCGTATGCAAAAGTTATGGCTGTTTTACTGAACAGTGCGCGAAAACGTGTCCGGGACGAAGAGGCGGACGATAGCCTGGTACTCGGAGTCAGGGATGATGCCAAGGTGCTCACTGTCGATGTCTGCAATCTTATATTGATCTACTCATTCACAAGAAAACCACGGTCACAATTGAAATCCACCAAAAGCAACAAGGCAGGGGGAGGCGACAAGCGATTGATCACTTACTGGCATATTGGATATCAACCAAGAAGAGAGGGGAGGGGATTAGATGGGGGATATCATCGGCAATGACCGTGGCGTCACAACCGGAGGCGGAGGAGCTCACGACGGTAGTCGGCGGTAGTCGGAGCTCGGCGTGGGGAGGGCAGAGGGTGAGACTAGTGGAAGACAAGACAGGGGTGGCTATAATATATAAGGACAGTACCAAAACATTTCGCCTCCCGCGCACGCGTCCAAAAATTTCCGCCATCCCGCACTGCGAATCATAGATAGTTTCAAACAAAAACCGTCTATGTTTACCATAATATCACAGACGGTTCTTAACAAAAACCGTCTGTGATATTTATTAGTATCACAGACGGTTCTTGTTTAGAACCGTCTGTGATACTTCACAGACGGTTTTCAACATGAACCGTCTGTGATATTACTTCTTCACAAACGGTTTTAGCATTAGCGGTAAGAATACGCATTTGCCGCTAAACCAAAACCGCTCAGGATTAGATTTATCTGATTTATTTTGGTCAACCGTCTGTAATGAGGCGTCCAGTATTAGCCTTTTTGTAGTAGTGTATGCCTCTGTCACCCACCCACAAAGCAATGGGGCAGTCGAAAGAGCGAATGGCCAAATTATGCAAAAAATCAAAACTCGAGTCTTCGACTAGCTTATAAAGCGCTCGGGGGCTCAGGTACAAGAATTACCCTCAATATTATGGGTAGTTTGTACGACTACTAGTCGGGCTACAGGTGAAACACCTTTTTTCTAGTTTTGGAGCCGAAGCATGCTTCCACCAGAACTAAAGATTAGGTCAACAAGGGTCGAAAACTTCAACAACTCTAACTATGAACAACTTCGAGCGAATAGCATCAACCTACTCGAAGAGAAGAGGAATCAAGCCTTAATTCGTTTAGCAGTCTACCAACAAGCTTTGCGCAAATACTACGATCGTAAGGTCCAACCTTGCAGCCTTGTTGTAGGTGACTTGGTATTGAAAAAGATTCAACCCCAGTCTAATCGGAATAAACTTTCCTCCAAGTGGAAAGGTCCTTACACAGTGGTCGAAGTTACGTGACCAGGTTAAGTACGACTAGCAACAGAAGATGGTCGAGTCCTCTCTAATTCTTGGAACATTGACTAATTACAAAAATTTTATCTGTTACTTCTTACTTTCTCAATAAATTTTTAGTTTACTTCATTCTTTATTGTTTTACATTGAGCAGCGCTTTGATGATTTTTTTCGATCATTTTTTAACAGTTAGTTCTCTTTACACTGGTCAAACAAAGGTAACATCAACTAGTCGAAGTCTTTCCTCTTTGCACGTGGTCTTGCCCCACTAGAAGGAACTTCCTAGTGTCGACTCGTTCCTAACTTTTGCTGCCAACACAAAGAGACTGAGTTCAACAAAATCTGGTTGAAATAGTTTCAAGTTTTTTTTTTGCAACTTAGTCTTTTTTTCATTCATTTTGAAAATTTCTCTAAGTGGAGTATACTTTTATAATTTGTTCGACTACTTCTAGTAAACTCAATTCATTCAAACTGGTCAGAGAAAGACACAACACCTAGTCGAAGGCTTTCCTCTCTGCACACGGTCCTGTCCATTAGAAGGAACTTCCTAGCGTCGTACTGTTTCTAACTCTTGCTATCAGTGCAAATCTATTGAGTTCACTACGAAAGGTCGAACGAAATTTTAAGGCACCTTGATCGTTTATCCAACTCATGTTGATGCTCTTGATTTGATTAATATGGTCAGAGAATGTAACTCCACTAGTCAAAGTCTTTCCTCTCTGCATGTGGTCCTGCCCACTAGAAGGAACTTCCTAGTGTCCATCTATTACTAACTCTTGCAACCAATATATGATAATCAAGATCGACAACTAAAATCAGATAAACCTTTTTTAAAGCAAACCCTTTTTCCACTATTTACTTAGTTCATATCACTAAACTAAGAAAATAGTCGGGGACTAGTATAAACTTATTAATATGACTTCAATTCTTAGTCTTGAATTCAATTTGTTCATTGTCTTAAGAGTTACTAACTACATAACAAGATAATTTTCAGGAAAAGAAGATTTATATTCATAAACAAAAGCTTGACTTTACAAGTTTCCTATTACAAACTACTCTGACGAAGGAGATCCAATCTGCATCTCCTCCGTGACCTTCTTGCTGACAAGTTGCATTTCTTCCATCAGTCGTATTGCTTCTGCCTTAGGGCAGTCGAAGTCAGCTTCGATTTGTTGAAGGTTGAGATTACGGTCGTGTGCCTTAAGCTTTGCTAAGGCATAACTTACTGCTCTTTCAATCGCCTCTCTTATAGAGTCAGCTTGGTTGGTTCTTAGAGTGGCTACCAACTCCTCTACAGCTCCAACTTATTCTCCAATGGCACTCGTATGGGCGATCATGGTGTCTTTAAGAGGAGTGACCTCCATGGCACTAAGCCATCTGAATACATTGTTTAGGAGGGAAGTGTTGTCTTGAATGTTGATCTTCATCAACTTCATCTCCTCCTGACTATGAGACAAAGCGTCGTGGAGTCTGTTTATTTTAACTGATTGCTCTAAAAATAGAGTATGACCAGTCAGAAGCATATTTCTTAACGACTAGTAAACAAAACTGGTCGTAGGTAAAGGGTTACTTACCTGCTAGTCGAGAATCAAGTTTCTTGACCTCGTTGTCATGGGAGTCATCTTTCTTTGGAGATCGCTCTTCCCACGACTTTATGCGCTTGTCTTTTTCTTTGCCAATACGGGAAAGCTCGTTGACAACCAAAGCCTTTGATTCGACCTCAGTTTGGAGTTTTTCCATTTCGACCACCTCCACCGTTATCTATTCGATTGAAGGAGAAATAACAGCAGGCCTCTCGATAGAAGCATCTTTGGGGGTTGGAGGAGCAGGACTAAAATTGCAAAAAAGAGAAAGCATATCAAGATTGTAAAAAATAGAAGGTAAATGTTATCCTTATGCTTTTTATTTTTACATACATTGGCTTTCTGGCTTTAATTGTGAATCCAGAAGAGACCTTCCCTAAGGAAGATATCTTTCTCTTCTTATCTTTGACCACCTTAATCCTCATGATTCTTTCAGTCCTTGGGGGACTTTCAGTGCCACGAGGTTGAGAGGGTAGGGCTTCTTTGACTACATCTGGTCAAAGATCTTGTTGAGGGTTTGGGACCTCTATGGCCACGTCTGGTCGTAGGTCTTGAACGAGAGCCAAAGCTCTCGAAGCTTCTTGCCCCTCTTGGTGGTCAGAACTTGTTTCGATCACCTGAGGGGCAGCACTTGCCTCGACCATGGTTTCTGCTAATGAAGTAGTATCCTTCATAAAAGATACAAAGCTCTTCCAGTTCTCCCTTTCTAATTGCTTGACAAAGCCATGAGAAGCGGAAACTGAGAAAGTCTTGTCGTCATAGTAGAATGATACCTTGGTCTTGGGGGCTTTGTGAGCAGGCAGTTCGGATGATCCCCTTTTCTCTGCAGCAATCACGTCTGCAAAGAACTTCTTGACAGGGCTGGTCGAAGGAGGAGCAGAGTAGAGCGGCGCCTTTTGGCCGGAGGAACTTTGTCTTCCTTTGGCCCTGTTTCAATAGTCTTTGACTCGACCTCTTGGTCGTCTTGACGATATGCCGTGCCTACTTTCTGTAACAAATAGAAAAAGAACATCACTCGATGGTTGAAATCTATGACCACAGACGCCTAAAGAAGAAATCAACTCTTGATTACCTTTAGACGTTCCTCCCTTTCTTTTGCGAACATGACCGCCAAGATTCCAGGGACCCCTGTCATCGTGGGTGCTGGAGCTTTCTCACAAACGAGTTTGACTCGTGTGTCAATCTCTTTTTGTGGGAGATCTACAACAGAAAACAAACTACTCAACAATCACACTCAAAATTAAATAAAAACGAGTGAGTTTGTAACATCCCAAAGTTTTGTTACCAAAATAAAAATAAATAAAGTTATTATTTTATTAGATTTTTGAAATTTGAAAGAGTTTTATTGATTTTCTTGAATTTCGAAGTTTTAAAAGTCAAAAGTATGATTTATTGAATTTATTGAAGTTTGCTTGGATTTAAATTGAAAAATAAAATTTTAATTAATTTCTAACATTTTCTGGAATTTTAAAAGCTTTTGCCTAATTATTTTAAAGCCAAAATAAATTTATGTGCAAAAACTACTATCAATTTTAAGTTGGAATTATTTTATTTAAGTCCAAAATAAATCATGGAATTTCTCTGTGTTTTTTCTAAATTTTTGGACCCTATTTACTATTTTCTAGAAGCTATTTTGATTTAACTCTATTTCTAAAATCGGAAAATCTCCAAAATCCAGAAACCAGTCTTGGGCCGAAACTGTTCCTACCAACTTCCCAAGACACGCATGCACAACAAGACGGCCCCATTTCATCCTCAAGGCTTGGTACCGTCGGATCCAAATTGGACCATCAACACGCTTCCCTTCTTTCCTTCTTTTTTCTCCCACCGGCAAGTAGGGCCGCCAACGCCCACGTCACCCTCCCTTCTTCCCCCTTTCCATCTTCTTTCCCCGCACGCTCCGCTCGCCCGCCATTGCTACGCAATTCGAACCTTCCATAATCGGTGCAAATCACCCGAAGATCCCGTGATTTTGGGAGCAATCACTTCGCCCCTCAATGCCGCGCCCGATCCTGTCTCTTCCCTTTCCTTTCTCACGCTAATTTCTCGATTTCCGCCGAAGACGTCACGCGAGCTTCATGCTCCCCATGTTGATTCCACTCCGCCCTCGCACTATAAATGTGTGCACCAGGGCCACCCCCTCCATCTCATCCCAAGCCCCAATTCCCCCATCTCCTCTCCCTCCAAAGCGGCCAGATTTCAAGATTTCCTTCGTGTAACCGAAGCTCGATAAAGCTTCGTTCCCGGTGCCGGTGAAGACCCATCGTCGACGAGGACCACGGTTTCAGCATTGCCATAGCCCCGCTAACCCCATGCGCGCCACCTCGACGCCAGAACGCCATCGCCACCGGAGCCCTAATCGCGCCGCCTCCTAACTCCTCGCTGCTGGTTATCACTGCAGCCCCGGGTGACCAAAACGTGCGCATCATAACCCCCATGCTCCACTCTTTCGTTTGGTGCCCTCGCCAGCCATAGTCGTGTAGCTCTCCATCGGCAAGCCATGGGCCGAAGCACGCCGGTGCTAAAGTGGCGATGGCGGCGCCGCGCCACCTCACCTCACCACGTCGCCAAATCTACCTATGTGGCTACCCCGTCACCGCTTGTGTGTCGTCCACGTGGCAAGTTTTTCCACCGCAAAGAAATCGGTCTCTGGCGTCAAGCTGATGCAGTAAAGCCATTTTCATTTAGAAAAATAATTCTAAAATTCCAAGAAATTCCTATATTCATCATTTCATATGATTTTGAAACTTCCCGTGCTTCGTTCTCCTTCATACGAACTCCGATTTCGTCGATTCAAATATCTAAATTCATATAAATTCAAGATCTAGCTAACTAAACTAAAATTATTTAATTTGGAGTTCATTTGAATTTTGTTTGAATTTGGATTATTTTCGCGTATAGATTTTGATGACTCCGGAGAGTCAGATTTCGACGCCATTTGAGAGCAACTAATCAAGAAAGGCAAGTTACATCTTTGATCATATTTGATCCTATTATTTTAAATTATTTAAATTCTGTTTTAAATTAATATTGCATGCTTATTTCTATTCAATGTAATTTAAATACCTGTTTTAAATTGTAGTTATGCCTAAATACTTTGTACTGCCAATCTTGATATTGAAATAATTCATACCTTGTCACCTTAGATGAAAGTCTAGTTTATACAATAGTATGAACTAGAATATTTTGAGAAAAATTATGCTTAGCCATACTTAGACCAGAAATATTTGATTTGGGAATTTTCAGCCAAAAATCAAATGTTGCTTAAATTGTATCCATGGCACTGGTGTGTCATGAAAGTTTGCAAATGATTTTGAAAAATGAAATAAAACTGAAAATTGGTTTGGACTTGGGCGAAACGGGTAGTTGGTGGGTGCAAGTTTATGCACGGGCTTAATGCAGTGAACGGTTGAGGCCCAGGAATTGTTTTGGAAGTCGCTCAATCAATTAAGGACCGGTCTGCGAGCTGTGGATTGTTAAGCCAAAGTCGTACTACCACATGTCTCGAATGGGCGGGACCGGGCTAACTAATTTGCAATGTTTCAATGTGGTTGTGCCATCCGGTTGTGTGGGTGTCGTGAAGACTTATTGTTAATACTCACATGGCGCAAGAGGGGGTTATCGTTTGGTGCGAAGCCTATGATAGCGAAACCTTAGCGGGCATAACTACTTTGGGATAGCGCATTGTAAAGGCCTTATGATAACCACTAGTCGCATACCTACGGAAGTGTGTGAGCGGACATTAAAAGCTGATTATCTCTTGTGGGTAAAGTCGTACAACCTCTACAGAGTGTCAATCTATTCGAATAGCCGTGTCCATGGTCATGGACATACTGAGCAAAGCCTTTCGCAGATTAAACAATCATTTTGTTTTAAAAATGGTTTGACAAAAATGATTTCATGGATGTTTATTCCATGTGGGAAAGTTGGGAAGAAAGCCTGGTGCAAGGGGGGTAGTCCTTCACCACTTGTGTACGGAGATTTATCCTACACTTGAGAAATAATGATTAAAAATGAAATTTGATTTTAGATATAGTATAACTGCTTTTGAACTTAGTATTGTATTTAAATTGTCAAATATTGCTTTTGCACAAATAACCCTATAAGCCATCCTTTGTTACATCCATACATGCATTAACTCTATTATTGGGTGTAACTTGCGAGCACGGTAGTTGTGTTCATCCTTGCTTTATGCAAATAAATTTCAAAGGAGAAGGAATTCACTACTGGTGTGGATCTCGACGACTAGGCCGCTACCCCAGTCGATTGCTTGTGGCAGATCAGCTGAACTCCACTACTTCTTCGTCTTCTGCTGTGTTCTTTATTGTTGGCTTGTAAGCCTCTTTTGTAATAAACTCTGTTGATTATTAATAAAGTATTGCGATTTATGGATGTTACCATATCTGTTTACTGTGTGAACTAGCTACTGATCATGGGACTAGTTCAGAAATACACAGAGGATTTGGGTGTTACTCCCGGGTCTGACAGAGTTGAAAGATTATTTACCTTCCTCGAAATCCCTGGTCGAATCTTTAGTCCTCGAGTACATCCACATGGGATGTACTCATTTCTTCAAAGGGCTAATGCGACACGTGATGAAATCTCACACCACATGCCATCCGGTAAGCCCCTCTTCTCTCAAGTCTTTTTTGGGTTGGATGAAGGGAGAGATCCGATCGAGGTCGCTAGGAACCGAATCCCAAGAGAGACTTTTCTCAGCAGCCTTCCCTACGAAGAAGAGGCAGACATCGTTGGTCGTCGTCCAGTAGAACCACCTCTTCTTCTATCCCGGTCATGACGACCGGGTGAACATCTGAATGTACTCCTTCGACTTCTCATCGTGGAGCTTCAGACCGTAACTACCTATGATTCTAGCTTGTCTGCTCATCCCGTAGTAGTACTGGAAGAGCTCCAAGTCTGCTGGAATCCCCAGGTAGGCTTCACACATGTACATGAATACACTTAACATTGTGATGGAATTGGGAACAAGATTCACAAATTCCACCCCAAAGTGTACGAGTACTAGTGTAAGGAAGAGGTGAGCGGGCAGTCGAAGACCACATTTGTAGTATGCTTGAAATACTAGAATGGTGCCTTTCTCACCCAAGGGCCAATGCTGCCCAGCAGCTTTAGTCCACTTCACGAAGCTCTTCTTCAGAATCTTCTCGACGACGACCAAAGCCTTCATCTTCGTCTCATCCATCTCCAACACTACCCACTTGGAAATGGTTCTAGTCATCTTCTCTAAGTGAGATTAACTTGGATTTGGTAAGGTTTCAAGGAAGAGTTCTATTTGGTTGGCGGCGGAGGGAACAAGCGCTCAAAGAACAGTTGAAGCAAATAGGGAAAGTAAAAACCCTAAGTCACGCCCACGGTGGTTTTTTATAGCCGCACGCTTGAGTTAAAGATCGTGGGAACTCAACAATTGCCACATCTTCGGGAACCGCATCAATAGACAGGTTTGAGAGAGCCGATTGGAATTCTTTAATTTGTCTGTTCGGGAAAACCAATTATGTCTTTACAACTCAAATGAAATTACCTTCTTGACCAAGTCAATTTCTGGTCAAATGGAATGCCAGTCGGCCGGAAATGTTCTACTTCTGACCACCATTCTACGACTCATGTACCAAGTAAGTTATTTTCACTTGAAACTGGGGGGCTAGATGATGAGGATCTAATAACCTTCATTTAATTATTTATCTGTAATTCTTATTATAGATAGCGATATCTTTATATTACTCGCAAGTATACCCATTACTGTTCATAAGGGAGAAATTTAACCAAGTGGTTGCAAGTCTTACTACGACCACCACCTGGCCATAAGCCTTTCTACGACTAGTTTCTAGTCGTAAGCTTTTCTACGACTCGTCCCTGGTTGTGAGCCTTCTCTACGAGCACCATATGGTTGTAAGTTACTCTACAACCTGGTCAATTACGACTACCCTATACTCGATGGAGTCTACAGATATGTAGGGTTAGTCGACTAGGGAGTCTTGTACACCGTGTTCAACACACTGAGTAGTTAATATACGCTGTTATTCTCTTTGAATAACTGCACGTTTTGTATCTCTGTCTCTGACGATAAATGCCTGGCAATATGGGGGTGTTATCTCTCTGACAGTAACCTCCACCAACTGTTCATCATTTGGAATGTTGGGACGTCTCTTGGCATGGAGGAACTGCCACCTTTTCATATGCTATATAAAGGTTGAAGTTAGTAGGCAGAAGGAGGGATCGAGAGGAGCAATCTGGAGCACAAGACATTATACTTTAGTCTTCCTCTTGATTGTTAATAGCACACTAAATACAGTACAACAGGAGTAGGGTTGTTATTCTCTCCGAAAAAGGCCTGAACCTGTATAAATCTCTGTGTCATTCTCTGCGTGGTTCTATTCTAGGAGACCCCCAATATTCATTCGTAAGATCGATAGTAAAACATCAACATTCATCATCATGAGACTTAACCTGTTTCACCAACTCATGAAAAATATTAGTCCACATGACGATTGTCATTAATTACCCAAAAAAAGTCCATTAACTCATAATGGCGGGTCTAGATTCTTCAGCGACCAACACGAGAGAAGAGGACATCGAGTATATATAACATCATACAAGTGTATGTACATGCGTGCGTGCATACGTACAAATAGAAGTACAGACGTACAGAGGCAGAAGAGCAAAAAGCTTAGAGTAGAGATGACACAAGCATAGGAAATAGGCTTGGGGCCACCGAAGAAAGTGTGACACATGACCCCGGCAGGGATCGATGACAGTTGCATGTTTATGTGTGTTGATGTCGCAGTGGTTAGCATTAAGAAATAATTGGGGAGAAGTAGAACATAATTATGTGGTAAAGTATTGCATTGGAAGGTTTAGCAACTGAGAGAGATCGATCAAGATTTAGGCTTACTGTTGCAGGTTGAAGCAACAAAATTGTGACGACGAGAAGAGATAGGAGAGACATGTTTCGGTGGGGTAGATGGCGTGTGAGGAAAGATAAGTTCAAGGTAGGTCACCCATGGTGCATCGGTGCATGCATGAGCAAGGTACTCTAATACCATGTAAACTAATACGATAATTTACCACACATATAATTAACGTATTTCTTGAGATTAAATAGAGGTACATGTGCATGCATAAAATTTGTAAAAAAACTAACTAATAGAGTTAGAATAAGGGCATGCAGCTATATGATGTATGCAAGATGAAGAGAGGTTATGTTTCTAAGAACCGTAACAACTTATTGTGGTCAATGATTTTCTTCCATCAAAGCTTATACTTAAATTATGTTCCTAGGGTTGTATTTTCTTTCAAACTTGTATTGTCATTTTTCAATGTTTAGGATATCTTAAAAATCTAAATAGCCTACAAGATACGTAAATATATTCTCAAGTATTTACAAAAACTGCGAAACAAATCTAGCCACGCAAATGTGCAAGCCACCCTGCTAGTTTTTGTTATTTCAGAGGCAAGAACTAGTTTTGCTATTTCATATTAAAAACGTGCTATTTTAGCTCGAGACTCCACCGAGCAGTGGCCGAAAGAGTTTTTGGCAGTATTAACACTTTTTGGCATCGTATGTACAGAAATGGTGGTTGTCGAAATTTTTTGGCAAAAATAGCACCGCATCCACACGGCCGCCATGCGGAGACTCCCCGTGCGCGCCACATTGTCGCTGCTGCACGGCCGCTGTGCGGTAGCACCTACGAGCCACCACGTGTTTAGGGTTAGGAGGGTTAGGGTTTAATCCAGAATTAGGGATAGGGTTTAATCTGATTTTTGTTTGAATTTTAAAATATAGGAAACGACTTCAAAAAATTATGAAATTTTACGTGGAGCCTCCTAACACAGTCTCCTAACAAAATATACTTGCTTGTGTAAATTTACCATAATTATTCATCAAGAACCGCCACGTGCTCTCTCCCCCGATTAGGGTTTCAATTTCACCCTCACCTTTTTTTCACCTAAAGCTCCACCAATCAATCTGTCTTTCTTTTCCACCGAAAGATCCACTAACCAATCTTGTCATCCCATCACATCTTTCTATTCCATGTAATCCTTGTCTGTCGCATGCAAATTAAAACCGATCGCGCACGAGGAAGGATTCCCTCTCGGCTGTAAATTAGCGAGCGACGAGCGCGATTTCATTTCGCAGTCGCTCGCTCGCTCACTTGGTCTTTCACTCGCTCTCTCTTTTAGTTGCTCTCTGTGTTGATTATATGTCTGGCGACATTTTAGCCTTATTAACTGCCCTCATTATAAGCCAATTTAGCTGGAAATTTTTATCTCCGTCGATTTTTTTGTTCGTAAATTATTTATTAACTACATACTTAAGAAGTTAGGTGCTAGGTTTACCAATTTACCAAGAAGCGTACTGCTAGGTTCGTAAATTATTCATTAGAGGCTAATTTACCTAATGTTACGTAAATAATTAGTTCTAAATCCGTAATTTGTAGTTAAGAAAATATCATGCAATGCACTTACTGCTGGCGAGGATAATTAGTTTGTCTTAATTAATTAGTTTTAAACAATTAGAAAATATGAAAATAATGAAAACATGCACTGCTAGTTATTCATGCAACTAAAATAATGACATGCAAGTTATTCTAGTATGCATGCACATGCTGGCCAAAATAATGACAGCATGCACTACTAGTTACCATGCAAGCAATTAGTTGCTACATACTCAAGTATGCATGCACCATGCAATGAACACACACATATGCAATTAATATTTTTTAGCAAAGGGAAAGAACAGGGGTTAATGTGTGTAATTATTGAGGCGAGGTTAATTAGTTATGAAATAGTTAGTTTTAAACAATTAGAAAATAGAAAAATAACGATAGCATTTACTGCTAGTTATTCATGCAACTAATTATTTTGTGCTAGTTATTTTATGGTCATTATAAATCTTCTCACAAATATTCCCTCTGTTTCATGTGTTGCAAGGCATGTCTCTACCGGTGCTTCTCGAACACTTCTACGATGAGGACCACTGGTACAAGCTGTGGATCACCGATAATACCGATGGCCTTCACCCCTGCAGCTTCGGGCGGGGAGGGATTCCTGGGAGCTGGATGGTCGCTACGTCCTGATCTAATGGGGCACAGGCTTGTTGCCCCTTACGAGGCTAGTGTCCCTCGGACGCCGGTTCCTTCTAGACGCCAGCCTACTGTCGGTACTTGTCGATAGGTGGAGGCTCGAGACACACACCTTCCACTTTCTGTGGGGTGAGATGACGGTCACCCTACAGGACGTCTCGCTCTTGACCGGTCTCCCGATCCGGGGTGAGCCGCTTGTTCCGGGCCCTCCGCCGACACATTGGAAGGCCATGCTGGAGCAACGGTTCAGCTAACCTCTCCCGGAGGATGCACGTGGCATCCCCCGGGCTTGGTTGAGGCAGTTCGATGATTGCCAGTTGGGTGCACCTAACGAGGTCGTTAGGATGCACCTCATAGCTTACCTTCTTCGGCTCTTTGGTTGGGTGTTGTTTCCAACCACACAAGGCGATTGGTGCTACCCTAGCTACATCCACCTCGTCGAGTCATTGGTTGACACAAGGGTTGGGCTGATGCCTTAGTATAGCTGGGGGTCAGCCGTCCTTTGTGCCACAGACCGAGGGTTGTGTGACGCTTCGCGGCATGGCACCGGTGGCACCCCCAGCCTGGCCCTCTGCTACGTGCTCCTACAGCTGTGGAGTTGGGAGCACTTCCCAGTTGGACGGCCGTTCACCGAGATAGCGGTGCACTCGTACACCCCTCGATCGACGTGATAGACAGGCCCACCATAGGCTCACGGTGGACTGCTGGCTGTCTACGCTAGGCCAAGGATAGACCAGTGAGGTGCTGCTCGTTATACCACAATGAGTTCGAGTCGATACACGAGAGCGACATCATATGGAATCCATGCTATCCGCAGTTCGTGAGCACAGTAGCGCCGCATGAGCTGTCCGTGCAATGCATCCAGGACATGGGGTTATGGAGGGCGACTTGCCAACTGGTGTTCGCACATATGGTGGAGACTTACACGCCGCAGCGCGTAATGCGCTAGTTTGGTTCGTACTAGGCCGTGCCCTCCCCCCCAGCAGGCTCCTATAGTAAACCGTACACATGTGAGTCAAACTTCATCCGAGTAATGTTTACACTTCTTACGTCTTCTTTTCTAACATCAATCCTTCCAAAAATGCAAGCAATCGAGGGCAAGTGGGCATATAAAGGATTGGTGTTCGGTCCAGGAGGAGTGGACTACGACATGGATGGAGGAGACATTTGGTGCGTACTTGGAGTGATACGTGCCACGTACGTTCGCAAGACTCACCATTCCTCGACCGGAGCGTCCGGAGCTGGTGTTAGTGGAGACACACCAGGAGAGCCTCCGCCGCGTGTACAATCGTCACAGCGCTTCGCAGCGTGACGACAGCGTAGGACACTTACAACCTCTTGTCATTTCATTGACGCTATTTGTACTCTTTGTTAATGAACATGTTATGTACATTACTACAGTTGAACCGGGCATAGTGCATCTTGGGCGCATCGAAGGCCGCCATCGGCAACCCAGATAGAACACTGACGGGAGACGTAGGCCCATCTCGAGGCGTGCAGGCGCAGGAAGCGCAAGGCTCACGAGAGGGAGCGCGGGAAAAAGAGGGAAATTGCGACCGAGGCCAAGGTGGCTGGCGAGGAGTACAACGCTGAGCTCGCAATAAGGGAAAATGGTCCCGGTCTACATAGTAGTCCGACTCTCTTTGTCCATATGTCCCATGTATTTCTAATTTCCTTATTTCTAATTTCCTAAAGGTGTGCCTGTACCATTCTTGATTCGTTAGCCTGCGTGCCATGTAACCCTATTGTCGGATCAACTGTTGTATGAATTTCCTGGCGCATCGCAATATCACCTACCTTTGTACTTACGAATCATTGCTACCTCACAAAAAATTTCAGAAACCTAGCGCACCACAACAACATACAACGATCACAAAATGTTATTTGGAATATCCTACAACCTCCTCTAGACCGCTAATATACCTTGCTGTCAAGACATGTATATCACCAAAATATAACCTAGGATGTTTACATACAAGCAGGCCTCCTTTGAAACATTAGCAAATCTCAAATACATTCCAAGTCACATAAAATCAT
The DNA here is from genome assembly GCA_036346405.1 of Phyllostachys edulis. Taxonomy (NCBI): domain Eukaryota; kingdom Viridiplantae; phylum Streptophyta; class Magnoliopsida; order Poales; family Poaceae; genus Phyllostachys; species Phyllostachys edulis. Next base: position 9,497,620 of record CM070550.1, on the reverse strand, counting down.
GAAGCTCTAATTTCCGTAACCTAAAATCCAAATTCTCACGACCTAAATCCTAAATTTCTGAGAAAATTCCAGAACACATATAAAATTATCGAAACATTACACCACCAAAAAATTAATAATTTTTGGAGCTCATTTTCTACATTTACAAATCCGTACAAACAGTACACATATATAAAATTACGAGAATAATTCTGGACGAATAAAATTATGGCAAATTGACACAAGCAAGTATACTGTGTCGGGAGGCTCCAGGTAAAATTTCATAATTTTTTGAAGTCGTTTACTATATTTTAAAATTAAAACTGAAATAGGATTAAACCCTAACCCTAATTCCGGATTAATCCCTAACCCTCCAAACCCTAAACACGTGGGTGGGCGCTACCTCACGGCGGCCGAGCGGCAGCGGCGATATGGCAGGCGCGGGGAGTCTCCGCATGGGGGCCGTGTGGATGCGACGCTATTTTTGTCAAAAAATTTCGATAACCACTATTTCTATACATACATTGGCAGAAAGTATTAATACTGCTAAAAACTCTGGCCGAAATGCCTTTTCCTTTCTCGGCAGCCTTGCTATTAGCATGTGAACATTCAGGTTGGCAGACGTGTGTTGTGTGGTTATATGAGATGATGAGTGCAAGATAAATTAGGGTCCAAAAGATCGTGAAACGACAACTTTGTTAATAGCAGTAGGACAGTACTTAAGCTTGGAAAACGCAGATAGCACTGTTGGGGCGTCTTAGCCGTACAATCACGCAAGTGATCATCAGTCACCTGGTCGCCGAAAACGATACCGCAAGAATATAATCACACGCCGTGGCAAATTAAAGGTACTGCACATACTACTATATATAGTTAGTTGGAGTTTGACATGGTTGCATAGAATAGAATTGATTTCCGTCGTTCACATGATTGACAAGACCAGTTTACAAAGTCCCAACTTACATCAGAATTTTGGGCAATATACGCTGCATGCCTACAGTTAGCCACAAAGCTAAACCGAGAACACTAAAAGAAACTTTTTTTTGGGAGGGACACTGAAGGAAACTTTGAGCATAGCAGATCATCAGGTGGTATGTATACTTGTATAGCATCCAATGGGCCTAGGAATAGACTAGGCCCTCCTGAATCCCTGATTGATTGAGTAGTGTACTCCATCTCAGTACAACAAGCTTACCTGTTTGGAGATGACTGAGACCAACAGTGAAATCTTGATGTAACATTGGCTAAAAATGTAGCATCCAATGGGCCTAGGAATAGACTAGGCCCTCCCTGACTCCCTGATTGATTGAGTAGTGTGCTCCATCTCAGTACAACAAGATTACCTGTTTGGAGATGACAGAGACCAGCAGTGAAATCTTGATGTAACATTGGCTAAAAACAACTTTTTTTAGACCGGCTTAAAAACAACTTTTTTTTAGACCGGCTTAAAAACAACTTTGATGTACCAGGATCAATTGCATCTTCAGCCTTTATGCATCGGCATAGCTATGTAATCCTTCGTTTACATCTCTTTCCCTTATCCACTGTACTGGCTAGATAGATTCATACTGTACTGGCCTCCTGTTTGGTGGTGGTGCTCTTCTTTTCATCTGGCTTTGTCCGCAGCTATGACCAGAACATTTCTACTTGGTACTTTTAGTTGTCACTTCCATGTGATGAAAAGAGAGCAGGGAGAGAAAGCAGCTGCCAGCTATAAAAACAAGGATTGGATCAGATTCCAAATCAAAGTTTAGTGTGGGTGGTTGAACCAAATCTAGGTGAAAATTCAGTGCCCTGTTTGACAGGAGAGTAAAATAATAAATTGGACCACGTCCATTGCAGCAAACAGGAATGTTCTGTTCCGGGCAACTTCGAAAACGAAATGCTGAGACATATATAGTCCAAGCTCTTTTACGGTACACTCAATTCAATGTCTAATTTTTTATTTAATAATTTAGATTAGTAAGGATTTAATTATACTACACCTGACAATATGAGTAGCAGAATCCTAGAGGGTAGAATAGTAATTGCCCATGTGGGAGACAGCATGACATAAAAATAATATTTTCAACCCTAGTTGCAGAAGTTAATAATAAGTCTATTATGCCCTTAACAAATCAATAATCATATTTGATTTATACAACCAACATATACTACTAGTAGAATGTACCGAAAAATTTCTCTATATTCCAGACAACACAATTTTGAAGCTGTGTCAGGTGTCTCTCTCATACACACAATTTTATTTCTTTCGGTTTGAATTCTTTAGTCTTTTAAAAATCAACTATATACTACCTCTGTTATTTTTTTACTTCGTTATGGACATCGGCTCAGTATCCAATATACACCTTTGACAATTACATTTTCTATTTATATGTATAAAAAATATAATAACGTCAAAGTACTCAATGACAAATCTTCTCATATAATTTTCTTATGATAAATCTAAGTAATCTTCTGTGTATAAATGATCAAAGTTCAAAATATTAGATGCACGTATTGCGAAATGAAACTTATTCGAGAACAGAGGAAGTATTCATTGTTTTGGTACCCTGAAAAGGAGCTGTCCAGGTAGAAGAATTAGCAGTTTGGGACTTTCTAATTATCACTTACTGTTTTGATTCATTTTTTCTACTCCACTTATTTCTCTACGGCTACACGACCTCGATGTGACGTCTGTTCGGTAATGCTAGCAACAGTCGCACATGCTGACATGCACACAGCAACAAAACTCGAGCTCATTCCCCCTCGGGACGCCGCTGCTTTAGCGCCGTTTCTTTTCTTCATCGCTTCATGAGCATGGAACTATGGACTATGGTACCATGCTCCAACGGAAGAACTGACGAATTTTCCGCGTAACTGATATATTACGAGGATCTAATAATCCATATTTATTTATTTATCTATAATTTTTATTATAGATATTAATAATTTTATATTGATCTTAAGTATATCCTTTAAATATTTATAAGGGTGAGACCAATCTGTCTGGTCATAAACCACTATATGGTCGTAAGTCTTTCTACGACCACGGTACAACCGACAAATTGTGCAGCTACGACAGGAGAAAGCGGAACTCTGCGAGCAAGTAAAGAGATGGTAAGTAACTACTACTCGTAGTCGTTTATGTTTCGTCAACTTACACAGTGCTTATGGGGGTTGTCGTAGAAGAACTTACGACTAGGTACTGGTCGTAGAAGGACTTACGACTAGGAAATATCATAGAAAACCTTACGACTAGGTACCGGTCGTAGGAAGACTTACGACCGCTTATTCTATGCTCATGTTTACTCTTTTCCTCTGTAGGTTTAGGAGCGACAAGAAGACCTTGACTGATTTGCTCGGCTATGAGAAAGCCGAGAAGAAAAAGCTAAGCGAGAAGAACGAGGACCTCCTGACTAAGCTTCAGGAGCCAAACTCGGCAATTCAAAAGTTGCAGTGACAAATAAACGGTAAGTGCTGAACTTAAAACCACTTACAACCTTTTTTTCTTTTCTAACTCTTATTCCTTTTCAGAAAAAGATGTCGAAATGGGAAAGCTCGAAACCGAGGTGAAAAAAAAGACCTTGCTTGTTCACGATATTTCCCATGTTGCTAAAGAAAAAGACAAAGAGACCAAGTCGTGGGAAGAGCGGTATGCAAAGAGCATTGCCTCCCATGACGATGAAGTCAAGAAGTTAGATTCTTGACTGGCAGGTAAGCAAGTCTTTACATGCAACCAGTTTTGTTTTTAAATCCTCTAGGGGTTATTTTGTCTGACTAGTCTTATTCTTTTCAGAGTAAGCAGTCAAAATAAAACAACTCCGTGAAGTTTCAACTCGTAATCAGGAAATGAAGTCGATGAAGATCAACCTTCAGGACAACATTTCTCTCCTGAACAATGTACTCAGTGGGCTACATGCTGAGGAGGTCACTCTTCGTGAAGACACGATGATTACTCACACGAGTACTATTAGAGAACAAGTCGGGACTATGTAAGAGTTGGTGACTATTCTGAAGACCAACTAAGCTGATTTGATAAAGGAGGCGGTTGAAAATGTAATAAGTTTTGTTATGGCAAAACTTAAAGCTCATGACCCCAATTTTAATCTGCAGCCAATCAAAGCCGACTTCGACTTCTCTAAAGTAGAAGCAGAGCGGTTGATAGAAGATATACAGTCGATCAACAAGGAAGTCACCGAGGAGATGCAAATAGGATCTACCTCGTCAGAGTAGTCTGTACTTGAAACCTGTAAAGACAAGTTTTTGTTATTGATATATATATAATCATTTCTTCTTCCTGCAAATCATCTTATCGAGTAGTCAGTAACTCATAAGATAATGAACGGAAAAAGAGATTAAGACTAAGAATTGAAGTCATATTAATAACTTTATTCTAACCCCCGACTATTTGCTTAGTTTATTTGCATAAACTAAGTAAATTGTAAATTGTGTGAAATGGGTTTTCTTTAAAAGGAGAGAGGTTTAGCTAACTTATAGTTTTCGATCACGATTATCATGCACTGGTCGAAAGAGTAGGAATGAGTCGACACTAGGAAGGTCCTTCCAATGGGCAGGACCATGTGCAGAAAGGAAAGGCTTCGACTAGGTGATATTACCTTCTTCAACCAAGTTAATGAAATCAAGAATGGCAACTTGAGTTAGACAAACGTCTGGAGTACCTTAAAAATTCATTTGACCTATTCCAATGCACTTGGTAGATTCGCTCTGGTAGCAAGAGTTAGAAACAGGACGACGCTAGGAAGTTCCTCTAGTGGGCAGGACCATGTGTAGAGAGGAAAGACTTCGACTAGGTGTTATGTCTTCCTCTGACTAGTTGAAACGAAACAAGTTTACCAAAAGTAGTCGAGCAAATTGCGAAAGTGTACTCTGCTTAGTGTATTTTTCAAAAAAAAAGAATGAAGAAATAAACTAAGAATGAAGAAATAAACTAAGGTACTAAGAGTCGGCTTTGTAAATTTTCCAACCATGTGTATTGAACTCGAGCTCTTTTGTATTGGCAGCAAAAAGGGAGGAATGAGTCGACACTAGGAAGTTCCTTCTAGTGGACAGGACCACGTGCAGAAAGTAAAGGCTTCGACTAGATGATGTCACCATCCTTTCGACCAGTGTAGAGAAAGTTTGGGTACTGGTCATAGTAGAACTTACGGCCAGGTAATGGTCGAAAAAATTATCAAAGTGCTACTCAAAGTAAGACAATAAAGATAGAAATTAAAAACCCTGATATTTTATTGTAGGGTTGGTCGGTTACACATCAAATTTGTGTAACTGGTCGATGTTCCAAGAATTGAAGAGAATTCAGTCATCTTCCATTGCTAGTTGTACCGAACCTGGTCGCATAACCTCGACCACCGTGTAAGGACCTTCCCACTTGGGGGAAAGCTTGTTCCGATTAAACTGGGATTGAATTTTCTTCAATACCAAGTCACCTACAGCAATGCTGCGAGGTTGGACCTTACAATCATAGTGTTTGTGTAGGGCTTGCTGGTAGACTGCTGAACGGATTAAGGCTTGATTTCTCTTCTCTTTGAGCAGGTTGATATCATCCGCTCGAAATTGTTCCTAGATTGACTCACTGAAAGTTTCGACCCTTGTTGACCTGATCTTTAGTTCTGGTGGAAGCATGGCTTCGACACCAAAAACTAGGACGAAAAAAGGTGTTTCACCTGTAGCCCGACTAGCAGCAGTACGAACTGCCCATAATACTAAGGGTAATTCTTGTACCTAAGCCCCTGTGCACTTGACAAGCTGGTCGAAGACTCGAGTTTTAATTCCCTGCATTATTTAGCCATTCGCTCTTTTGACTGCCCCATTGCTTTGAGGATGGGCAATAGAGGCGTAACACAGTTTGGTACCCAACTCGTCGCAAAATTCTTGAAATTTTGCGCTCGAAAATTGCTTACCATTATCTGTGATTATTACACTTGGGATGCCAAATCGAGTAATCACGCTTCTTATCATGAACCGTTTTCTTTGCTTCGTTGTTATCGATCACATGTTAAACCCGATCCATTTTGTGAATGTATCAATAGCGACAAAGAGGAACTCGAAACCACATGGGGCTTTTGGGAACGGTCCTAAGATGTCGAGACCCCAAGTCGCAAAAGGCCAAGATAGATGAATTGTTTGCAATACCTGAGCCGGTTGGTGAATTTGCCTGCTATGAAACTGGCATTGTACACACTTCTTAACCAGCTCTTTGGCATCATAGAGAGCTGTTGGCCAGTAGAAACCTTATCGAAATGCCTTTCCGACCAGCATTCTATAGGAAGCATGAGTTCCATAGATGCTCCTGTGTATGCGTGGAGGAGGTTTAGCCCTTTTCTCTGCGATAAGCATCGCATGAGTACCCCTTGAGGACCTCATTTATAGAGGACTCATTCGACCAATGTATACATTTTGGCCTTTCGGGATAAGCGATCTGCCTCGAGATCATCATCAGGTATGGTACCCGTCTAAAGATACTCATAGATGAGATTCATCCAGGTATCCTCGTATTCTAGAGAGACTGTCTCAATAGGAGTCGTCTATGGTGTGTCGACCAGGGATGGCTTTGGGAGCTGCTCTAAGAAAACTACTTTTGGTACTTGCGATCGGGGAAAAAACCATTCGAGCAAGCTAGTCTGTGAGGAAATTATCCTTTCGAGGGATAAATTGTACCTCAAAACCGAAAAAATGCTTTTCAAGCTTTTGAACTTCTGATAAGTACTGAGACATGGTCGGATTAGAGCACTGGTACTCTTTTTTGACCTGATTCACGACTAGTTGAGAGTCTCCTCTCACGAGTAGTCGTATGCCAACCAACAAACCTTTGTATTCTGCCACGTTGTTAGCGACCTGAAAGTTTAATTGAATGGCATACTTTAAGGTCTCTCTGGTAGGAGATTCCAGAACCACCCTAACCGCCAAGCCACTTAAAGTAAGTGACCCGTCAAAGTACGTCATCCACTGGTCGTGGGTATTGTACTGGGGATCCTAAACAGGTTCAGGATTTGTCCATTCGGCAACAAAGTCTGCTAAGATCTGGGATTCTATGGCCGTTCGAAACATGAAATGGAGGTTGAACTCCCCAAGTTCTACTGACCATTTTGTCATGCGTCCCACTGCTTCCCTGTTATGGAAGATCACTCCTAAGGGAAACTCAGACGGCACAATTATCTTGTGCGTCTGAAAATAATGCCGCAGTTTCCTCGAAGACATGAGGAGGGCATACAGAAGTTTTTAGACCTGAAGGTAATGCTCCTTAGGCTCGTGTAAACTTCACTTACGTAGTAAATTGTTTGTTGGACGTTTTCACGCTCTACGACCAATACTGCGCTCACTGCCTGTGGTGTGGCAGCTAGATAAATTAAGAGCGTCTCTTCTGGTTTCGGAGAAACCAAAACAGGAGTACTCGTAATATACCTCTTGACATCCTCAAAGGTAGCGTTTGCCTCTTTTGACCACTCGAAACCCTTGTGATTCCTTAGAAGTTTGAAGAAAAGTAGTCATTTTTCTCCCAGTCGTGCGATGAAACGACTTAAAGTTGTCATGCACCCTGTGAGTTTCTGGACTTCTTTCTTTGTGGTCGGAGGACGCATTTGCATGATGGCCTTTATCTTTTCGGGATTTGCTTCGATTCCTCGTGTAGAGACTAGGAATCCAAGCAATTTTTCTGAAGAGACTCCAAACACACACTTCTCAGGATTTAGCAACCACGATCGAGCAGACCCTTTGAGCACAGTCAAAAGGTAATTCGCCATGACACGCTCTCCTCCTCCTACTACTTGGACAGCGGTTGTGTAGATTTAGAGGAACTCGATAGGATTTTGTGACCCATCAAACTGAAGGGGTGTGGGTAGGCTACAATAGCAACAATTCAAAAATTCTACCACGTAAACCAGGAAGCCAAACAAGAAGATGATCACAGATCGTTACCACCAGACATGCAGAGCAGCAGAAGAAGAGTTGGAGTAGCCTGGTCCAACGTAGAGTGCATCGATGTAGTGGTCATAGTCAATCGGCTAGCATCCTCGCGAGTCGATCGTCTCCTCCAACAACCTTTGCAGTTTCTTGTCACTACTACAAAAAAAAGGTCTTCATAGACGATTCAAAAATGTCATCACAGACGGTTTCGTGAGCCGTCTGAGTTTATGTGTCAATGATGCCATGAGGTCATCACAGACGGTTTTTGAACCGTCTATGAAAAAGCTATCACAGACGGTTCTTGTTCAGAACCGTCTGTGATAGTCTATTTTCATAGACGGTTCATAGATGGTTCTGAACCAGAACCATCTATGATAAGTAATTATCACAAACGGTTCTTATTCAAACCGTTTGTGATAGTTTTTTCTATTGCAAAAAAAATCGGATTTTGAGTCAAACAAATCAATTGCTAGACAGTAGTTTCCATATGCAACCTCTAGCAAGACAACTAAAATCCAATTAAAATTCTAATGGCAAACACATTACAGGAAAGGGAAAGCAAAAGGTTTCACAACGTCCCCTCCGAATGGGAAAACAAGAATAAAGTTACAAAGTTAAACTAGCTAGAAACCATCTATGCCTCCAAGATCCTGAAGAACTCATCGGCTTCTTGGATTGGTCATGTGAGCTCCTCTCTATACCTCACCAGCATATCACAAGGTGTTCTTGCATGTCGTCGAGTTCGACTCAAGCTCGTCGGCAAGGGGAGACAACTGAAAACCTCCAGTGGCACTCCGACCTTAGGTAACACAAAATTAAGATAATTTTGTTTACAACAAATAGCCAACAAATTGTGTATGTTATGGGGATGTACACGTACCTTCCGACAGTCTACCTCTGCGGCGAGACAAGGAGCTCCTCCGCATCCCTCCTCGTCATCATCGTCATTTGTGTCTCCTGTTTGAACGCAATGGGGAATCGAGGTGGTCGCGGAGCTTCGGTGTGGGGAGGGAGAGGAGAGGCGATGGAAAACAAAGGCTGGGTGGCTATAATATATAAAACGATGCCAAAATATTTTGCCTCCCGTCGCATTCCAAATTTTTGAACTCCGTCTTTGCGAATCACGACGGTTTCATACAAAAACCGTCTATGATGACATATCACGAGCGATTCTTATCACGAACCATCCGTGATAAGTATCTTATCACGCAGACGGTTCGTATTAAGAACTGTCTGTGATATATATCTTATCACAGACGGTTTGTATTAAAAACCGTCTGTGACTCTCTGATTTTACCATGGCTTAGAATTTTTCTTACTTTTTTGATTTTACCATGGCTTGAATTTTCCTTAATCTACGATTTTACCATGGCTTCAAATCACTAACACTCGGATTTTACCATGGCTTCAAATCACTAACACTCTGATTTTACCATGGCTTCAAATCACTAACACTCTGATTTTACCATGATTTTACCCAATATCACAGACGGTTTTTTGTCAGAACCGTCTGTGATACTTCATAGACGGTTTTAAACATGAATTATGCGTGATATTACTACATGTCACGAGATGGTTTTGTTGAAAATAAATGCGTGATAATTAACTCCACGAGCGGTGCAAAGTACATAGCTCCCCAACGAGTCTTCTTGATCTCCATCTCTAGTGCTACTGATAGCTGCGGAGATCTCCAAGCCGGTGAGTCCATCGCCACTCCGTGCGGTTTGAGTATCGCCTCACCTCATTGAGCCCTTCGTGTGGTCCATTTCACTATTGTTGCCGAGGAGCTTCTTTGCCGTCGCCTCTGTTAACCGATCGACGACCGGTACCTTAGACCTTCCCGACTTCATTGACACCTTCCTCGTGATCGAGGTGAGCTACTAGAGCATAAGCATCCTTTAATTTGAGTAGTTTGAGCGTTTATGCGAAATCACTAGTGAAGCCCATGGCGCCATGGGACATCACCGTCGGTTAGCCTCGAGCGACCTTAGGGCCCCAAGCCACAACTATTAGCAATGCGATGTCACCATAAGCCCAATTTGAGCTTAAAATCCTACTATTTTTAATCATTTAGTTAATAAACTAACGAGTCTATGACATGTGGGACCGCCATAGATTTTATAAATAAAATCATGAAATAAAAAATGAGTCACTGACAAGTAGGGCCCACATGTAAGTTAATAAAATTCGAAAAAATGTAAAAATGAAAAAAACCACCTTTAGTTTAGAGAAAAATACGCTTTCTCTGTTGGAAAGCGTAATTAAGCCTCAGAAAATATGCTTTCAAAGTCACCCTTTTATTTATTTCCAGGGTTTTCAATATGAACCGTGTGATGGACCGAAGCTGGATGTATGCTGAGAACCATGTGAGTGAAGAATACATTAATGGTGTTTGTGCTTTTGCAAGAGCTGCCGAGGAGGATATGTTGAATAAGGGGGCGAAATACACTACTACAGAAAAGGTAATCACAGACGGTTCAAAATCGTCATCACAAACGGTTTTTTGAACCGTCTGAGTTTATGGGTCAGTGATACTACGAGGTCATCACAGACGGTTTTTGAACCGTCTGTGAAAAAGCTATCACGAGCGGTTCTAAATAATAACCGCTCATGATAGTCTATTTTCCTGAGCGGTTCTTGTTTAGAACCATCTGTGATAGTATTTTCTATTGCAAAAAAAAAATTGAATTCTGAAACTTCGGAGGCCGTTTTGAGGCCCTAAACGACCTTTTTTGGGGGTCTTCACTTTTTCGAGACCTCGCGAAGAGAATTTGACCTTGGCTTATGGATTTTCGGATTGAACTTTTCGTTAGCTTTCCAACGAGTCAAAGAACGCCGCAATCCGAGTTCGTATGCAAAAGTTATGGCTGTTTTACCGAATAGTGAGTGAAAACGAGTCCGGGACAAAGAGGCGGACGATGGCCTGGTACTTGGAGTCAGGGATGCCGAGGTGCTTGCTATCGATAACCACAATCTTATCTTGATCTATTCATTCACAAGAAAACCACGGTCTGGTTGAGAGCCACCAAAAGCAACAAAGGCGGGGGAGGCGACAAGCGATTGATCACTTCTTGGCATGTTGGATATCAACCAGGAAGAGAGGAGGGATCGGATGGGGATATCACCGGCAATGAAGGAGAGGCGGTGGCGGCTTCACCGTGGCGTCTGGCGGGGCGGAGGAGCTCACGGCGGTAGTCGGCGATAGTCGGAGCTCGGCGTGGGGAGGCGAGAGGAGAGACTAGTGGAAGACAAAGCGAGAATTGCTATAATATATAAGGGCGATACCAAAACATCCACCTCCGCGCCGCGTCCAAAAATTTTCCGCCATCCGCGCTTGAATCACGAGCGGTTTCAAGCAAAAACCGTTTGTGTTGACCATAATATCACTGAGCGATTCTTAACAAGAACCGTGCGCGAAGTATCCTGAATGGTTCTTAACAAAACCGTGCAGTGATATTTAATAATATCATAGGCGGTTCTTGTTGAGAACCGTGCGTGATACTTCGCGAGCGGTTTTCAACATGAACCGTGCAGTGATATTACTTCTTCACAAACGGTTTTAAGCGCGGCGATAACCTGAGGCGGTTGCTAAACCAAAACCGTCTGTGATTGTATTTAATACAGACGGTTTTGGTCAACCGTCTGTAATGAGGCGTCCAGTATTAGCCTTTTTGTAGTAGTGATATATGTACTGTCCATGCATTGACTACGAGAATCTGAAGATGTTTAGGAACCAAGCGCAGATCGAAGCACACTTGATTCGAAGGGGTTTCAAAAAGGGTTATACACGTTGGACCAGTCATGGTGAAGAGCATATTATACAGGAAGTCAACGATATGCCGTCGGATGATGTCGATTGTGGTTCCAATTCGGATAGGCTGCACAATGACAATCTAGATCAGATGCTTCACGATGCAAAAGAGAACTATGATGAGAGAGAGTATGTTCAATTTCGGGGCTTGATGGAGGACTCGGAGAAACCTTTGTTCCCAGGCTGCAAGTTGGAATACACAAGGTTGTCATCCGTGCTTGAACTGCTAAAATTAAAGGCAAGCAACGGTTGGTCTGACAAGAGTTTCACGGGGCTGTTAGGTCTCTTAGGGGACATGCTTCTGGAGGAAAACGAGTTGCCCAAAACCACCTACAAAGCCAAGAAGGTTCTTTGTCCACTGGGAATAGAAGTAGAAAGAATACATGCATGTTCTACCGTAACGAGTATACAAACATGCATGTATGTCCGGTGTGCAACGCATCCCGATACAAGCGTAAGAATCAATCAGATGACGACAAGGGAATCGAGGTGAAGAAAGGACCTCTTGCTAAGGTGGCGTGGTATCTTCCTATAATTCCCTGTTTGAAGCGGTTTTTTGCGAACCCAAAGAATGCAAAACTGCTGCATTGGCACTCAAAGGAGCGTAAGAATGACGAAAAGCTAAGACACTCTGCTGATTCCGCCTAGTGGAGAAACATCGATAGGAGGTTTGTAGACTTGGTCTTGAACCGAGGAATATAAGGTTTGGATTGAGTCTGAGATGGAATGAATCCTTTCGGTAACATGAGCGGTGACATAGCACTTGGCCCGTGGCGCTCTGTATCTACAACCTTCCTCCTTGGTTGTGTATGAAGCGGAAGTATATTTTCTTTGTCGATACTTATCCAAGGGCGAAGCAACTTTGGGAATGATATTGATGTGTACCAAGCACCATTGATGGAAAATCTAAAAATACTGTGGATTGAAGGGGTACAAGTATGGGATGCGTATGAATGAGAGGACTTCACTTTATGTTCCTTGTTGTTCTGCACCATAAATGATTATCTTGCCCTTGCTAGTCTGTCGGGCCAGAGTACAAAAGGGGCCAAAGCCTATACTCACTGCTTAGATGATACCGAGAGTGTGTGGCTGAATCACTCGCGTAAAACCATGTACATGCGTCATCGTAGGTTCCTTTGGAGGGCTCACCCATACCGCAGGATGAAGAAACAATTCGATGGAAAGAAGGAGGACAGTTCAGCTCCAAGGCATTTAAGAGGAAAAGAGGTCTATGATATGGTTAAGGATTTAGATGTTGTGCTCGGAAAGGGATGTAAATCGAGGACCCGTAAGAAGAACATGTGGAAGAAGAGATCAATATTTTGGGACTTACCTTATTGGGAGCACCTAGAAGTTAAATCAACGCATCGATGTCATGCGTGAGAAAGAATGTATGTGATGACTTGATTGGTCTCTTCTTGAACATTCATGACAAAACAAAGGATGGTGTCAACGCACGGCTTGACTTGGTTGATATGGACATCAGACCTAAGTTAGCACCAAGAAAGACCAATAAAGGACGAACGTACCTTCCCCTCGCTTGTTACGCTCTGTCCAAGGCCGAGAGAACTGAACTGTGCCGGTGCTTGCATGGTGCGAAAGTTTCGTCTAGTTACTCCACCAACGTGAAGAAACTTGTTTCGATGGAAGATTTGAAGTTAATTGGCATGAAGTATCATGATTGTCATGTGATGATGACACAAATGCTCCCTGTTGCAATTAGAAGTATTTTCCCGATCAAGGTCCGTGAGACAATCATGAGGATGTGTTATTTCTTTAACACAATTGCTCAGAAGGTCATCGATCCCGAAAGACTAGATGCTCTGCAGGACGAGGTGGTGACGACTCTATGTGATCTTGAGATGTATTTCCCTCCGTCGTTTTTCGATATCATGGTCCATCTCATTGTTCACATTGTGAGGGAGATAAAGATGTGTGGGCTCGTGTTCCTACGTAGCATGTACCTGTTCGAGAGGTTCATGGGAATTCTCAAGTCCTATGTACGGAATCGATCTCGGTCGGAGGGCAGCATCGTCGAAGGTTATGCAACCGAAGAGGTCATTGAGTTCTGCATCGATTACATGGCTCAGGTCAAACCGATAGGTGTGCCTCGATCTCGCCATGAAGGGAGGCTCGAGGGTATCGGGACCATCAGAAGGAAAGCAATCACTCCAGATATGGATGCGTATGATCAAGCCCATTTCACGGTCTTGCAACACATCACTGAAGTGTCCCCGTATATCGACCAGCACAAGGACGTGCTTCGGCAACAAAATCCGGAGCGGCGGATGTTTGGATCACAAGACAACACAATAGATGGTTCAACCAATGGTTGAAGGAGCGACTCGCTAGGAGCTCGTCAAGTGATATGCTAACATTGTTGGCAAAAGGGCCAACATTTATAGTTGTGACATGGTGAGGATACGACATAAATGGGTACACATTCTATACGCAGACTCAGGATGTAAAGAGCACTAACCAGAACAACAGTGTTCGCATAGATGCATTCAATACCGATGGGCTGAGGAGCTCCTACTATGGGCAAATAGAGGAGATATGGGAGCTCAACTACGTGCTTTTCAAGATCCTCCTATTTCGGTGCCGTTGGTTCCATCTCCCACAGGCGAAGGTCGACAAGTACGGCGTCACTACCATGGACCTCGAATGTGTCGGATACAAAGACGAACCATTCGTACTGGCTAACTAAGTTGTTCAAGTCTTCTATGTAACTTACCCAGCAAATAAGAAGCGCCACCTAGTTCTTCATGGAAAAAAGGAGGATTGTCGGAGTTGAGAATGTAGCGGACGAGGAAGAATACAATCAATTTGACGAGTTGCCTCCTTTCGGAAACGACATAAGGGTCGAGGAAGAAGAACATGACAAAACTAGCTACACACGCGTCGATCATCATGAAGGGCTAATTTTTAAAGATTAATTGAACAATTAATGTGTGTATATGTACGTTCTGATGAATGGTTAATTTTATTTCATTTGGGTTAATTGATTTGTACCATGAAATGGATGTGATTGTTTCTGAAATGAATGTGAATTGGATGTATATACATGTACTTGTTGTATTTGCTGCTTGTTTCAGAGGGCATGGCTAGCATTTCCTGAGGCTAGCCAATAAACAGAACTAGATTAACCAATACAAAATAATATCACAGGCGGTTTGTAGATCAAACCGTTTGTGATCATATATCATAGACGGTTGTTGATTGGAACCGTCTGTAATGCATCACATATCACAGACGGTTGTTGATTGGAACCATCTGTGATATTATGTATCACAGACGGTTCTACTTTAGAACCGTCTGTGATGTTCATCCCTATTTATATTCGGACTCTAGGGTTTGCCCGCGCCCCCCACTCAAACGATTAAGTTTCTCAACTCCTCGCTCCCTCCTTCCTCGAGCCCATCGCCGCCGTCCTCGACGCCGCCTCCTCCTCAAGCCCGGCGCGACTCCTTCCCCGAGCCCGTCGACGCCGTCCTCGACGCCGCCTCCTCCCCCGAGCTTGCCGTGCCTCCTCCCCCGAGCCCGCCGCCTCCTCCCCTCCCCCAAGCCCGGCGCGCCTCCCCTTCAACGTCGCCCTGCTGCTCCAGTACTGCTCCCTGATCATCCTTCTCCTCGACGTCCAAAGGTAACCAATGCCGAGTTGCCAACCCCGACGCCCCTTTCCCTCACTCTTTCTATCAATAATCTGTCATGGTTCTCATTGACTCATGATAATTGTACTTGTTTTAGGAATTTGTATTTATTCTAGTCAGTTATTCATATGGTATTTGTTTTGATACTGCTACTGGAATATATTACAATGTGGTGTGGTGGGCTTGAGATGAATGCTCTGTGATGATAATAATCTTGTACTGAAATTATTTTGATAATTGAGTTTGAACTTGAGCTCTAATTGGAATGCTTACTCTACATGTGATAGCAATATCAAAATGTTAAATCTTAGCTTTATGCTGATTTTATTTGTCCACATGATGTTTGTGTTGAGCATATTATTCCTTTTAAATGACTTGGAGGATTTACATGTCTATGCCAATTATGTCATTGTATTGGTCTTAATTTCTTTCCTACATATCCCAATTATTATTAATTGGTGTGTATACCCATACACATAAAAATCGAATCTTATGATAATATGTTCATGCGTGTCAGAACTTCTATTTCTTGTGAAGATGTCTTCCGCTCATTCTTCGTCATCGCCCTCATGTGTGCGATGATGCACCATCCTCTAGAATATCCAACGCGGTAGAAGAAGAGAATATCGAAAAGGCATGCAGCCGATATACCATCACGGAGTCGATCGATCAGGGACCCTATCAATCTTCGCCAGCGGCTACGCATTCCGGAGAATGGTCGGAATAGTTGCATGCAATGGGTCAACGTCACCTACGATTAAGTGGAAGGAGTTGACCAAAATCTGAAAGATGAAACTGGCGGCGGATATTTTTCGATCGTTCAAGATCCCGGAACAACACCGGGACTCCGTACGATGACATGCGTTGTTACAGGCGTGCAAAGAGTGGAAGAACTTCAAGAGCACGCTTGTCAAGAACTACATGGGGAAGGATCTGATGCCCTTCCACAAGTATCCGTTCTTGGAAGAGTCCTGGGCCAAGTTTGTGGCGAAGAAGACGATAGATGAATTTAGGAGTGAAAGTCTGGTGCACGGCCCTCGAGCAAAAACAAGCACCCCACGACTTCGGCACCGCTGGGTATGCGGGTAAAATCCCGATATAGAGGGATCAGGAACAGCAGGCAAGCCGTTTGAATGTCTCCCCACCATTTCCCGAGATCACTAATGTGCGCGCCCAATAGTGGTTATTTGGGAGGTTACGTACCCGTCTCTGAAGTCTCCTTTCAAACCCGTAGATCGAGAAGTGTCGGCGCTGGTAAGATATCGAACTACCTAATTTGTAATTACTACATAACTTCATAGGAAGTGAAATGACATGTCGGGCTATTGCAGGTAACGCTGAGTGCACAATCTTTCCAAAGCTCATTCCAAGTAGACAGGGAGAGAGATATACTCTCCGCGGCCCTAGGAAACAATGAGCATCCGGGTCGTACGAGAGGCGCTGGTGTTTATGTTACATGGGCAAAATGGTTCCAAGCGGACTCCGAATCATACCGGAGTAGGAAGAGAGCCAAAGCCGAGCGCGATGCAAAGCTATGAGAGGAGATTCGAGAATCCCTCAGAGATGAGATCACCCATGAGATCGATGATCGCGTCAGAGCTGCATCGCAATGGTAGGTGGAGAGCTTCGAGGAAAGGCTTAAGGAATTGCAACTCCTAAATCAGTTGCAAGCCCCTACCCCTACTGTGCTAACCAGCCCCCCCAAAACTTTTGAGTAGCTGCGCGTCTAACCCTACTCGAATAGGCGACGACAGATTTCCTGTCGATGACATCCAGGTAATAATTATTATCTCTGGAATGCTCGATCTATTGATAGGCTTGTTGGAGTAGCTAATTTTGTATCGTTATGTAGGAGGCTATGAAGTGCAAGCTCCAAGTGAGATATGCCTCTGTTGCCCTAGATGCTGCTTGGGGCCAGGTGTATCCATCCGGTGTCGGGGCTTTGGTGCACGATGAAAATCTAGCGCTGGGTTTCGCAAAAGTGAATGTGGACGGTGTTTGCGCCAATTTCGAGGTTGTCCCGCTGCATATTCCCCCAAACAACGAGGTTATGACTCTAGAGCAAGCCAGGGCCCGATGCATTAGATGCATGTACACCTCGTGCTCAGTCGACTCTTGTGAAATCGACCTATACAAACGAGGCAGCAAGGGCAAATCGAAGACGGTCGACTTCTGTTCTGATATCCCCTTCTTACCGTTGGCCCAAAAATTCATGCTAGGAGAGCCGTTGGTCGAGAGGTTAGACAGCCCTACCCTAGGACTGGCTTGCACGGCATTGCATACATGGTACATGGAACAGTCCAACAACCGAATGAACAACGATGCTCGGGTGTCACCGTCAAGTTCAAGTTGGATCATTTTAACCACGAGCTTCAAGACTGTGTCTTCACGGTGACCTTCGAAGACTTGTTCTGTCTCTTCGACCTCGACGAGCTCGACGTCTCACTCATGCGATGCTACACACGTAAGTGTGTACAAACATGGTCAATGTTCGTGCAATACCGTTAAATGTTATATATAACTCCTTGCTTTTGTATATAGATACATGATGTCTGAAGCCAAAAGAAGGAATTCACTGGTAGGTTTTCTTGACCCACACGTGGTCTCCGAGCAAACCATTCAGGCGAATGCAACGTTCGTCGAGGATTATGTTATAGATTTTTTGCTGGCTCGCCACAACAAGAAATACATACATTTGCCCTACAACCAGGGGTAAGTGTTGCACTACTGGCTATACTTGTTGATTTGTGCTTTATAAGCAACACGAACTTAGGTTTAATGACCATGCTGACATACTTGTGTAGCTTCCACTGGATTCTAATTGTAATTATACCAAAACGGAAATGGATAAGATTCCTAAAGAGGACCACTCACAACTTCACAGGTTATCCGAATTTAATCAGCAATAAACACATTTCCTCCATAGAAACTCTATTGTAGTCTTTCCTTCCTTTGCAATGGCTAAGGCTAACTTCTTGGAGTCACGTGAGGCGTTCGGCGTGTTATATGCTAAGGGCGAAATGCGAGGGAAGGTCGCTACAACACGATCTAACTTTCCGGTACTCGCTAGCTAGTACACATTAATCCTATATAACACTTCGTAGTAATGCCTCTCGAACTAACCAATTCTATTTTTGCAGTGCCACCGGTAGTCGGTACACAGCGTCTATGGATACTATGTTTGCCACAACATGGAACTACTCATCGGTTCCGCGATAACCAATGATCCTCAGGTTTGTCAATCTTGCAACAATTATTTCATATATACTTACCAATTTATATAAGCATGAATTTAACCTTCCTATCGACAGGTTGCGACCATCGCCGAAACTGCATTGGAACAGAGCGAGCTCATAAAAGTTCGATCACACCTTGCCTCATTCCTGAACAGTCAAGTCATAAATCCAGATAGGAGTTTCCACAGTGTAGATTGAACTTGATTGGGATAGATTGAACTTAATGGTACATGTGTGTAAATGTACATTAATGGTTAATTTTAGTTAATTGATTTGTGAATTGGATGTGCTTGTTTCTGAAATGAATGCAAATTTGATGTGCTTATGAAATGAATGCGCATTGGATGTGCTTGTTTCAGAGGACATGGCTAGCATTTCTGAGGCTAGCCAATAAATAGAAATAGATTTAGCAATGCAAAAGAATATCACAGGGCGGTTTGTAGATGAAGCCGCTGCATGATAATCGAAAATCACGAGCGGTTTGTAGATAAAACCGTGCGTGATAATCAAAATCACAGATGGTTTGTAGATGAAACCGCGTGATAGTCGATATCGATGAACTATCACGAGCGGTTTCATCTACAAACCGTCTGTGATGATTACTGACTTGAAAACCGTCATGATATTATGTCATTCTTGACCCATAAACTCGGGCGGCTCACGAAATAAATGCGTGATGGCGTTTTTGAACCGTCTGTGATGACGTTTTTGAACCGTCTGTGAAGGCCTTTTCTGTAGTAGTGCTACCGGCAACTCCAGCCAGCCTAGTCATTCCATAGAAGTAACGGAACAACTCCAGGTCGGCCGGAATCCCCAAGTAGGCCTCGCACAAGTACACAAACACTCCCAACATCATAGTGGAGTTGGGAACAAGGTTCACCAACTCCACACCAAAGTGTTCGAGTACGAGTGTGAGGAAAGGGTGAGCAGGCAATCGAAGGCCACACTCACGAGCGCTTTGAAGGCGAGTTGCCCAATCTCGCCTGGCGGCCAATCTTGCCTGACCTCGATCCACTTCACGAATTCCTTCTTTGGGATCTTCTCAGAGTCGACCAAAGCTCCGATCTTGGTCGCGTCCATCTCCGATTCGGCCCACTGGGAAGCGGCTCGACCATCTCTCTCAAGAATCGAAGATTTGGATTTGGGAAGATTTCGGGAGGAAGTTCAATTTGGTCGGCGGTGAAGAACTCGAAAGATTGAACAGTGGGGATGATTTGGGGGAAAAATGTAAAAGACCTAAGTCTCACCCACGGTGAATATTTATAACTGCATGCCTGAGTTAAAGACGTGGCGACTCAACAGTTGCCACCGCTTTGGGAACTACTCCAACAGACAGGTCTGTAAGAGTCAATTTAGATTATTAGATTTGTGTGCTCGAGAAAACCAAACTTGTCTTCACACCTCAAGCGAAATTACCTTCTTGACCAAGTCTACTTCTGGCCAAAAGTAACAACAATCGGAAAGAATTTACTTCGAACTACTGTACTGTGACTACTATGTGATCGTAAGATCTTCTACAACCACCTTGTAAGTCGTAAGTCCCTCCACAACCTTCTTGACCAAGTTAATTTCTGGTCAAATGAAACTCCAGTCGAAGAGTTTTTCCTTCGACCACTATTCTACGACCACCTGCTGGTCGTAAGATCATCTCAACTCCTTTTCCAAGTAAGTTATTTTCACTTGAAATTGGGGGGCTAGATGACGAGGATCTAATAATCCCCATTTAATTATTTATCTGTAATTCATATTATGGATAATAATGACGTCATATAGTTCTTAAGTATACCCCTTAATATTCATAAGGGAGAAGCTGTATGTCATAAGTTCTTCTACGACCACCCCATAGTCGTAGGTCCTCCTACGACTACCCCATAGTCATAAGTCCTTCTACGACTATAACGTGATCGTAAGTTCTACTATGATCAGTCTGTGGTCATAAGCTCTTCTACGACCACCACCTGGTCGTAAGTTCTTCTACAACTAGTCCCTAGTCGATAGGGCTCACAAACATGTGGGCCTAATCGATCAGGGAATCTTTTGTACCATATCCAAGGATATGAGCAACCAATTACGCTATTATTCTCTGGAATAATGGCACGATTTAACTCCTTTGTTATGGTGATAGCGCCTAGCAGCGGGGAACATTACTACTCCCACAATAAGCTCGATGCTTGGCTCCACGATCGGAACATTAAAGCGATCTTTAGGCGGAGATTCATGGCACATTTGAAGATGTATAAAAGCGAAATCATCGGGACAATCGTTGGGAGATTCAAAGGCAATCAGGAGCACAAGGCACTATACTATAGTCTTTCTCTTGATCTTGTAATCCAACATACTCAATACATACACACAGGAGTAGGGTTGTTATTCTCCTAGGAGAAGGCTTGAACCTGTATAAAAATCCCCATGTCTCCCTCTCTATGTGATTTTGAGCCTAGGGGAACCCCCGAATCAAACAATCTTTACGTAAGTTTGGTTCTAAAACACCGACACACCTGGAATTGGTTCTTCTAGAACATGTTTCTTTTTTATCTTGCCTAAGAACTATTCTTAGGTTGCGAGACCAATCCGCAAAATTTGTTCCATTTTGTTTTTCCCTATCAAGTATCGAACGTAAAGCAAAACTGGATGTAGGTATAGCAGTTGGTGCCATGATTTACAACATAAAATATGCAAAACTAAGGCATATGTTTGAGAAAAGTAACTTCTATTAAACAATTTAAGAAAGATACTCCCACTAAAAACCATATCCCTCTTATGACATTTAGTGATTCAAGACGCTCATTTAGTTAATCTACTAGTGAGCTCTGGCATCACTGCTAGAAGATTAGTGAAATTGGTTAGCAACCCTTTGCTAATCATATCTCTATATGACTCTTGTTGTTGGGTAGCATCTTTATGCTCTGGCACACAACCCTATGCCCCAAGGTCCATAACCGTTATGATGATCTTATTAAGTTAAACCAATGCTAAGCGTGTAAGTGTCTGACACAAACCCATCTGGTCAAGGAGAGTTAATGGTATTCCACTTTGGCAAGACCTACCATTAAAATACATGACTTTGGATGGTGCAACAAATTGGGAGGGCATCAATTTAACTTAATATTATTTGAGGGAAATTTACCTCTACCATGTTAAAAGCATGCGAAGCAACTAAATAACATGCATAGAAATAAACAGGAATTTAAAGGCATTCACATTGCATCATGATATAGTATGACCCTTTCACATGGTGATCTCCATCGTTGTGCTTCCAGTTCACCATGTCTCCGAGTGGCCAATACCTCCAAGTACTCCTACTAAGACATTACTCCTAATAGCACTAGTAATAAATTACAAGGAGTGAACAAGCATCACAAGTCGACAGGCATGCCGTTATACAATATAGACAGCTTTGGGCTATAATAAGCATGACACGCAGGTCATAAACATTACACACATACATGCATCTTATACATTATGGGCCATACTATCTAACGGATGGTGTGAACTAACAATACTAAAAACTAAGTTAAGATCCTAGTCCACAGGGGTGGCAACCCGCACCAGAAAGGCGGTAGCCTAATCAATATACCAAGGTCCTTTTCGGTGGTTCCGTCCATATAAATCGCATTGGATTAATCACATTAACCCTTTCCGATCACAACTACGATTCGATAAACCAGATTGATCTTCGCGTGCTTCATGGATTTACAATCACTGTCTGCCCCGATGGCGAAATTGACCGATAGAG
This sequence comes from Phyllostachys edulis, assembly GCA_036346405.1. NCBI lineage: Eukaryota > Viridiplantae > Streptophyta > Magnoliopsida > Poales > Poaceae > Phyllostachys > Phyllostachys edulis. The sequence continues at coordinate 9,475,303 of CM070550.1, read as the reverse complement.
GCAAGTCGTGATACGACCATGAACATATGATCACGGAATAACGATCATGAACCCATCTCATGACCACCGCGCATGGACGATCATATTGACCATCGCCAAAAATAATCTACGACCAACAAAAACAGAAATAGATCACATCTATGACTCCCACATATCACTATATGCATCTAATCCGAATCTAAAGCTAGACGGGCTAGCTCTGATACCACTGTTGGGTTACGGGTAGGCTACGATAGCACAAAACAAAAATTCTACCGCGTAACCAAGGAACCTTCACTAGTAATAGATCACGTGATTACCACTAGACGCGCCGACTCGTAGCAGAAGGAGAGTCGATGTACCGAGTTGATGCGATCGTAGTTGTACTCACCGCGCGCCTTCTCCTCCTGCTCCTGTGATCGTCACGAGTTGCGGATCGTCCTAGTGTTGATGCTTCGCAACATCACCTTCAAGGTATATATCCACACGTACGGGGCAGGGACACCACGCACCGGAGTACTAGCGCCGACGGCATGGTTAAGGAAGACGTGGCTATTAGGATTTCAGGAATTCCTTCTGAAGGATCATCTTACCCCATGCCACCGCCCCTCTATTTATAGGCACCATAATGGGTCTCATCTTTGAGGCCCATTAGAAACTAAATGGCCTACAAAATTGGATCATCATCCAAATCAAATCCTAGCCCTTTAAGTGTGTGACCCTATAGGTTCATGTGTAATCGGTTGTGACTCGAAAACTCTTTTCCGACCACGAGTCATTAGCGGTACCTAGCAGCGCATAACAATTCCCAAACACACATAGAATATATCAGACGAACCTTAATGCAATATGATCTAAGACCAGGTCCTCATCACTTACGACCAGCTCATACTCAGTCACGACCAATTGGTGATTATGTTCGACCAGTCTACGACTAGCTCATATGTCCATACGACCAGTCTACGACCAGCTCGAGACTATGTTCAACCACTCTATATCTCTATACGACCAGCTCAGGTCGAACCGAACGACCTGCTTGTGTATTCTCCCTTCGCCTCACGATATCTAGTTGAACTCCAGGTGAGATAATTTGTCATCCATGGATTGTTCAATACTTTCTCGATCAAGTGTCGAATAACTTCCTGTGGTCGATACTTCGACCATTAGTGGCATGGCTATGCACTTTCTTTATTCGACCACAACGAGGGGCCCACAGACATCTCTCCTGTTATGCTAGGAGGGTAAATCCCATATCCGACCAGTCACATTCCTCCGTATATTTCATAGCATACCTGAAAGCTATCTTTATAACTATCCAGTTACGAGTAGCGCTTGGCAACCCCTAAGAGTGCTATTACACATGTAGGAAACCATACTGATCTTAGGTCTAAGGATTATACATCATCATTGCTTGAGACCAACTATGACACATGAAATCATAACAATCTCAACAGTGTCTCAAGGTGGGTCTTATCCAACACCATGTTCTCTAACACGTGTCTATATTATTAGTTTGATATCTCCATATCTATGACCTGTGAAACATAGTCATCAACCAATACATATGCTAGTCTATTCATATGTGTTCTCATATGTTTCCAACCAGCGAATGTTTAAGAATGATCATTGCAGAAATACAAAGTTTCACAATCAAGTCACATACTTGATAATAAATATTAACAATATTATTCTAGGAACAAGATAACATATTATCCAATATTATAAACATAACGAAATATAATCATCTATGATTGCCTCTATGGCATATTTCCAATAGGACACACCTCGTAGCTTACCTTCTTTGGCTCTTTGGTTGGGTGCTGTTTCCAACCACACAGGGCAATTAGTGCTACCCCAGCTACGTCTGCCTCGCCGAGTCGTTGGTTGACGCAGGGGCTGGGCCGATGCCTCAGTATAGCTGGGGGTTAGCCGTCCTTTGCGCCACATATCGGGGCTTGTGTGACGCTTTGTGGCATGGCACCGGTGGTACCCCCAGCCTGGCCCTCTGCTACGTGCTCCTATAGCTTTGGAGTTGGGAGCACTTTCCAGTTGGGCGGCCATCCATCGAGATAGCAGTGCACCCGTACGCCCACCCCAATCGACATGATAGACGGGCCCACCATGGGCTCACGGTTGACTACTTGTCGTCTACGCTAGGCCAAGGACAGGTCGGTGAGGTGCTACTTGTTATACCACAACGAGTTTGAGTCGATGCATGAGAGCGACATCATATGGGATCCATGGTATCCGCAGTTTGTGCACACGGTAGTGCCGCACGGACTATCCATGCAATGCATCCAGGACATGGGGTTATGGAGGATGACCTACCACCTGATGTTCGTACATATGGACAGAGGAGGCACACATAGATGTCATAATTGTGCGGCGTCCGTACGACCCTAAGACGTTTGGTGCGTACTTGGAGTGGTACATGCCACGTACGCGCGCAAGACTCACCATTCCTCTACCGGAGTGCCCAGAGTTGGTGTTAGAGGAGACGCACCAGGAGAGCCTCCGCCGTGCGTACAATCGTCACAATGCTTCGCAGCGTGACGACAGTGTAGGACACTTACAACCTCTGGTCGTTTCATTGACGTTATTTGTACTCTTCATTAATGAACATGTTATGTACATCACTACAGTTGGACCGGGCGCAGCGCATCTTGGGCGCATCGGAGGCCGCCATCGGCAACCCAAACAGAACACCGGCGGGAGACGCAGGCCCATCTCGAGGCGTGCAGGCGCAGGGAGCGCAAGCCTCGCGATAGGGAGCACGAGAAAAAGAGGAAAATGGCAGCCCAGGCTAAGGTGGCCGATGAGGAGTACAACGCCGAGCTCGCAAGGAAGGGCAAATAGCACTAGTCCACGCAGTAGTCCGACCCTTTTTGTCCATATGTCCCATGTATTTCTAATTCCCTAAAGGCACGCATGTACCGTCCTTGGTTCGTTAGCCTGCGTGCCATGTAACCCCATTGTCCGATGAACTGTTGTGTTGTTATCGTTGCGTCATTTCTCCAAAACTGTCGTGTATGTTACTGTGTATGAATTTCTTGGCGCATCGCAATATCACCTACCTTCGTACTTACGAATCATTACCACCTCACAAAAATTTTAGAAATTTAGCGCACCACAACAACATACAACGATCACAAAATGTTATTGCGAGTCTAACAGATAGTTTTCCAGAAGTAGGAAAAAATATAGCATATTGGAAATATCCAACAACCTCCTCTAGACCGCTAATATACCTTGCTGTCAAGACATGTATATCACCAAAATATAACTCAGAATGTTTACATACAAGCAAGTCTCCTTTGAAATATCAACAAATCTCAAATACATTCCAAGTCACATAAAATCATAAAACCCTAATATCCGTAACCTAAAATCCAAATTCTCGTGACCTAAGTCCTAAATTTTCGAGATAAATCCAGAACATATATAAAATTATCGAAACATTACACTATCAATTTTTTTATAATTTTTGGAGCTCATTTTCTATATTTACAAATTCGTACAAACAATACACATATATAAAATTACAAGAATAATTTTGAACAAATAAAATTATGATAAATTTATACGAGCAAGTACTGTCCTAGCCGTTCAATCACGCAAGTGATCATCAGTCACATGGTAGCAGAAAACGATACCGCAAGACTATAATCACACGCCGTGGCAAATTAAAGGAACTGCACATGTTACTATATATAGTTAGTTTGAGTTTGGCGTGGTTGCATAGAATAGAATTAATTTCCGTCGTTCACGAGATTGACAAGACCAGTTTACAAAGTCCCAACTTACCTCAGAATTTTGGGCAATATACGCTGCATGCCTACAGTTAGCCACAAAGCTAAACCGAGAACACTAAAAGTAACTTTTTTTTGGGAGGGAAATCATCAGGTGGTATGTATACTTGTATAGCATCCAATGGGCCTAGGAATAGACTAGGCCATCCCTGAATCCCTGATTGATTGAGTAGTGTACTCCATCTCAGTACAACAAGGTTACCTGTTTGGAGATGACAGACCAACAGTGAAATCTTGATGTAACATTGGCTAAAAAACAACTTTTTTTTAGACCGGCTTAAAAACAACTTTGATGTACCAGGATCAATTGGCGTCTTCATGCTTTATGCATAGGCATAGCTAGCTTTGTAATTCTTCATTTACATCTCTTTCCTTATCTACTGTACTGGCTAGATAGATTCATATATTGTACTGGCCTCCTGTTTGGCGTTGGTGCTCTTCTTTTCATCTGGCTGGGTCCGCAGCTATGATCTGAACGTTTCTATTGGTACTTTTAGTTGTCACTTCCATCAGATGAAAAGAAAAGAGGGAGAGAAAGCAGCTGCCAGCTATAAAAAAAAGGATTGGATCGGATTCCAAACCAAAGTTTGGTGTGGGTGGGTGACCAAATCTAGGTGAAAATTCAGTGGCCCGTTTGACAGGAGAGTAAAATAATAAATTGGACCACGTCCATTGCAGCAAACAGCAATTTTCTGTTCCGCGCAACTTCGAAAACGAAATGTTGAGACACGTATAGTCCGAGCTCTTTTACGATATACTCGATTTAATGTCTTTTTTTATCTAACAGTTCAGATTAGTAAGGATTTAATTATACTATACTTATAATATAAGATCATCTCCAATGTTGTGCTTTAGTCAATTCAAATAAAGAGAGAGAATGCATTGAATCGATTTAATACATTAGAAGGGTCGATTCTAACAAAAAAAAACATGTAACCGAACTCTACTTAGGAATCGATTCATAGTATTAAACAACTCATATGAGCATTAAACTACATAGAAGAGAGTGCGTTTGAAAGATGATATTATTATTTTGTGGTTTTTAATGTAACGTTGGTCCTAGTTATTAGTAGGAATCGGTTCAATACATTGGAGAAAAACAAGATCAGTTCCTAAAATGCTTACGTGGCATGACTTTGAATCGACGTCGGTTCAATACACTAAAGATGCTCTAAGTAATAGAATCCTAAAGGGTAGAATAGTAATTGCCCATGTGGGAGACCGCATGACATAAAGTAATATTTTCAACTCTAGTTGGAGAATTTAATAATAAAAGTCTATTATGCTCTTAACAAATTAATGATTAGATTTGATTTATACAACCAACATATACTATTAGTAGAATATACCATATTATTTCTCTATACTCCAGACAACACAATTTTGAAGCTGTGTCGGGTGTCTCTCTCATACACACAATTTTATTTCTTTCGGTTTGAATTATTTTGTCTTTTAAAAATCAACTATATAATACCTCTGTTATTTTTTTACTTTGTTTTGGACATCGGCACGGTATTTAATATACACCTTTGACAATTACATTTTCTATTTATATGTACAAAAAAATAACGTCAAAGTATTCAATGACAAATCTTCTCATATAATTTTTTATGATAAATCTAAGTAATCTTCTGTGTATAAATGATCAAAGTTTAAAATATTAGATGCACGTATTACGAAATGAAACTTATTCGAGAACAGAGGAAGCATTCATTGTTTTGGTACCCTGAAAAGGAGCTCTCCACTCCAGGTAGAAGAATTAGCAGTTTGGGACTTTCTAATTATCACTTACTGTTTTGATTCATTTTTTCTACTCCACTTATTTCTCTACGGCTACACGACCTCGATGTGACGTCTGTTCGGTAATGCAGGTTTTAGAATAGGTGTTGGAAGTATTTGAAATCAGCTTCGACGGTGTAATATGACATAACATCGTAACGATATTCTTCTAGAATATTATCACGAAATATGGATAATGAGTTGAACTTGGGCATTGACAAGCAGTAATTGATGTCACACTTCCATGAAAATGCTGTGAGCCTATGAGCAGTTGTAGTGCCAGAATCACCTAAACACATCTCAAATTTGCTCAAACCGGTACTATTTATAATTTAAACCGCAGCACTACTACTAGTTAAAAGGAGCATATGCTTCAGAGACCAACCAACGGGTCAAGCATCCCACACAAAGCACAAAATTCACAAACATCGATCGAGCATTCCACTCGACCTGTCCATTGCACAATTGGGACGCACCTGGGCATTTCTAATTATCACTTACTGTTTTGATTCATTTAACACATTTTCCACGATACTCATCACTTATTTCTTGAGGCACCTCTTCACGGCTACACGACCTCGATGTGACGTCTGTTCCTATGTTATTCTCTCGTAATGCTAGCAACAGCCGCACAAGCACACAAATTATCCTTTTTCCTAATGCAACACAACTCGAGCTCATCCATCCGATCGAGACGCCGCTGCTTTAGCGCCGTTTCTTTCCTTAGAGGTAAGGGTCTTCATCGCTTCACAACATGCGCATGGAACTATGGTACAAGTGGCGCGATCCACGATTTTTTGCAGAGCTCAATGGGTGTTCCCCTTCTTGGAGGGTATTTGAAATCAGCGCAAGTGGAGATCTATCCAGGAGGTAATCATGATCTCTCTCCTAGCGTGGGATCATCTTGAAAATCCTTGAAATAATAGCACTCCATTGAGGCAAACTCAATGGTCAGATGTGTTTGATCCGGAGACAATCCGAAGGAGAAGAATTGTGTCTCAGAGAAATTTTCCTGGGCGTATTCAATATCAGTCGGAGGAAGCTCTGGAACTCCAGCATATAAATAATCTACTCGAGAACCCAACTCAAGAACTCGCACGAGCGCCGGGGTACGACCTCTTCGCCGAAGAGATCGCGTGAAGGCTTCGAAGCATGATAGGAAGACTTGAGCATCCTCCCTGACATCATTCTGGAAGTCATAGCGGTACGACTCCATCGACCACCAGTTGTTCGAACAACTCACCTCATGGAGATCGGTGTGATAATAGGTTATATCGTTCCCCTAACCTTAACTCCAGTCAAGAAAGATTTCTTAGAACATCTGACGATCGACAAGCTCCTAGGGAGATGATCATTCACTAGTTTGGCCCAGAAATCTGCAGCGGCAGATGGAATACGAGGAGTATTACCCTCGTAGGACTAAGACCTATCATAGGTCGGGTCCACCTACGATCGGATATCGTCGTCTACGATCACCTGGTGATATCAACCCTTCTTTTTTACTGAGAAGGTGGTATGATGTCATTACCGGATGTCGGGCGTTCTCGCCTGATCTCCGAATTGTTCGTTGGCCGCCGCGGTTTTGGCGAGTGAACATGGAGAAATTTGATGGATTACATAATCCCATTGAATTCCTTCAAATCTACATGGCCGCTGTCCGAGCAGCAGGAGGCGAAGAACACGTCATGGCAAATTACCTTCCAAATGTGCTCGAAGGGTCTACTCGATGATGGTTGTTAAATCAGCCACTCGAGTCGATCTATTCGTGGCAACACCTCTGCGACCTTCTATTGGCCAGCTTCCAGGGCACTTACAATCACCCTGGAAAGGAGAACGACCTGCACAGGATGAGACAAAATGACCATGAGACCTAATGCTAATTCATCAGGTGTTTCAGTCATGTTCGCAATTCGATTCCAGAGGTTTCTGACTCATCTATTATCTGAGGCTTTAAGCAGGGAGTCCACAACAGAAGGATCACAGAGGATATCGCTTTGAATCCTTCGACTACTGTCACTAAGCTCTTCGAGATGGCTGATCGATATGCGATTGCTGCTAAAGTAGTTGAGTGGAACAAAACCATCGATCGAGATGATAAAGATCCTCAAGAAGCGGGCGAAAAAAGCAAAAAGAATGATAAGAAGGCCTAGAAATCCAAGAATAAGGCGAAGGGTCAAAAGCCTCAAGCCAACAGTTCTAAGAAAGTCTTGGCCGTAAGCGATATGGAGCCTCAAAGTTCCAAGCCATACTCGGAACGGGGCAAAGGTAAGCGCCCCGAGCGGAAGAACGACAAGCCCAGGTGGTGTCCTTTCCATAAAATGGAAGGACAAGACCTTTGCAACTGCCGGGTTTTCCAAAGAAAACTCGAGGACTACTACACCAGCAAAAGACCACTTCCTACACTTGAGCAGGTAGGACAAATGAGTAGTCAAAAGTAGTTGGCTGACGACAAGGAGATGACATTCCAAGATCCGAAGCATACCATCGACCACATCTTCAGGGGATCTTCAGCATACGAGTCAAAGCGACAGCTCAAGGCCGTCGTACAAGAGGTAAACTCCATTGACCCTCCTCTTGTTAATAAATTGCCGAAGTGGTTGGAGGTCACTATATCCTTTGAGAAAAATGACTGCCCGATCCCTTCCACTCGAACCGGTCGGTTTCTGATCGTGGTCGAGCCCACCATCACACACTATCGAGTAAATCGGGTTTTGGTTGATGGTGGCAGTTCGTTAAATATTTTATTAACTAGTGCCCTAGACGAGATGCAAGTACCTCGGACCAGAATAAAACTTGTATGATACTCACTTCATGGGATCGTACCAGGTTCTTCAGTCAAACAAATTGGTCAAGTTTATCTAACTGTAACGTTTGGTTCTCCAAGCAACTTCAGGACAGACAAATCTCCTTTGATTTAGTCGATTTCGACATGGCATATAATGATATACTCGGACAACCAACTTTTACATGATTCTTAATGACTACTCATTATGGGTATCAATGTCTTAAGACGCCAGATCCCAAAGGGGTGATCACAGTACGCTGTAATGGTTAGAAAGTCTAATGGTAAGTGGTGTATGTGTGTAGACTTTACTGATCTCAATAAAGCTTGTCCAAAAAATGATTTCCCTTTACTTCGTATTGATCAGTTGGTTGACACTACTATAGGTTGTGAAGTATTAAGTTTTCTAGATGCATACTCTGGTTATCATCAAATCAGTATGTGTTTCGAAGATGAAGAAAAGACCGTATTTATTGCACCATTTGGAATATTTTGCTATTTTAAAATACCATTTGGTCTAAAAAATGCTAGCGATTCTTTTCAACGCTGGATGCAAAAGACTTTCTCACCTCAACTAGGCCAAAATTTGGAAGCCTATATTGATGATCTAGTCATAAAAAGCATCAAGCGACTTAATCATATTTTCGAATTGCAAGAAACATTCGATAACATCAGAAAACACCGTTTGAAACTCAATCCCGAAAAGTGTGTGTTCGGAGTCTCTTCAGAAAAATTGCTTAGATTCCTTGTCTCTTCATGAGGAATCGAAGCAAATCCTGAAAAGATAAAGGCCATTGAAACAATGCGCCCTCCGACCACGAAGAAAGAAGTCCAGAAACTCATAGGGTGTATGGCGGCTTTAAGTCGTTTCATCGCATGACTGGGGAGAAATGGTTTCCTTTCATCAAACTTCTAAAAAAGCATGAGGGTTTCGAGTGGTCAAAAGAGGCAAACACATCCTTTGAGGATATCAAGAGGTATCTCACGAGTGCTCCTATTTTGGTTTCTCCGAAACCAGAAGAGACGCTCTTAATTTACCTAGCTGTCATGCCACGGGCAATGAGCGCAATACTGGTCGTAGAACGTGAAAATGACCAATGACCAGTTTACTACGTAAGTGAAGTATTACACGGGCCTAAGGAGCGATACCCTCAGGTTCAAAAACTTCTATATGCCCCCCTCATGTCTTCTAGGAAACTACAGCGTTATTTTCAGGCACACAAGATAATTGTGTCGTTTGAGTTTCCCTTAGGAGTGGTCCTCCGAAATAAGGAAGCAGCGGGACGCATGGCAAAATGGTTAGTAGAACTTGGGGAGTTTGACCTCCATTTCATATCCCGAACGGCCATTAAATCCCAGATCTTGGTAAACTTTGTCGTCGAATGGACAAATCTTGAACCTGTTTAGGTTCCCCAGTACAATACCCACGACCAGTGGACGATGTACTTTGACGGGTCACTTACGTTAAGTGGCTCGGGGCTGGGGTGGTCCTAGAATCTCCTATAGGAGAGACCTAAAAGTATACTATTCAATTACATTTTCCTGCCACTTACAACGTGGCAGAATACGAAGGTTTGTTGGCTGGCATACGAGTAGCGAAAGCGCTCGGGATTCGACGACTACTCATCAGATGAGACTCTCAACTAGTCGTGAATCAAGTCGAAAAAGAGTACCAGAGCTCTAATCCAACCATGTCTTAGTACTTATCGGAAGTCTGAAGGCTTGAAAAGTATTTTTTCGGTTTCAAGTTACAATATATCCCTCGAAAGGATAATTTTAAGGCTAACGAGTTAGCTCGAATCTCAAGTACCACAAGGAGTCTTCTTGGAGTAGCTCTAGAAGCCGTCTCTGGTCGAAGCACCAGAAACACCTCCTATTGAGACAGCCTCTCGAGAGTACGATGATACTTGGATGAATCTCATCTACGAGTATCTCTAGAAGGGTACAATACCCGATGATATTCTCAAGGCAGATCGTTTATCTCGTAAGGCTAAAATGTATACTTTGGTCGAAGGAGTCCTCTATAAAAGAGGTACTCAAGGGGTTCTCATGCGATGCATATCACAAAAAGAAGGATTAAATCTCTTTCACGACATACACGGGGCATCTGTGGAACTCACGCTTCTTACGGAATGCTGGTCGGTAAAGCCTTCTGATAAGGTTTTTACTGGCCAAAGACCCTTCATGATGCCAAAGAGTTGGTTAATTACAGACAAATACACCAACCGGCTCAGGCATTGCAAACTATTCCTCTTTCATGGCCTTTTGTGACTTGGGGTCTCGATATCCTAGGACCGTTCCCAAAAACACCAGGGGGCTTTGATTTCCTTTTCGTGGCTATTGATACGTTTACAAAGTGGATCGAAGCGGAACCTATGACTAGGATAACAACGGAAGCTACAAAAAGGTTCATGACGAGAAGCGTGATTACTCGATTTGGTGTTCCTAGTCGAATAATTACAGACAATGGAAAATAATTTTCGGGTGCAAAATTTCAAGAATTTTGCGACATGTTGGGTACCAAGTTATGTTATGCCTCTATTGCCCACCCACGGAGTAATGGGGTAGTCTAAAGAGCGAATGGCCAAATAATACAGGGCATAAAACCCGAGTGTTCGACCAGCTTGTGAAGCGCTCGAGGGTTTGGGTACAAGAATTACTCTCAGTATTATGGGCAGTTCGCACTACTGCAAGTTGGGCTACATGTGAGACGAATTTTTCATTATTTTGGGGGCTGAAGCCATACTTCCACCAAAACTAAAGATCTGGTCGACAAGGGTCGAAACCTTCAGTGACTCAACCCAGGAACAAATTCGAGCGGATGACATCAACCTGCTCGAAGAGAAGAGGAATCAAGCCCTAATCCGTTCAGCGGTTTACCAACAAACCCTGCGCAAATACTACGATCATAAGGTCCAACCTCGCAGCCTTGCTGTAGGTAACTTGGTATTGAAGAATATTTAATCCCAGTCTAATCGGAATAAGCTTTCCCCAAGTGGGAAAGGCCTTACACAGTGGTCAAAGTTACGCGACCAGGCTCGATACGACTACCAATGGAAGACGACCGGGTTAATTCTTGGAACATCGATGAGTTACGCAAAATTTATGTGTGACTCCTTACTATATCAATAAAGTTTCATGTTTCTTCACTCTTTATTGTCTTTTCTTGAGTAGTGCTTTGATAGTCTTTAGATCATTTTTACACACTCAGTTTTTCCTTACATTGGTCGAAGCAGGGTGACAACACCTAGTCGTAGTCTTTCCTCTCTGTACGTTGTTCTGCCCACTAGAAGAAACTTCCTAGTGTTGACTTGTTCCTAACTTTTGCTGCCAATACAAAGAGATTGGGTTCAACAAATCTGATCAAAATATTTTCAAGCCAGCTCTTTTATCCTTAGTTTATTTCTTCATTACTTTTGAAAAATTCTCTAAGTGGAGTATACTTTTATAGTTTGTTTGAATATTTTTAGTAACCTTAATGCGTTTAAATTGGTCAGAGAAAGACACAACACCTAGTCGAAGTCTTTCCTCTCTGCATGTGGTCCTGCCCACTAGAAGGAACTTCTTAGTATCATACTGTTTCTAACTCTTGCTATCAGTGCCAAACTACTTGAGTTTACTGGAAAAGGTCAAATGAATTTTTAAGGCACTCCGTAGAGTTTGTCTTACTCATGTTGTTGCTATTGATTCGATTACTAGGTCGAAGAACATAGCTTCACTAGTCGAAGTCTTTCCTTTCTACATGTGGTCCTGCCTACTAGAAGGAACTTTCTAGTATCTATCTATTACTAAACTCTTACGACCAGAACATGACAATGAAGATTGACAACACATGTAGGACAAACTTCTTTTTCAAGCAAACCCTTATATACACTATTTACTTAGTTTATCTAAATAAACTAAGCAAATAGTCAGGAGCTAAGATAAAGCCTTTAATATGACTTTAATTCTTAGCCTTAAATTTATTTTCCTTTTTTCTATTAATTATCGTATGAGTTACTAACTACTCAATAAGATAGTTTGCAGGAAAAAGAAGCTTTATATTTATAAGCAAAAGGCTTGTCTTTACAAGTTTCCCTATTTACAATCTACTCTGATGAAGGAGATCCGATCTGCATCTCCTCTGCGACCTTTTGGCTGATTGGCATCACATCTTCGATTAGATGATTTGCTTATGCTTCAGAGCAGTCAAAGTCATCCTCGATTGGTTGAAGGCTGAGATTTTGGTTGTGTGCCTTAAGTTTTGCTAAGGCATATCTCACTGCACTTTCAATCGCCTCTCTCAGTGAGTCAGCCTGATTGGCCTTCAGAGTAGTTATCAGCTCCCCTTAGGCTCTGACTTGTTGTCTATAGCACTCGAGTAAGTAGCTATGGTGTCTTCAAGAGGAGTAACTTCCTCAGCACCAAGCCCACCGAGTATGTTGTTTAGAAGAGAGATGTTGTCTTGAAGGTTGATCTTCAGTGACTTCGTTTCCTCCTAACTATGAGTCGAGGCTTCGTGGAGTTGCTTGATTTCGACTGCTTGCTCTGAAATAGAGTACGACCAGTCAGAAGTATATCCCTGAACAACTCGTAAGTAACACTGGTCGTGGGTAAAGAGTTACTTACCCACCGGTTGAGAGTCAAGTTGCTTGATTTCGTTGTCTTAGGAGACATCCTTCTTCGCAGATTGCTCTTCCCACAACTTTATCACCTAGTCTTTTTCTTTGGTGGAATGGGATAGCTCGTGAACAACCAAGGCCTTTTCATTGACCTTAGTTTGGAGCTTACTCATTTCGACCTCTTCTTTGAAAAAAAATAGAAAAAAAACAGAAGATCATTATCATAAGCAGTCTTAACTTCCGAGCTTACTGTTTATTTCATCCTGTAGATCAAGAGCTCCAAAGTTGGCCTCTTGAAGTCTCTTCATTAGGTCAATTTTTTCATCTGTTAGCCTCTGCGTCTCGAACTTCTCATGGTCGAGTGCGTCAGCCAGGGATTTTTCGTCACTCTTAAACCTGTAAAGGTTAAACATAGACATGAGAACTGCACAAGTAGTTGAGCAAAAAATGATTACAAATGGTAGTAGCATACCATTACTCTGCATGCTCGTAGAGTTCAACTTTTTACTATCTTAGCATCACAAGCTGTCGGTTTTATTCACCAACAGTAGCGATTTTCCCCAAAGATCCCTGCATAAAGAAGGACAATGAGAGACTAGAAAGACCAAATATGAAAATGTTTGGCATGAGGTGCTTAGATAGATGGTCGATCGAGCAAACTTGGCAAATACCCTTTGGGAGCCCTTAAGTTCATCAATATCTTCAATGTTGTCCCACCACACCTTTTGAAGGCGCTCGTCATCAAAGACATCCCCCTGTTAGAAATGTGCTTAGGGTGAGTGACTCGGTTGCAAGATCTGAATGAAGAAGGCCCTACAATGTTGCTGTGCCAAAGAATTCAAAGAAGTTGAAGTACTCTTCTTCTTCTTCTTCGGTAATGGTAGCTTCTACTTGAAGACCGGGAGGAATGTCTTCAATGACTTCCTTCTCAGCGTGGTGGTCGGAGGCTCCATCACCACCTCTGCTAGATGCTTTCATCGCTTCATTAGCCGTCTTCGCACTTGCCTCTACGACCGCCTCAGTGGCGACGACTTCTTCCACCATGGGCACAGGGGCCGATCCTTGGCCGCCTCCGTTGTCGTCTCTTCGACTGCAGAAGAAACATTTGTTATCTCTACAACTACAGGAGAAGTGGCGACGGGCTTCTCGAGGGAGGCGTCCTTGGGGGCTGGAGGAGTCGGGCTAAGATCGCAGAAAGAAAAATATGTCAAATTTGTAGCAAGAAAAAGGTAAATGCTGTTATTATGCTTTTGTCTTTTTACATACCTTCGTTTCCTGGACTTGATCTTGAATCTAGAAGAGACCTTCCCCAAGAAACATTTCTTCGACTTCTTATCTTCGACCACATCTGGTTGAAATTCGAGTTGAGGAATGAGGCCCGCCACGACCATGTCTGGTCGTGGGTCTCGAGCAAGAGTTGTTGCTCCTTGAACTTCCTACCCTTCTGGTGATCAAAACCTGTTTCGACCACCTCAGGAGCAGTACTCCCCTCGACCAAAGGTTCTTTCGACGAAGCGGTATCCTTCACAAAAGATACAAAACTTTTACAGATCTCCTTTTCTAGTTGCTTAATAAAGCTTTGAGAAGCTGAGACTGAAAATGTCTTGTCATCATAGTAGAATGGTACCTTGATCTTGGGGGCTTTGAGTTTAAGGGCTTTGACCGCTTCGACCGCCTTTGCTTTCTCTGCAGCAACTATGTCTGCAAAGAATTTTTTGAAGGGCTTGGTCGGATTGAAACTCGAGCTTGCCCCTTGCTTGTCGACGACCTTTACAAGTCGACGCTTTTTGGCTAGAGGAGCTTTGACTTGCTTCGCCTCCGTGCCAATAACCATCAGTCTGACCTCTTGGTCGTCCTAACGGTCTGCCATGCCTACTTTCCGCAAAGGTCAGAAAAATAAAACATTACTTAGTGGTCGTAAGTTTTCCTACGACTACTAGGGACTAAAGATGGAATCAGTCGTTGGTTACCTCTAGGTGTTCATTGTTCTCCTTTGTGGATGCAACCGTAAGGATTCGAGGAGCCACCACGTCAAGTGGCAAACCTTTCTCACAAACGAGTTTGACCCGGATGTCAATCTCTGTTTGTAAGAGATCTGCGCGAGCAGATAAAACATTTAGTGGTTAGGCATGAGATTGACCAAAAGAAAGCAAAGTTGAAAGATTACTTACCTTTCTCGTAATATCTAGACGAATCCTTAGCCCCCGAGTAACTCCACACGGGATGCACTCGTTTCTTCAAAGGGCTAATGTGGCGCGTGATGAAATCCTTCACCACGTGCCATCCGGTGAGCCCCTCTTCCTTCAAGTTTTTGATGGCTTGAATGTAGGAGGCGATCCGACCAAAATCCTGAGGAGTCGAATCCTAGGAAGAAATCTTCTCGGCAGTCTTCCCTACGAAGGAAATGTTGTCTTCACTGGTCGTCTCCCAATAGAACCACTTCCTCTTCCACCCCGACCATGACGACTAGGTAAATATCTAAATGTACTCCTTGGTTTTCCCATCGTGGAGTTTCAGACCTAGCTCCCGGTGATTTTAGACTGTCTGCTCATTCCATAGTAGTATTGGAAGAGCTCCAGGTCTGGAAGGATCACAAGGTAAGCCTCACACAAGTACACAAACACATTTAACATAGTGATGGAGTTGGGAACCAGGTTCACCAACTCCACCTCAAAGTGCTCGAGTATGAGTGTAAGGAAGGAATGAGTGGGCAATCGAATGCCACACTTGTAGTACGCCTAGAAGACGGGGATCTGACCGATTTTCCCCGATGACCAATGTTGCCCAGCAGCCTCAATCCACTTCACAAATTCTTCCGTCAGGATCTTCTCAGCGGCGACCAAAGCTTTTATCTTGGCTGAATCCATCTCCGATTCTGCCCACTTAGAAATAGCTCCGGCCATCTTCTCTAAGTCAGGGTGATTTGGATTTGGAAAGGTTTCAAGAAAGCGTACGATTTGGCTGGCGGCAGTGAACGCAAGAGCTCAATGAATAGTGGAAGCAAATGGGCAAAAGTAAAAACCCTAAGCTATGCTTGTGGTGCCTTTTTCTAACCACACGCTTGAGTTAAGAGATCGTGGGAACTCAACAGTTGTCATCTCTTTGGGAACCACTCCAACGGACAAGTTTGTGTGAGTCGATTGGAGTTTTTTAACGTGTCTGTTCGGGAAACCCAATTATGTTTTCACACCTCAAGCGAAATTACCTTCTTGGCCAAGTATATAGCGTATGATCTCAGCAGGAACATAACGAGGACCTAATAATCCTCATTTATTTATTTATCTATAATTCTTATTATAGATATTTAATATTCCCATATTGATCTTATCGGTGTTTTAGAACCGATCTTACGTAAAGATTGTTTGATTCGGGGGGTCTCCTAGAATAGAATCACACAGAGAGATTGACACGGGTATTTTTATACGAGTTCAGGCCTTCTCGAGAGAATAACAACCCTACTCCTATGTGTGTATGGTATTGAGTGTATTACGAACAATCGGAGAGAAAACTAAGACTATTACAAATAATCACCTTGTCTTCTGATAGCCCTTGATAGCGTGTCCCCGCCTCCCTCGATCGTTGCCTTTATATAGTCGTGAAGGAATAGCCGTTTTCCCTATTTGAAGAGACGCCTCATCAAATCGATGTGAGCGCGACGTTTGTAGTAATCATCGGTGGTAACTCCTTCACGCCGCATGGCGATTACTAGTCGAGATAATGGGGTATTATGTGTTATCTTTTAGCATGATAACAACAGCATATTGATTTGTTTAGATTCTTTAATCAATTGGACCCACTTGCTGTAGGTTTTATTGATCATAAGGTGGTCGATGGTGACACAGTCGTAGAAGAACTTATTTACCATAAGGTAGTCGTGTAAGACTTACGACTATAAGGTAGTCGTAGCAAGACTTACGACTATGGGGGTGGTCGTAGAAGAACTTACGACCACATGGTAGGCTTCTCCCTTATAAAATTAAGGGGAATACCCAGGGACCATATGACATCATATTTACTTATAATAAGAATTATAGATAAAAGATAAAATGAGGATTATTATATCCTCGTCAGATCTTAAATATACCCCTTAAATATTTATAAGGGGGCAAGTCGTGCGGTAAGTAAACCACCCCAAGGTCGTAAGTCTTTCTACTACCATTGTATAGTAGTGAGCTTCTCTATGACTATCGTGTAGTGGTAAGATCTTCTACGACTCGCTCGGCTTTGACCAGCCTAGCTTCGACAACCCTATTGATAAGGCTTGCTGACCTGTGGGCCCAATTAGTTAGAAAATATTATGCGCTGTGTTTAACACATAGGGTATTTAATATACACTGTTACTCTCTGTGAGTAAATGCATGAATCACTTCTGTCTCTGACAACAACTGCCTGGTAACGTGGGGGTGCGACGTACTTAACGACAACTATCATCAAGCGGTTCATCACTTGTAACGTTAACTCGTTGAGGCGCCTCTTCATCTGAAGGAACTGCCACCTTTTCGTATTGTCGATGTTTTAGGATCGCACTTACGTAAAGATTGTTTGATTCGGGGGTTCCTCTAGGCTCAAAATCATACAGAGATGGAGACACGGGGATTTTTATACAGGTTTGGGCCTTCTCCTGAGAGAATAATAACCCTACTCCTGTGTGTATATATTGAGTATGCTGGATTACAGGATGGGACCAAAGACTAGAGTATTCTGCTTCTAATGATCTCTTTTTCTTCTTTCCTCCCCCTTTTTGTCCTGATGATCCTTGCCTTTTATACTGTCTCCGGGGTGCGCCGTTGGATCTTTAGTATAAAGGTCACATTAACGCACCAGATCGTGGAGCCGTTACCGGTGGTTATTACAGGAGTTGTAACATTCCCACGTTGCCAGGCAATTATCACCATAACAAGGAGTTAAGTCGTGCTGTTATTTCAGGGAATAACATAGTAATTGATTGCTCATATCCTTGGATACGGTACATGAGATTCCCTGATCGACTAGGCCCACGTCTGTGACTCTTGTCGGCTGAGGACTGATCGTAGAAGAGCTTACAACTATGTGGTGGTCGTAGGAGAGCCTACAACCACAGATCGATCGTAGTAGAGCTTACGATCACGTGATAGTCGTAGAAGGGCTTACAACTATAGGGTAGTCGTAGGAAGACCCACGACTACAGGGTGGTCGTAGGAGGACTTACACTTCCAGCTTCTCCCTTATGAATATTAAGGGGTATACTCAAGAGTTATATGACGTTATTATTATCCATAATATGAATTATAGATATATAATAAAATAAGGATTGTTATATCCTCGTCATCTAGCCCCCTTAAGCGAAAATAAATTTGACGAGAAGGGCTTACAACTATAGGGTAGTCGTAGGAAGACCCACGACTGAGGTGGTCAAGGAAGAACTCTTCGACTGGTGTTTCATTTGACCAGAAATTTACTTGGTCAAGAAAGTTGTGGAATAATCTTTCGACTTACAAGGTGGTCATGGGAGATCTAACTGGTCCTTAGAGTGGTCGCATGATCTTGTGGTGGAAGTAGGATCTTTTCGATCATTTGTTGCTTTTGACTAGAAAAAGACTTGGTCATGAAGGTAATTTAAGCGAGGTATAAAAGCAGACCGACTTCCTCGAGCGGACAAATTTAAGAGTCGATCGACTCCTTACCCTTGTCTGCATTGGAGCAGTTCTGGCGTTGGCAACCGTTGGGTAGCCACGTCTTTTCAACTTCGGGCGTGCGGTTATAAATTTTCACCGTGGGTGAGGATAAGGTCCTTTACCTTCCCCCAAATTGTTCTTGCTGTTCGAACTCCCGAGTTCTCCACCACCGACCAAATCAAGCTTTCTTCTTCAATCTTTCCACATCCAAATCTTCGACTTTTGGGAGAAATGGCCAGAGTCGCTTCCCAGTGGGCCGAATCGGAGATTGATGCGACCAAAATCTAGGCTTTGGTCGACTCCGAGAAGACCCTGAAGGAGGAGTTCGTGAAGTGGGTTGAGGCCGCCGGGCAGCATTGGCCGTCTGAGGAGAGTGGGCAAATCCTCGTCTTCTAGGTATTCTGTGAGTGTAGTCTTCAATTGCTCGCTCATCCCTTTCTTACATTGGTACTCGAATACTTCCAGGTGGAGGGTGTCGTTGTTGCTGACTCGGCCACGACTACTGGAGTGGTCGTAGGGTCAGAGGTGGCTACAACCACTGGGGTGGTCGTAGATGCAGGGGTGAAGATGGTAGCAGCGGAGACATCCAGCCATGGGGGTGAAACATCAATTCATCTTGTTGGGAAGGAGGTTGCTGCAGTTGATCCTCCTAGCTCCCAAGGCCAAGCTACTGGTGCTGCCACCTCCGAAGGAGAAGATGAGTTCGAGCTCTTCAACCGTACCTTCGGGTTCTTCCCTCCTGCTATTGTTGT
Source organism: Phyllostachys edulis (assembly GCA_036346405.1). NCBI lineage: Eukaryota > Viridiplantae > Streptophyta > Magnoliopsida > Poales > Poaceae > Phyllostachys > Phyllostachys edulis. The sequence continues at coordinate 9,455,947 of CM070550.1, read as the reverse complement.
GGGCTCCCGTGCGTTCAGATCCTGTGATCGTGTTCCTCACCTTAAGGACATTCCTAACAGAGGGGATGTCTTCGATGACAAGCGTCTTGAAAGGGTTTGGTGGAACTGAGTTGATGAGATTGATGAACTGAGGGACCCTACGAGGGTGGTATCTTCGTTAGCTCGGACAACTATGAATGTAAGTACACGAAATTTCGTATTTACATCTATACCTTTTCGTGCTTCTTCCGCCTTTCTTTGTGCGAGAATCTGTTGGAACAAATTGTCCTTTATTCTTTGAATATAACGAGCAACTTGTCCGACCATCGACAAGACAAAGCGCTACTCTGTGGCGGCGGAGAGGTTGTAAATGCTTGCTTTTGGTAGCCTTTCATGTTTTGACCACTTACACAGCACTTGCGGGGGTTTGTCGTAGAAGATCTTACGACTAGGTACTGGTTGTAGGAGGACTTACGACCAAGGTACTGTCGTAGAAATACTTACGACAAGGAACTGGTCGTAAAAGAACTTACGACTAGGATATTGTCGTAGAAAGACTTACGACAAGGAGCTGGTCACAGAAGAACTTACGACCAGGAACTGTGCTGACGTCTACCCTTTCCCTTTGCAGGTTCAAGAGTGATGAGAAGTCCTTAGCTGATTCTCTCGACTTTGAGAGAGCCGAGAATAAAAACCTAAGTGAGAAGGTTGAAGACCTCCAGAAGAAGCTTCAGGAGGCAAACTCTGCAAACCAAAGGTTGCAGGAACGATTGATCGGTAAGTGTTGAACCTAAGACCGCTTTCGACCTTCTTTTCTTTTTCTGATTCTCATTCCTCTTCAGAGAAAGATCAAGAGGTCCAAACGTGGGAGCAGCGCCACCTAAAGGATGCTACCTCTCACGCCAAAGAAGTCAAGATGCTGGATTCTCAACTAGTTGGTAAGAAAATCTTTACTTGTGATTGATTGTGTTTTCCTCTCGAGGTTATTTTATCTAACTGGTCTTATTCTTTTCAGAACAAGTAGTACAAACAAAACGACTTTGCGAGGCTTCGACTCACAATCAGGAGGAAATGAAAGCTTTGAAGATCAATCTTTAGGACAACATTTCGCTCTTGAACAATGTACTCGGTGAGCTTCATGCTGAGTGGATTGCTCCTCATGACGACACGCTGTCTGCTCACTCGAGTGCCATTGGCGAACAAGTCCGAACTTTGTAAGAGTTGGTGACTACTCTGATGGCTAACCAATTTGAATCGATAAAGGATACGGCTCAAGAGAGTATAAGATTTGTCTTAGCAAAACTTAGATCTCTTGATCCCAACCTTAATCTGCAATCCGTCATAGATGACTTCCCTTGCTCTGAGGCAGAGGCGGATCAGCTAATGGTGACAATGCGATCGATTCTTTGAGGCGATCCACGGAGGTATGGAAATAAGATCTCCTCAGCCAGAGTAGTATGTATCTGGGTCCTGTAAAGACAAATTTTTGTTGATGTTGATATATAATCCTTCCTTCTTCCTGAAAATCATCTTGTCGAGTAGTTAGTAACTCATAAGATAATGAATGGAAAAAGAGCAAGACTAAGAATTGAAGTCAAGTTAATAACTTTATCCTAACCCCCGACTATTTGCTTGGTTTATTTAGATAAACTAAGTAAATAGTGTTCAATGGGTTTTCTGAAAAAGAGAGGTTTAACTAACTTATAGCTTTTCGATCGCGATTATCTTGCACTGGTCGAAAGAGTAGGAACGAGTCGACACTAGGAAGTTCCTTCTAGTAGGCAAGACCATGTGTAGAGAGGAAAGGCCTCGACTAGATGATGTTACCATCTCCGACCAGATTAATCAAATCAAGAACGGTCAACTTGAGTTAGATAAACGTCTGGAGTTCCTTTAAAAATTTGTTCAACTTGTTTCAATGCACTCAATAGGTTCGCTCTGGTAGCAAGAGTTAGAACAGGACGACGCTAGGAAGTTCCTTCTAGTGGGCAGGACCATGTGCAGAGAGGAAAGTCTTCGACTAGGTGTTGCAACTTTCTCCGACCAGTTAAAACAAACCGAGTTTGTCGAAAGTAGTCGAGCAAATTTGGAAAGTGTACTCGACTTAATTTATTTTTCAAAAAAAAAAGGATGAAGAAATAAACTAAGGTACTAAGAGTTGGCTTGACATTATTTCAACCATGTTTTGAACCCAAGCTCTTTGTGTTGGTAAAAAGGAGGAACGAGTCGACTCTAGGAAGTTCCTTCTAGTAGGCGGACCACGTGCAGAGAGGAAAGGCTTCGACTAGGTGATGTTACCATCCTTTCGACCATTGTAAAGATGAACTGGGTACTGGTCGTAGAATGTCTTATGACCAGTGTATTGTCGTGGAAAAGCTCACGACTAGATATTGGTCGCAGGTGAACCTGCGACCAGGGTATGATCGAAAAAATTGTCAAAGTGCTACTCAGAGTAAAACAATAAAGATAGAAAGAACCTGATGCTTTATTGAATGGTTGATCGATTACACATAGAATTTGCGTAACTGGTCGATATTCCAAGAATTAGAGAGAACCCTGCCGTCTTCCATTGCTAGTCTTACCGAGCCTGGACGCATAACTTCGACCACTGTGTAAGGACCTTCCCACTTGGGGGAAGTTTGTTCCGATTAGACTGGGATTGAATTTTCCTCATTACCAAGCCACCTCTGACAAGGTCATGAGGTTGGACCTTCTGATCGTAGTATTTCTTGCGAGGGCTTGGCCGGTAGACTATTTGAATGGATTAAGGCTTGATTTCTCTTCTCTTTGAGCGAGTTAATGTTATCCGCTCGAAGTTGTTCTTAAATTGGGCTGAGTCATTGAAACTCTCGACCCTTGTAGACCTGATCTTTAGTTACGGCGGAAGCATGGCTTCGTACCAAATACTAGGAAAAAGGTGTTTCGTTCAAGGTCTAATCAAGCGGTTGTACTGAACTACCCATAATATTGAGGGTAATTCTTGTACCCAAGCCCCGAGTGCTTAACAAGGTGGTCAAGACTCGAGTTTTAATTCCTGCATTATTTGGCCATTCGCTCGTTTGATCGCCCTATTGCTTTGGGGATCGCGATGAGGCGTAATGAGCTTGGTACCCAACTCGTCATAAAATTCTCGATATTTTATGCTCGAAAATTGTTTACCATTATCTCGTGATTATTCGACTTGGGACTCCAAACCGAGTAATCACGCTTCTCATCATGAACTGTTTTGCGGCTTCCGTTGTTATCCCAGTCACAGGTTCGGCTTCGATCCATTTTGTGAACATTTCAATAGCCACAAAAAGGAACTCGAATCCTCCTAGAGCCCTTGGGAGCGGTCCTAGGATATCGAGACCCCAGGTCTTAAAAGGCCAAGATAGATGGATCATTTGTAATGCCCTAAGCTGGTTGGTGTATTTGCCTGCTATGAAACTGGCATTGTACACATTTCTTAACCAACTCTTTGGCATCGTGAGGGCTGTTGGCCAGTAAAATCATTGTCGAAAGGCTTTTCCGACCAACGTTCTATAGGAAGCATGAGTTTCACATATACCCTCGTGTATGTCGTGAAGGAGGTTTAGTCCTTCTCTCTGCGGTATGCACCGCATGAGTACCCCTTGAGTACCTCGTTTATAGAGGACCCATTCGACCAAAGTATACATTTTGGCCTTTCGGGATAAACGATCTGCTTCAAGATCGTCATCGGGTACGAAACCCGTCTGAAGATACTTGTAGATGGGATCCATCTAAGTATCCTCATAATCTAGAGAGGCTGTCACAATAGGAGATGTCTCTAGTGTGTCCGCTAGAGATGGCTTCTGGAGTTGCTCCAAGAAGACCCCTTTTGGTATTTGTGATTGGGAAGAAGCTATCCGAGTAAGTCGGTGCGAGGAAATTATCCTTCGAGGATAAATTGTACCTCGAAACCAAAAAAAAATGCTTTTCAAGCTTTCGAACCTCCGATAAGTACTGAGACATGGTCGGATTAGAGCACTGGTACTCTTTTCCGACCTGATTCACGACTAGTTGAGAGTCTCCTCTCACGAGTAGTCGTCGAATCGCAAGCGCTTTCAAGAGCTCATATCTTAGGCTAGTAAACCTTCGTATTCTGCCACGTTTTTAGTGTCCTGAAAGTTTAACTGTATGGCATACTTTAAGGTCTCCCCGTTAGGAGATTCTAGGACCACCCCAGCCCCTGAGCCACTTAAAGTAAGTGACCCGTCAAAGTACATCGTCCACTTATCGTGGGTATCGTACTAGGGATCTTGAACATGTTTAGGATTTGTCCATTCAGCGACAAAGTCTGCCAAGATCTGGGATTTAATGGCCGTTCGGGACACGAAATGGAGGTCGAACTCCCCAAGTTCTACTGACCATTTAGACATGCGTCCTACTTGAAATCACTTATCACAGACGGTTCGTATTAAGAACACATCGATTTTACCATGGCTTGAAGATTTTACCATGGTGTTAGTGATTTCATGTCATGGTAAAATTTAGTAATTTGAATTCATGGTAAAATCAGAGTGTAAGTGATTTCATGTCATGGTAAAATTTAGTAATTTGAATCCATGGTAAAATCGTGAGTGTAAGGAAAATTCCAAGTTACAGACGGTTTTAATACAAACCGTCTGCGTGATAAGATATGTATCATAGGCGGTTTTTAATACGAACCGCCTATGATACTTCACAGACAGTTTTCAACACGAACCGTGCAGCGATGAGCGAGAATTCACAGACGGTTCGTGTTGAAAACCGTCGTGATACCATCCTGAGCGGTTACGAACAAGAACCGCTCAGGATACTAAGTATCCTGACGGTTCTTGTTGTAACCGCCTCGTGATGGTATCCTGACGGTTTTGGTTACGAACCGCTCGTGATATTACTTCTTCACGAGCGGTTTTTAGCGCGGCCCGGCAATACGAGCGATCCGCTAAACCAAAACCGTCTATGATTGTATTATCTGAGCGGTTTTGGTCAACCGCTGCGTGATGAGCGCCCAAGATTAGCCTTTTTGTAGTAGTGGGTTGTCGAACGTCTCAGAAGTTCAAACATGATCAAGCTGTTTAATGCTTTTTACGACTAGATCGTCAACATAGGCTTCCAAATTTCGGCCTAGCTGAGGTGAAAAAGTCAATTGCATCAAGCGTTGAAAAGAAGCGCCACCATTTTTTAGACCGAATGGCATTTTGACATAGAAAAATATACCAAATGGAGTAATAAATGCGGTCTTTTCTTCATCTTCTAGACACATATTAATCTGATGGTAGCCAGAATATGCATCCAGAAAACTTAATGTTTCGCAACCAGCAGTAGAGTCAACCAACTAATCGATACGAGGTAAAGGAAATCATCTTTTGGACAAGGTTTATTGAGATCAATGAAGTCTACGCACATTCACCACTTGCCGTTAGACTTTCTAACATTTACAGGGTTGGCCAACTACTCTGGGTGGTTGACTTCTCTTATAAAGCCTGCTTTAAGTAGCTTGTCCAATTCTGACCTTATAGCATTTCGTCGATCAGGGGCAAATCTCCGTAATTTTTGTTTTACAGGTACTTTGTCAGGCCGTAGAGCTACCCTATGCTCGATCACTTCCCTGGGGAGTCCGGGTATATCGGATGCTTGCCACGCGAAGACATCTACGTTTGCTCAGAGGAAAGTGATGAGTGCGTCTACCTACTTGAGGTCGGAAGTATCTCCGTTGCGAACGGACTTCGAAGGTTCCTCCTGATCCAGGAGAACCTCTTTAACTTGGTCGTTCGGCTTGGGCGCAGCTTTAGGCTTTGAGCTCTTGGTCGGTTAGGTCGCCTTTTTCTTCCCCGAGTGGTATCGACCCACCATCTCGAGGGATCGACGATCATATGTGTGCGCCATCTTCTTATCACAATGAATTGTGATCACTCCTTTGGGACCTGGCATCTTAAGACATTGATACCCATAATGAGTTGCCATTAAGAATTTTACCAAAGCTGGTCGTCCGAGTATGGCGTTATATGCTGTATCGAAATCGACCACATCAAAGGAGATCTTCTCTATCCTGAAATTACTTGGTGTACCAAATGTTAAAGGAAGATAAATTTGACCAATGGGTTTGGCCGAAGACCTTGGTATAATACCATGAAATGAATATCTTACCGGTCTTACCTTGGTCCTAGGTACTTGCATCTCGTCCAGGGTATTCGTCAACAAAATGTTTAACGAGCTCCCACTTCTTCGAGGGCAGGTTGTTGATGGTGGGTTCGACCACAATCGGATAACGACCTGGTCGAGTCGAAGGGATCGGGCAGTCAACCTTCTCGAAAGAGATGGTGACTTCCGACCACTTCAGTACTTTATTAACAAGAGGGGAGTTAATGGAGTTTACCTCGCGTTCGACTACTTTAAGCTGTCGTCTTGATTCGTACGCCGATGACCCCCCAAAGATGTGCTCGATGGTGTGGTCGGGATCTTGAAACGGCATGTCCTCGTTGTCATCCGACCGTATGTCGACCAACGGCTTGCCCTACTTCTTCGAGGTGGAGGCCGCTTTGCGTTAGTAGTCCTCGAGTTTTCGTTGGAAAACTCGGCAATTGCGAAGATCATGTCCTTCCTTTTTATAGAAAGGACACCACTGAGGCTTATTGTTCTTCCGTTCGGGGCACTTACCTTTGCCTCGATTGGGGTATTGCTTGGCAGTTCGTGGCTCCTTATCGCTTACGGCCTGGACCCCCTTAGAAGCATTGGCTTGAGGCCTTTGGCCCTTTGCCTTGTTCTTGAACTTCTTGGCCTTCTTATCATTCTTTTTGCTACCTTCGCCAGCTCTCACGAGGGTGCCGGGTCATCTCGACGATGATTTTGGTCCACTCAACTGCTTCATCGCCAGTGGCGCATCGATCGACCATCTCAAGAGTTCGCCACATGGCGTGAGGGTTCAAAGCGATGTCCTCCGTGATCCTTCTGCTGCGGACTCCTCTTGAAGGCTCGATAATGTATGAGTCGAAACCTCGGAATAGAATTGCGAACCGATCAAACACTGATGAATTGGCGAGTGTTTCGTGGTCGCCGCATCCCGTAGGTCGTCCTCCTTTCCGGGGCGATGGTAGGTGCCCTGAAAATTAGCCAACAACATATCGCAGAGGTGTTGCCACGAGTAGATCGACTCGACTGGTTGGTTTAATAACCATGACCGAGTAGACCCTTCGAGCACAGTCGGAAGGTAATTCGCCATGACGCACTCTCCTCCTCCTGCTGCTCGGACAGCGGTTGTGTAGATCTGAAGAAATTCGATGGGATTTTGAGACCCATCAAATTTCTCCATGTTACCTAGTCGAAATTGCGGTGGCCAGTGAACTGCTCAGAGGTCAGGCGAGAATGCCCGACATCCGGTAATCACGTCGTAACGCCTCCTTTGTAAAAAAGAGGGGTTGATGTCGCCAGGTGATCGTACTCGATGATATCCAGCAAGGGGTGAATCTGATTTATGGTAAGTCTCGATCCTACGAGGGTAATACTACTTGTATTTTGTCTGCTGTTGTAGACCTCTGGGTCGGAGTGGTGAATGATTACCTCTCCTAGGAGCTTTATGATCGTCAGGCGTTCGAGGAACTCTTTTCCGAATTGGAGAGCGATGTACCTTGCAGTGATCTCCATGCGGTGAGTTATTCGATCGACCGAAGTCGATGGGGTCGTCTCGCTTTCGACTTCCGAATGATGTCGGCGGGGTCGTTCGAGCTTGCTCATCGTGCTTCATTTCGTCACGATCTCTTCAAATAAGAGGTCGAGCCAGCGCCGGGCAAGTTCTCAAGATGGGTTTTCGAGCAGGTCATTGATATTCTGAAATTCCTAAGTTTCTTCTGACTGGTATTGAGTGCGCCCAGGCAATTTTCTCTGAGCTGCGACTCATTTCAGTCGGTTTGTTTCAGAATCATTCATACCTGATTCTTGAGCTTGCCTTAGTGAAGCGCGATGATCTCGAGAATTTCCCGCACGCTCATCAGAGTATTGACTCTGGTCATCGTCGGAGGTGTCTTCATCATTGCCACGAGCGGTCGTAGGGTGTGATCTTCAGGGAGCGTCCTCAACCCTGTCTCTAGGAGAGTTATTGCTACCTAAGGGCAGGACGAAGATCTCCCGTTGATGATCTCCACTTGTGCTAGAGGTTTCCTCGCTTGAGGAATCGTCTAATGACACCATCTGGCGACTTGGAGCAAACCCCTCCAGGAAGGGGAATTCCGGGCTATAACCGTCTCTATCGGCAAGCGAGTCCTGCGTTAGGATGGTCGAATTCGCAGGAAGAGCATGTTCAATCACATCCTTGGCTGGGCTAACCGGAGAGAGAGAATCACCATATGCTGATGATGATCCGGAATTATGACTTCCAAAAGTTGTTGCGCCAGGTCGGACTGTCTCAGGTGGACTTGGACACTTGGAGAGGGACCCTCACCGTGCCCCGAGTCTGCCTTAGGACAGCCCTCACTGTGGTCGGATTGACCCTTGCCCTCTGAGGAAGCTGGTTCCCCATCTAGATGTATAGTTGTGGGGATAAGGATCCCTCCTCAATTCCATCGGTGGTAAAGTCTCCTGGAGAAAGATCTCCGGGGGTGACATCACCATCGAATGATGCATCACTTGGCTCGTAGTCGAAACAGGCATCCATGTCGATATCTACATAATCGGCCAAGTCGAATCAGTTCTCCTCGTTCCACTCTCCTGCCATGAGAGCATGAGAATCGAAAAGACGAAGGAAATCTGATGACTCGAAGATCCCCACGGTCGGTGCTAACTGTCGGTGTTTTAGGACCGAACTTACGTAAAGATTATTTGATTTGGAGGTTCCTCTAGGCTCAAAATCACGCAGAGATGGAGACACGAAGATTTTTATATAGGTTCGGGCCTTCTCTTGAGAGAATAACAACCCTACTCCTGTGTGTATGTATTGAGTATGCTGGATTATAGGATGGGACCAAAGACTAGAGTATTCTGCTTCTAATGATCTCTTTTTCTTCTTTCCTCCCTTTTTGTCCTGATGATCCTTACCTTTTATACGGTCTCCGGGGTGTATCATTGGATCTTCAGTATAAAGGTCACATTAACGCACTGTGATCGTGGAGCCGCACGAGGTTATTACGGGAGTTGTAACGGTCCCACGTTGCCAGGCAATTATCACCATAACAAGGAGTTAAGTCGTGATGTTATTTCAGGGAATAACAGCGTAATTGATTGCTCATATCCTTAGATACGGTACATGAGATTCCCTGATTGACTAGTCCCACGTCTGTGAGTCTTGTCGACTGAGGACTGGTCGTAGAAGAGCTTACGACCAGGTGGTGGTTGTAGGAGAGCCTACAACCACGGATCGATCGTAGTAGAGCTTACGATCACGGGATAGTCGTAGAAGAGCTTACGACTATGAGGTAGTCGTAGGAAGACCCATGACTATAGGGTGGTCGTAGGAGGACTTACGACTTCCAGCTTCTCCCTTATGAATATTAAGGGGTATACTCAAGAGTTATATGACGTCATTATTATCCATAATATGAATTATAGATATATAATAAAATAAGGATTGTTATATCCTCGTCACGTATGTTATATAAAGATTGAAGTCAGAAGACAAAAGAGACGGATCGACCAGAAGCACAGGACATTAGGCATTAGTCTTCCTTTTGATTGTAATCATCACACTCAATACATCAGCACATGAGTATGTTTATTATTCTCCCTGAAGAAGGCCTGAACCTATATAAAATCTATGTGTCATTCTTTGCGTGGTTTTATATCCAGGAGTCCCCAAATCAAACAATCACACATAAGATCGGTTCTATATCACTGACAGAACCAAATAGCACATCCTTAACCCTAGTACAGAAGAACATCTCGGATTCATCAGAAGATCCCCCTATCTTGGTTGTCTTACTGCACGTTACTAGAATAGCACGCAACAGTGTATATCGATTTCGGCGGGTACTCCATGTAGCTAGCCGCCTCAAACCCTAATTTTACCTTTGATTTATGCACGTCGGCGATGTCTGCTTCGGCAAACCTTAAACACGATTCTGCACCTGATTCATCGCGTATATATAGGTAATATTGACAATAGTACCTTTTTCATGCATCTTCCGTCGTCGTGCTGATTTAAGCTTGGCCATCCGATCATCGGCTCTCCAGTTGGGTGAGGAGCCCCATCAATGATACACGCACCCGAAGCAACATTAGTCCAGTACCACCGCTTATCGATCGATCGATCGAGGCGGCAGCTGATCATCAGCCCACGAACAGCCCACCCCCTCCGCACCGATCCATCCCATGCATGTAGCCGAAACGGAAACGAGCAGGCGTGCAGACAGGAGCAGTGCTCTGCTGTGTGTGTGGTACAGCAAGTTGGCGTACGCACCCATTCGGAAGTTGAAACATGGCAACGGCTTCCTGCCATTTCAGTACTTGGGAGTTGGGACCGGGGAAAATTGCCGAGCAGTGTGCTAAGTGCTACTACTTCATGCCGATCCGGCCAGAAACAACGAGATCGAGTCTGCACATCGTGCAACACGTTCGATCGGTTCGATGGATACAGGTGTGCCGACGCAAGGGATGACATATAAGGATTTGATAATTTTGATTTATCCCTTCTTTCTAAGGACCTGGCTGGATTGTGCGGTTTTTTTCAAAATATTTTTTTTATAAGGAAATATTTATTATTCTAACCTCTGCACAGCATGATACATATGGCTAGTCAGCATCAAAAGATGCGATCGAGAATAACTTATTACAGCCAAGCCAAGTCTAAAAATTAAAGACAAAGCCTAGTACTAAACTGTCATCCATGGTTGACATAAATCTCCATAACAGAAGTTTTCAGCGTCGGCCCATGTCCTAAAGGATAGGACGATCCTCCTCCCTCCGCAACAGCGACTAGAAGCGAAACCAATAGGTACCTCTGAAGATAACCTGCATAACAGAAGAAACTCGTGCCTTCTCAAACACTACATCATTGCGGCTCAACCATATGGCCCAACAAAGAGCACTTGCCCCCAACCAATAAAAGATACATAAGTTTATGGTTAATCCCCACAAGCCAATTTCCAAACATATGAAAATACTTAAAGGCGGATTAAGGCCACTTGAAATATGTACCACACGCCAAATAAACTTAGCAAAATAACAATCAAAACATAAATGTTGTATTGTTTCATCCATACTACAAAAACAACATTTGGTACTACCATTTCATTGTCTCTTTGCTAAATTATCCTTGGTTAAGGTTACTCCATTGAATAGGAACCATAAGACGATCTTAATTTTTAGAGGAATCCTAAGTTTCCATAAGTAGCGATTAGTTGGAATTACCATACCATTAATCAACGCTCTATACATCGAATGGACAGAAAATCTACCATGTTGATGTAAAGACCATCGAAAAGTATCTTGGCCCTCTGTTAATTGAATGGAAGCTAATCTTAGGACCAACTCATTCCACGCAACTAGATTATCACCGACTAAAGCTCTACGGAAAGAAATATGAAGAGGTACAGAACTTAAAACTTCCGCGACCGTAGCATGCTTTCTATAGACAATATTATATAAAGATGAATATAGTTGACTAAACTTAGTTTGACCCAACCAAACATCTTCCCAAAATCTAATTTGAGAACCATTATGCAAGGTGAAAGAGCCAAGTATCAAAAATTCAGTCTTAACCTTCATAAGGCATGCCCAAAACTGAGAGTCACCTGGTTTATATTTCACTTGTGCAATTGATTTGTTCCTCAAATATTTATTATGCAACAGTTGTTGCCAAACGCCATCCTCATTAATTAGGCTAAAAAGCCACTTACTAAGTAAGCACTTATTCTGCAATTCTAGATTCAAAATATTTATAGGGTCTAACTGTCTCATATAAAATTCTTGTGGTATTTCCTGTGTTCTGATTAAACATGCCAGAAATAGTTTTATTATTATTATCTCTACGAGGATCTAATAACCCTTAATTAATTAAATTGTTTATCTGTAATTTTATTATAGATAGCAATGTCCTCACGATAGTTTTAAGTATACCCCTTATCATGCATAAGATAAAAGCTTAAGACGGTTAACAGTAAACTATCCTACGACCACCCTGTATGTGCGTAAGATGTTCTACGACCGCGTAGTGATCGTAAGCCTTTCTACGACCAGGTCAGTTATGACTACCCTCTAGTCAATAAAGTCTACAAACATGTAGGCCCAATTGACTAAGGAATCTTATGCGCTATGTTCAAGACACAGAGCAGTTAGCATACACTGCTATTCTCTAAGATGACTGCATGCATTACGCCTCTGTCTCTAACGATAACTACCAGGCAACATGGAGTATTATCTCTCTGACAATAACTTCCACCAACGTGCGCATTTCATCAAGCGTTGAAGCGTCTCTTGGCCTGGAGAAACTGTCACCCCTTTATGCGCTATATAAAGGCAAAACTCAATGGATATTGGGGCAGATCAGGAGGAGGGGACATTAGGCATTAGTTTTCTTTCTAATTGTAATCGGTATAGTCAATACAGCAACACAGGAGTAGGGTTATTATTCTCTCTAGAGAAGGCCAGAACCTGTCTAAATCCTTGTGTCTTTCTCTGCGTGGTTCTAATTCTAGGAGACCCCCAAATATTCATTTGTAAAATCGATACCAAATCATTGACTGTTGGTGCCGTCCGTGGGGAGTTTCTGGTGATTCCTTTTTGGCTAGTTCTCTTGATTTTTTTCAACTCTGATGATTTCATGGCAGGAGAGTGGAATGAGGAGAACTGGTTTGATTTGGCGGACTATGCAGAACTCGACATAGATGCCTGCTACGAGTACGAGAAAAGCATTATTTCGTCTGATGGCAATGATGCCTCTAGGAATCTTTCACCAGATCCAGGAAACCATGCCATAGATACAATTGATGAGGGATCTTTTTTTCCCACAACATTATGTCTAGATGAGGGACCTGATTCCTCAGAGGGCAAGGATCCATTCGGCCATAATCGATTGCACCAAGACAAGTACAAAAGCATATCGAGGGTTCCCCCTCCAAATGTTCGATTCTGTCTGAGGTCGTCCGACCTGGCATAGCAAGTCCTGGAATCAATCATTCCGGGATTCAACCAGCATCTGGTGATCGTCACCCTTCGGTTATCCCCACGAGGTGCGTGGTCGAGCCCGCTTTTTCTACGGATTCAACCGTACCCTCGCAGGGTCACATTCGATTGAAGACAGTTATAACCCAGAATTCCCCTTCTTGGAGAGGATTACTCCAAGTCACGAGGCATTGTCGTTTGACTACTCCTCAATCCAAGAGAACTCAAGCACAAGTGGAAATCATATCCAGTAGGACTTTGTCCTCCCCTCAGATCCTAATCTCTCTCCGAGAGGCAGGACTAGGGATGCTTCCCATCGCTCACTCACTGCGAGCTCTCGTGGTGATGGCGAGGACGCCGCCACGGTGAATAGGATCACCACCTTCGTGGGTGTGGGAGAAATCCTAGAAATGATCGCTCTTCACTTAGGCAAACTCAAGCAAACTCATATGTGGATGATCCCGAAACCATCCAGAGGAGAAGAACTGCATCCCAAAGAACTTTACCTGGGCACATTCAATATCGGTTAGAGGAAGCTCAAGAATTTCAACGTATAAACAACCTAATCGAGAATCCAACTCAAGAGCTTGGGCGAGCGCCAGGCTACGACCTCTTCGCTGAACAGATCGCATGAAGGCTTCAAGGCGTAATGGTCAGGCTTGAGAAAACTTCGCGACATCGCTACGTAGTCGCATTAAAACGACTCCATCGAACACTAGTCGTTCGAATAACTCTCCTCATGCAGAATGGCACGACAACAGGTCTGGCCGCTCCCCTAACCACAATTCCCATAGGAGAAGGGTTCTTCGAACATCAGGTGATCGACAAGCTCCTGTGGGAGGTGATTGTTCACCACTTCTACCTAGAAATCTGCAACATCACATGGAATACGAGTAGTATTACCCTCATAGGACTGAGACCTATGGTAGGTCAGGTCTACTCGCCACCTGGTATCATCGTGTACGATCACCTGGTGACATCAACCCTTCTTTTCCTCAAAGAAGTCGTCATGATATTATTACCGGATATTGAGCGTTGTCGCTTGACCTTCAAGCAGTTCGCGGGCCGCCACGGTTTCAACCGGTGAACATGAAGAAGATTGATGGGTCACAAAATCCCGTTGAATTTCTTCAGATCTATACGACTGCTGTTCGAGCAGCAGGAGGAGGAGAGCACGTCATGGCGAATTAGCTTTCTACTGTGCTCGAAGGATCTGCTCGGCCGTGGTTGTTAAGTCAATCACAAGAGTCGATCTATTCGTGGCAGCATCTCTGTGATCTATTACTGGCCAATTTCCAGGGTACCTACAACTATCCCGGAAAGGAGGATGGCCTGCACGAATGAGACAGAATGCCCATGAGACCTTACGTTAGTTCATCAAACGTTTTAGTCAGGTTCGCAGATTCTTCTGTTATCAGAGCATTTTAGCAGAGAGTCCGTAGTAGAAGGATCACAGAGGATATCGCTTTAAATCCTCTGGCTACTGTTGCCGAGCATTTTGAGATGGCTGACCGATATGCAACTATTGCAGAAGCGGTCGAGTGGAATAGAAGTATCGATCGAGATGATAAAGATACTCAAGAAGCAGACGAAAGTAGCAAGAAGAATGATAAAAGGCCATGAAGTCCAAGACCAAGACCAAAGGCCAAAAGCCTCAAGTCAATAGCTCCAACGAAGTCTTTACTGTAAGCGATAAAGAGCCTCGAGGCTCCAAGCCATACTCCGACTAGGGCAAGGGTAAACGCCCCGAACGAAAGAATGACATGCCTAGGTGGTACCCTTTCCAAAAAAAAAGGAAGGACACGACCTTCACAACTGCTGAGTTTTCTAACGAAAAGTCGAGAGGACTACTACACCGGCAAAGGGCCTCTTCCTATACTCGAGGAGGTAGGGCAAATAAGTGGTCAAAAGTAGTTGGACGACAATGAGGAGATATTGTTCCAAGATCCAAAGCACACCATTGATCATATCTATGGAGGATCTTTGGCATACGAGTCAAATTGACAGCTCAAGGTGGTCGAGCGTGAGGTAAACTCCATTGACCCCCCTCTTGTCAATAAATTACCAAAGTGGTCAAAAGTCACCATCTCTTTCAAGAAGGGCGATTGTCCGATCCCTTCTACTCGACCAGGTTGATTTTCAATTGTGGTTGAACCCACCATCAACAACTGTCAAATAAATCATGTGTTAGTTAAATGGTGGGAGTTCATTAAACATATTGTTTATGAGTGCCCTGGATGAGATGCAAGTGCCCAGGACCAAGGTAAAACCTATATGATATTCATTTAATGGGATCGTATCGGGGTCTTCGGCCAAACCCATTGGCCAAGTCTCTCTTTCTGTAACGTTTGGTTCTCTAAACAACTTCAGGATGGAAAAATATCTTTTGATGTGGTCGATTTCGACACGGCATACAATGCCATACTCGAGTGACCTACTTTGGAATGATTCCTAATGGCTGCTCATTATGGTTATCAATATCTTAAGATGTTAGGTCCCAAAGGAGTAATCACAGTCTGCTGTGATAAAAAGATGGCGCTTACATGCGACCGAAAATTTCTCGAGATGGCTGGTCAGATACCAACTGGAGAAGCAAGCAAGGGTCAGCCTTCGACTAAGCAGTCGAAGCCTAAAACTACACCAAAGCCGAACGATCAAGTTAAAGAAGTTCCACATAACCCAAATGACCCTTCAAAGACTGTTCGCATTAGGGTTACTCCCGACCCTAAATAGGAAGACGTCATCATCACCTTCCTTCGAGTTAGCGTAGATGTCTTTGCGTGACAAGCATCCGACATGCCTAGAGTCCTCAGGGATGTGATTGAGCATAGGCTAGCTCTACGGCCTGATAAGAAACCCGTAAAACAAAAATTATGGAGATTTGCACCTGATCGACGAGGTGCTATCAGATCAGAATTGGGTAAGCTACTTAAAACAGGCTTTATAAGAGAAGTCGACCACCCAGAGTGGTTGGCTAACCCTGTAATTGTTAGAAAGTCTAATGGTAAGTGGCGTATGTGTGTAGACTTTGCTGATCTCAATAAAGTTTGTCCAAAAGATAATTTTCCACTTCCTTGTATTGATCAGTTGGTTGACTCTACTGCTGGTTGTGAAATATTAAGTTTCCTAGATGCATATTCTGGTTATCATCAGATTAGTACGTGTCTAGATGCTGATGAAAAGACCACATTTATTATGCCATTTGAAATATTTTGCCATGTCAAAATGCCATTTGGTTTAAAAAATGTCGACGCTTCTTTTCAACGCTTGATGCAAACGACCTTCTCTGCTCAACTAGGCCAAAATTTGGAAGCCTATGTGGACGATTTTGTCGTAAAAAGCATCAAGCGCCTTAATCATATTTCCAATCTGCAGGAAACATTTGATAACCTCAGAAAACACTATTTGAAACTCAATCTTGAGAAGTGTGTGTTTGGAGTCTCTTCAGAAAAATTACTTGGATTCCTTGTTTTTGCACGAGGAATCGAAGCAAATCCTGAAAAGATAATGGCCATTGAACAAATGTGCCCTCCGACCACGAAGAAAGAAGTCCAGAAACACACAGGATGCATGGTGGCTTTAAGTCGTTTGATCGCACAACTGGGAGAAAAATGACTTCCTTTCTTTAGAGTTCTGAGAAAACATGAGGGCTTCAATGGTCAGAGAAGGAAAACAATGCCCTCGAGGATGTCACGAGGTATCTTATGAGTTCTCCTGTTCTAGTTTCTTCGAAATGAGAAGAGACGCTCTTAATATATCTAGCTTCCACGCCACATGCAGCAAGCGCAGTGCTGGTTGCCGAATGTGAACACGTTCAACGACCAGTTTACTACATAAGTGAAGTTTTACACGGGCCTAAGGAGCCATACTCTCAGGTCCAAAAACTCTTATATGCCCTCCTCATATCTTCAAGGAAACCGAGGCATTATTTTTAGGTGCACAAGATAATTACGCTGTCTGAGTTTCTCATAGGAGAGGTCCTCCAGAATAGGAAAGCAACGGGACGTATGGCAAAATGGTTGGTTGAACTTGAGGAGTTCGATCTCTATTTCGTATCTCGAACGGCGATTAAATCCCATATATTGGCAAACTTTGTCACCGAATGGGTAAATCCTGAACCTGTTCAGGATCCCCAGTACGAATCTCATAACCAGTGTACAATGTACTTTGATGGACCACTTACGCTAAGTGGCTCAAGGGCTGGGTGGTCTTGGAATCTCCTAAAAGAGAGATTTTAAAGTATGCTATTCAATTAAACTTTCCTAGCACTAACAACATGGTAGAATACGAAGGTTTATTGGTTGGCATACGAGCAACGAAAGCACTCGGGATTCGACGACTACTCGTGAGAGGAGACTCTTAACTAGAGGTGAATCAGGTCGAAAAAGAGTACTAGGGCTCTAATCCAACCATGTCTCGGTACTTATTGAAAGTCAGGAAGCTTGAAAAGCATTTTTTTCGGTTTCCATGTACAATATATCCCTCGAAAGGACAATTTCCTCGCTGACCAGTTACCTCTAATGGCTTCTTCCTGATCACAAGTACTAAAATGAGTCTTTTTGGAATAGCTCCAGAAGTGTAACCTCTTACTTTCTTAATAAAGTTTATATTTTCTTCAATCTTTATTGTCATACATTGAGTAATGCTTTGATGATTTTTTTCGATCATTTTTTTAACACTTGGTTTTCTTTACACTAATCGAAGGAAGGTAACATCACCTAGTCGAAATCTTTTCTCTCTACACGTGGTCCTATCCACTAGAAGGAACATCCTAGCATTGACTCGTTCTTAACTTTTGCTGCCAACAAAAAGAAACTAGGTTCAACAAAATATGGTCGAAATAATTTACGGCAATCTATTTTCGACTTAGTTTATTTTTCTCGAAAAATTCTCTAAGTGGAGTAAGCTTTTATAATTTGTCTGACTACTTTTGGTAAAATTGATTTGTTTAACTTGGTTAGAGGAAGACACACCACCTAATCGAAGTCTTCTTTCTCTGCACGTGGTCCTACCCACTAGAATGAACTTCCTAGCGTGGTGTTGTTTCTAACTCTTGCTATCAATACAACACAATTGAGTTCACTAAGAAAGGATGAACGAATTTTTCAAGCACACTCTTTTAGTCTATCCAACTAATGTTGATGCTCTCAATTTGATTCACCTGGTCAGAGAAAGCAACTCATCTAGTCGAAGTCTTTCCTTTCTACATGTGGTCCTACCCATTAGAAGGAACTTTCTAGTGTCGATCTGTTATTAACTCTTGTAACCAGTGCATGAAAATCGCGATTGACAACAAAAGTCGGATAAATATCTTTTAAGCAAACCTTTTTTTCACTATATACTTAGTTTATATAACCAAACTAAGCAAATAGTCGAGGGCTAGGATAAATTTATAAATATGACTTCAATTCTTAGCCTTAAAGGTTCAATTTTATTTTTCTATTTCTTGTCTTATGAGTTACTAACTACTCGATGAGACAATTTGTAGGAAAAAAAGGTTTATTTTCATAAACAAGAGATTGTCTTTACAAATTGCCTATTACAAACTACTCTAACGAAAGAGATCCAATTTGCATCTCCTCCGCAGCCTTCTTGCCGGCCGGTTACACTTTTTCAATCAGTTGTGCTTCCTCTGCTTCAGGGCAGTCGAAATTAGCTTCGACTAGTTGAAGGCTAAGATTATGGTCATGTGCCTTAAGCTTTTCCAAGGCATAACTTACTGCACTTTCGAGCGCTTCTCTTATCGAGTCAGCTTGATTGGTCTTCAGAGTTGTTAATAACTCCTCCAAAGTTCCGACTTGTTGTCCAACAGTACTCGTATGGGCAATCAGGGTGTCTTCAAGAGGAGTCCCTCCTTAGCACCAAGTCATCCGAGCATATTGTTAAGGAGGGAAATGTTGCCTTGAAGGTTGATCTTCGTTGACATAATCACCTCCTGACTACGAGTCGAAACTTCTTGGAGTCGTTTTATTTCGACTACTTGCTCTGAAAATAGAGTACGATCAGTCAGAAAAATGCTTCATAAATACCAGTAAATAAAATTGGTCATAGGTAAAGAATTTCTTACCTACTAGTTGAGAATTATGTTTCTTGACCTCGTTGTCATGGGAGGCAGCATTCTTTGTGCATTGCTCTTTCCATGGCTTTATGCTCTTGTCTTTTTCTTTGTTGATATGGGTGAGCTCATTGACTATCAAGGCCTTTGATTCGACCTCAGTTTTGTACTTACCCACATTGACCTCTTTTTCTAAAAAGAAAACAAAGTAAGAGAAACAACAGAAAGTCATTAAGATGAAAAGTCTTAAGTTCAAAACTTATTGTTTATTTCATTCTGCAACTCGCAAGCTACAGAATTTGTCTCCGAAGGTTCTTCAGTAGGTCTTATTTTTCATCCCTTAACTTCTGCGCCTCAGCTTTTACATAGCCGAGTACAAAAATTAAGGTCTTTTTGTCATCTCTAGACCTCCAGAAGGTTAGAGTAAACATGAGTATTGACTGGGTGGTCGAAATAATATAAAGACTGCTCATATCAAATACTTACAATCTCACTGCTAGTCGGTAGAGCTCAGCTTGCTGCTTCTTTAGCAAAACATGTTGCATGTGGTATTCACCAACGGTGGCAACTTATTCAAGAGCTCTCTGAATAAAGAAAGACAATGAGAAACAGAAAAAAAAAATCCAAATATGAAGATGTTTGGTATCGAGTACTTACAAAAATGGTTAACCGAGCAAAATTGGCATACACCATACTTTTTGAAGACACTCTTCATCAAAACAAATTCCCCTATTCAGAATACCTTTAGGGTGTGGGACTCGGTCACGATACCTGAACGAAGAAGATCCGATAATTGGTGGGCCGAAGAACTCGGCGAAGAGGTCGGTGAAGTCTTCTTCTTCTTCTTCGTTGTTGGCAACAGCAACAACTTCTCCTTGAGGACCAGGAGGAACGTCCTCTACGACTAACTTCCTGGTGCGACGGTCAGAGGTTCCCCCTCCATCTTGACCGGATGCTTCTGGTGATCGTAGGACCAAGTCTCTTGTTCGATTATTGATATCCTCAACAACCGGCTTGATCACCATAGCAATCGGATTAATTGTTTGCAGTCTTCACCTTTGTTTCCACGACCACCTCAGTGGTCGTCGCTGCTCCTGTTGCAGCGACTTCCTCCATTGCCACCACAGGGACAACGTTTGATGCCTTGACCACCTCTGATGTTGTCTCTTCGACTGTAGGAGAAACAATTGTTGTCTCTGCAACTGTAGGAGAAATAACTGGGCCTCTCGACAAAAGCATCCTTGGGAGCTGGAGAAGCAAGACTAAAATTATGAGAAGAAAATATGTCAAGTTATGTGAAGAAAAGGTAAATACTATTTTTATGCACTCAATATTTACATACCTTGGCTTTCTAGACACAATCTTGAATCTCGAAGAAACCTTCCCCAAGGAAGATTTCTTTTTCTTCTTCTCTTCGACCGCCTCAATTCTCATGACACCTTCAGCCTCTGGAAGGCTTTTAGTGCCACGAGATTGAGAGGTCAAAGCTTCGTCGACCATGTCTGGTCGAAAGTCTTGTTGGGGGATTGGGATCTCCACGACCACGGCTGGTTGTAGATCTTGATCAAGGGATACGGCTCCTAAAGCTTCATGTCTCTCTTAATGATCAAAATTTGTTTCAACAACCTTAGGGACAGCACCTACCTCAACCATGGGCTCTGCTGTCGCAGAAGTATCCTTCACAAAAGGCACAAAGCTTTTCCAGTTCTCATTTTCTAATTTCTTGACAAAGCTACGAGAAGTGAAAACTGGAAAGGTCTTGTTGTCATAGTAGAATGGTACCTTGGCCTTAGGGGTTTTGTGCTTAAGCACTTTGACCACTCCACTTTTCTCTGCAGCGATCACGTCTGCAAGTAATTTACTGAAGGGGCTGGTCAGAGGAGGAGCGGAGCTTGAGCCTTCGCTCTTCTTGTTGGCGGCCTTCACAAGGCGACGCCTTTTGGCTGGAGGAACTCTATCTTCCTCTGGCCTCGCTTCGACAACCCTCAGTTCGATCTCTTGGTTGTCTCGACGGTCAGCTATGCCTACTTTCTGAAAAAGTCAGAAAGGAACTTTACTCATGGTCAAATTTTACGACCACAAAACCCTAAAGATGAAATCAATTTTTGATTACATTTAGACGTTCTTTCCTTTCCTCTGCGAACACGACCGTCAGGATTCGAGGAACCCTTGTAGTGGGTGTTGGAGCTTTTCCACAAATGAGTTTGACTCGAGCACCAATCTCTTTTTGTGAGAGATCTACCATCGCAAAGAAAATAATCAACTATCAAGCTCGAAATCAACCAAGAAGAGCTAAGTTGAATATTTCTTTACCTTCTTCGAAAGCCCTGGTTGGGTTGGTAGTTTCTGAGTACATCCACATGGGGTGTGCTCGATTCTTCAAAGGACTGATGCAGCGCGTGATGAAGTCTCTCATCACGTGCCATCTAGTAAGCCCTTCTTCTTTCAAGTCTTTGATGGCTTGAACGTAGGGGGTGATCCGATCAAGGTTGTTTGGAGACAAGTCCCATGAGGCAATCTTCTCTGCAGGCTTCCCCGTGAAGAAAAGATTATCTTCCTTGGATATTTCCCAGTAAAACTACATATTCTTCCATCCCGGCCATGACGACTAGGTCTACATCTGAATATACTCTCTCGACTTTTTGTCGTGAAGCTTCAAACCACAGCTACCTGCGATTCTGTTGTGCTTGCTCATCCCGTACTAATATGGAAGAGCTCCAAATCTGGGAGAATCCCCAAATAGGCTTCGCACAGATAGATAAACACACTCAACATTGTGATAGAATTGAGAACAAGGTTTACCAATTACACCCTAAAGTGTTGAAGTACGAGCATTAAGAAAGGGTGAATGGGCAATCGGAAGCCACATTCACAATACGATTTGAACACTGGGATGGTG
Source organism: Phyllostachys edulis (assembly GCA_036346405.1). Classification (NCBI taxonomy): domain Eukaryota; kingdom Viridiplantae; phylum Streptophyta; class Magnoliopsida; order Poales; family Poaceae; genus Phyllostachys; species Phyllostachys edulis. The sequence continues at coordinate 9,433,940 of CM070550.1, read as the reverse complement.
CCTTTCTCACCTGAGGCCCAATGTTGTCCCGTAGCTTCGGTCCACTTCATGTAGGCTCGCTTTGGGATCTTCTCGGTGACGACCAAAGCTTTCATTTTCTACTCATCCATCTTCGATTTCTCCCACTTAGAAGTGGTTCTGGACATCTCTTCTAAACAAGATTGATTTGGATTTGGAAAAGTTTGGGAAGAGATTGCGATTTCGTTGGCGGCGGAGAGAACAAGAAATCGAATAGCAGTTGAAGCAAATAGGGAAAGTAAAAAATCTCGGGTTACGCCCACGGTAGATTTTTATAGCCGCACACCTTAGTTGGAGATCGTGGGAACTCAACAGTTTCCACCTCTTCGGGAACCGCTCCAACGAACAGCTCTGTGAGAGTCGATTGTGATTCTTTAATCCGTCCGTTCGGAAAAAGCGATCATGTCTTTACAACTCAAGTGAAATTACCTTCTTGACCAAGTCTATTTCTGGTCAAATGAAAATACCAGTCGGAAAGACTTTGCTTTCGACTACTGTTTTACGACCTCCTTTCCAAGTAAGTTATTTTCACTTGAAGTTGGGACTAGATGACGAGGATCTAATAATCCTCAATTAATTAAATTGTTTATCTATAATTGTTATTATAGATAGCAATATCCTCATGACAGTCTTAAGTATACACCTTATCATACATAAGGGAAAAGCTTAAGATGATTAACTGTAAACCATCCTACAACCACCATGTATGGTCATAAGATGTTCTACGACCGTCTAGTGATCGTAAGCCTTTCTACTACCACCTTATGGTCATAAGCCTTTGTACACCAGGTCAGTTATGTCTACCCTCTAGTCAATAAAGTCTACAAACATATGGGCCCAGTTGACTTGGGAATCTTATGCGTTGTGTTCAAGACATAGGGCAGTTAGCATACGTTGTTATTCTCCGGGATGTCTACCTGCATTACGCCTCTGTCTCTGACGATAACTACCAGGCAACGTGGGGTGTTATCTCTCTGACAATAACTTTCATCAATGTGCGCATTTCATCAAGTGTTGAGACGCCTTGCCCTGGAGAAACCGTCACCCCTTTATGTGCTATATAAAGGCAAAAGTCAGTGAACATTGGGGCAGATCAGAAAGAGACATTAGGCATTAGTTTTCTTCCTAATTGTAATCGGTATAGTCAATACAACAACACATGAGTAGGGTTGTTATTCTCTCCGGAGAAGACTTGAACCTGTCTAAATCTCTGTGTCTTTCTTTGTGTGATTTTAATTCTAGGTGACCCCTCAAATATTCATTCGTAAGATCGATACTAGATCGTCGACAATCTCCTTCTGTTTTTGTGTCAAAAAAATGTGGGCATGGATCGTCGTAGTAATTAACTAGAGTAATAGACTCTGTAATGTTTGCATATTTCTCCTCCAACTATCTTGGAATTTAATTTAATATATGTGAACAATTTTTATTATCTAACTTATTTTTAAATTTATTTTTATTATTAACCCCTTACCAACTTTATTTCTAAATCTGTCCTTTTAGTCACGCCACCACCCATGACGCGACAAGATAACACTGCCACACGCAGACACTTTTTGTCACGCTACAAGTGGTGGCGTGACCAAACATCACTGTCACGTTGCTGGTGATGGAGTCATAGAATTTTGCCACGTCATGGCGACTGGAGTGATAGTATTATTTGGACACGTCACGAATGGTGGCGTAACAAAAAAAAAGGTAAGAATTAAAAATAAAATTGGTGAGGCTTAGTAATAAAAATAAAAAGTTGAGTTAAATAATAAAAATTGCTCAATATATGTAGCCGGAAAAAGTGTGCGAAATCTAGCTAGAGGTAGTTGAGAGAAAATGACAAACGCAACTCTTCTGTTGGGTTTATCTATGCGTTGCGCTAGCGGATCCATAAGTCAATACAGGACAAACGCAGCGGTTCACATGTTACACACAATATGCGCGCATATAGCCAGTTTCATTCATTATAAGCAGAACAAATCGATATTAATTATTCGCTTCAATAGGACAAAAGAGCTAAATCGCTGGCACATTGCAGCACAGTACTAGCAGTCGAGCCCGAACACACCCATCCGGCCGTATCCATGTCCAATTTTTGATAATTTTTTTCCTTGAACTTTTTATGAGTTCTGCAAATTAAATATCCGTCTTCCCAACACGCTCGCAAGCACCTCATCTGACTACTGCGTCGTACCAGGATGAGACATGCCTCGTGTAACTCTTTAAACTTGTGTTCTCCTTTCTTGAGTTTTTCCTTTTCGATTTAGCGCTGTTGCGATGAATAATTATAAAAGTAGCGTCTGTTGTGAAGAATTTACAGATTTATCACTAGGTTCGCACGGCCACTACGTGGACGACCATACGGATGACTCCCGGGCCGACACGTGCCCCTACCGCATTGTCATAGTGCGGGAGCGAACTCCACCGCACGGTGACCATACGACAGCCCCCTCCTCCGCACGGTGACAATGTGGTAGGGGTGCATGTCGGCTCGGCAGTCGTCCGCATGGTTGTTTGTGCGGTGGTTGTGCGGTCTCGGTGCCAAATCTACAAATTCTTTGCGACAAACGTTATTTCTGTAATTACCGATCGCAACAGCGCTAAATCGGCAAAAGAATCGTCCTTCCTCTTAATGCAGAAGATGCACGATTCGTCTGCGTATTCAGGGGATGCTCTAACTCTATTTATTACTAACTCGTAAGCACATGAATCCAATGTCTAACCATTTCTTTTTTTTCCCGACGTTGAGACATTTTCCCCTTTGACTACAGTTCCTAAGAAGAAACATTGTGAAGCACCCTGCGTGAGCTAGCGCTCGAACGCGAGCGGGCTGAGAGTCTAAAGCTTCTCTCTGCCATCTCAGCTAGGCTCTGCTCATGTCTAACCATTTCTCTTAATTTTCTCTTTCCATCCAGTATGTGTATTTCACAATCTAATTATTTAAGAGGAATTGCACCCATTTGTTTTGAGGAAAAGCACTAAACGTCTATTTTGTGGGGTCGTTTTTTTGTGATACTAACATTTGGGCAATTGAAAAGGATTAATACATTAGTTAGATTGTTTTTTTCAAAAAAAAGAAATTATATTGACACATACTTAAACTGCTAAACAGCTCGGTTGCACCTATTGATGATTAATCAGTACTACTAGTCACCACTCAAACATGGTACAGCCTCAGCACTGAACACACGCCTCAATTGCTCCTTTTTTCCCTGAGGAACTGAGGACGAATTCGCACTTTAGGCCCCGTTTAGATCACTGCGGGACTAAACTGTTTCCTTTAAGTTTTTTGAAAAATTTACGTGTTCCAAATAGACCATTTGAGTTTAACTCCCATGTACTAATCAAGATAAAAACGAAGCAAATTCTCTGTTATAGTATTACGCGCGAGTATACCCAAAAATGGTCGTAGCTAGCAAAGGTAAGCTAGTACGAACATAGCTGCACGGTGCCACTCAAGCAACAATACAAAACGACACACACGGCACATCACTCGAAACAATTGTTTATTCCTTTCCTTGCCGAGGAAAAAAAAAGAGAAAGAGAGGGCGCAAGCGCAGCGCAAGCTACAGGAGTATCCGACCCATCTTCCATCAAATATGTTGCTTATATTCAAAGGAAAAACAGTACGAAAGAGAGATCCCCTCCGCGCGGTGTTGGCGCCGCTAGATAACAAGACCAACTAATTAAGCCTCTTTTTTTTTTGCAGCATATCTAGTGCACATAGACTATTTAGTGTACATATAGAAAAACTTTTAGTTTAGTTATTAAATTAGCATAAAAAATTCTGAAAAAATTCTAGATGTAATTTATGGTGTTTTGTTCCACCCTTTAAAATTTGAAGTTCAAACTCAATGTATGATAGAAGAAACAAAAAAGAGAAATTCACTGTAAATAGTAACATTTCCTGTTTTCTCTTTCCTCTTTCCTCTTTCCATACTATTCACAGTGAATTTCTCTTTTTTGTTTCTTCTAACATACATTGAGTTTGAACTTCAAATTTTAAAGGGTGGAACAAAACACCATAAATTACATCTAGAATTTTTTTCAGAATTTTTTATGCTAATTTGATACCTAAACTAAAAGTTTTTCCATATGTGCACCAAATGATCTATGTGCACTAGATATGCAGCCTTTTTTTGTGCATTCTGTCATATTCTGTATTTTTTTCTTGAAGTCAGAGTCAAACAAGAATAGTATCGGATACTCATTTTTCCATCGCGTATTCGCTCTACGAGCCTTCGGTCGGATGAAAATTATCTACTTCTTTTGCACCCCTACACGAGACATTGGACAATAAAAGTGCAATCAAAGCAAACACGGAGAGACTAATCGCTGAGATATCGAAGGAAAATACTCAGTATCCCTTGCCTACGTAGATACAACAATTCACATATATGTTATCTTGTTCTTAAGTGAAGTCACAACGGATTTTCCTTATATTACCTGACATACGGACGTATATCGCTCATCTTGTATCATATTCCGTATTTTTCCTCAGAGCCGGAGTCGGACACGGATAGTGTCGAATACCCATTTCTCTATCTCGTATTCGCTCAGCGAGCCTTCGGTTGGTCGGTCGATCAAATAAGAACTATCAGCTCCATTTGCACCCCTACATGCAAGGATACATGAGGTTGCAGTGTCGATACCAAGCAAAACCCATCCTGTTGGGTAAGTGCACGTCAGATTTGCATATTTGCGTCGCAACAACTCGGGAGATACAGGCGGCAGCGGCCCATTAGTTTTACCAAGGGTAGGCGTGCCGTTGACGCGCGAGCCGTGGAATTCGTACCTTCGCCTCGCATCGCTCACAAGTAGTCGGATACAAATTATCCGTTTTATTCGGCTACCGTATTCGATACGATACAAATATGTTTTAGATTTTTCTATCCGATTAACAATTTATCTCCTATCCGTGTTCGTATTCGCATAAAAAATATGGATATGAATATGGTATGGACTTTTGCGTTCGAAATGTTATTTTATCCGCACTATTCGTATTCATATTTGAATTCAATAAAACAATATTCATATTTTATTGCAGTATGGCTAATTAGTTGGATGAGTATTTTTAGTTTAATGTGAATTCATGTTTTTAAGTGAAATAGATAATCTAGAATGATTAAGTCTGCTATATATGAGGATAAAGTATTATAAATATTTTACCATTACACAAGTTATGAGGATATCTAAATACAACTGAATTGAGCAGGTATTCGATTCGTGTTTGCATTCATTACAATATTCGATTCGTATTCGGCAATATTTGTATCCGTGTTCACTTAGAAAATATAAATACAAATACGATCATTATTCGAATCGTATTCCGTTGGCACCCTACTCACGTGCCCGTGTCCCTTCCCCCGTCCACCCTCTCACTTTCTCCCAGTTAGGCTGACCACGAGGTCAAGCCAAGACGGTTGCTGCTGCTAAGTTGGGTAGTAGCACATTAGACCATCTCCAATGTTGTGTTTTAGCCGGTTCAAATGAGGAGAGAGAAGGCATTGAATCGATTCAATCCATTAGGGGTCGATTCCAACAAAAAAAATACATGGAACCGAACTCTACTTAGGAATCGATTCAAAGCATTAAACAACTCATATGAGCATTAAACAACTACATAAAAGAGAGTGCGTTTGAGAGAGGATATTATTATTTTGTGGTTTTTTAATGTAACGTGGGTCCCAGTTATTAGTTGGAATCGGTTCAATACATTGGAGAAAAATAAGCTCAATTCCTAGAATGCTTATGTGGCATGACTTTGAATCGACGTCGGTTCAATACACTAAAGATGCTCTTAGATAGCACACGCAGTAGCGAGATTTTTTGGCAGTATTAACACTTTTTGGCATCGTATTTATAGAAATGGTCAAGCACGATTTTTTTTTTTTTTGCAAAATAGCACCTGTCCGCACGGCCACCATGCGAAGGCGCTCCGCGCCCGCCACATCGCCGTGCGGTGGCCCCGCCACATGTTCCCTCCCGATTAGGGTTTGGGTTTTGGCCGATCTAATCCGTGGATTTTGTAGCATTTTTAAAATATAGCACATTAGCTCAAAAAATTATGAAATTTTATGTGAATTCTCTTAACACAGTGTACTTTATTATGTAATTTTTTTTCCATAATTTTACTCATTCTGATTTTATGTAAATGCTCCTAACACCGATTAGGGTTTCGGTTTTGGCTGTGGTGGTGGGATTTTTTAAATATAGCAATTAAGTTCAAAAAATTATAAAATTTTACGTGAAGCCTCTCGACATAGTGTACATGCTTTTGTAAATTTTATATACTTTTATTATTTTATAATTTTTCTCAAAATTTCATGTAAGTGTACTGTTCGCACGAATTTGTAAATGTAGAAAATTAGGTCCAAAAATTATGAATTTTTTTTAGGCTCCTCACGCAGTAAACTTGATTGCGTACTATTTTGACAATTATATATGTCTCAAAAATGAAGGACTTAGGTCGCGAAAATTAGGAATTTAGGTTTCGGAAATTAGGGTTTTATGATTTCATGTGACTTGGAATGTATGGAAAAAAACTGCATCGCAACACCATTGGAGACATCGATATACAATATGTTGCTTTCTAGAGACGTGCTTGTATGTAAACATCATGGGTTACATTTTGGTGATACACATGTCTTGACAACAAGGCATATTAGCGGTCTAAAGGAGGTTATGGGATATTCCAAATATACTATACTTTTTCCTACTTCTACAAAAAGATCTTTGGCCGATGAGATGGCCAATAGTGATTTTGACGGTGGTAGGACTGCAATGTATAAATGGGCTCCACAAATTAGCTGCATTGCAACTCCATTGGAGCACTTTGGAGAAATGACGCAACGATAACAACATGACAGTATTTATAGCGGGAGCGGACGCAGCTATAGCGGCTCCATTGCGATGAGGCAAAGATGTGTTTCACGTCCGTGCGACGCGCCCTTCGAAGAAGACTCGTTGGGTCACATCGCTGCACAAAGTTGCCTCGTCAGGTCACTTTGCAGAGTGTGGTCACATCCTGCTTTGTAGAGCATGGTCACGTCCTAATTACGATTTCATGAATTAGGGTTTGCAATGAAGTTGCAATGTACATTTTCATATAGATAATTGTCTACATTTCAACCGTTACAAGCATTACATGAAACACGCGCGGGTTTATTACAATCGGGATGAAGTAGGAGGGATATTATCACATGAAACCCGATCAAATATGACACTCTTTGTTTATTTATCGGTTTAATGTGGATGATTTTCTTTAATACCGTATTGTACGACAGGCTAGATAAGGTTGTGCATGAACCAACTAAGGGAAATACGTGGTATGCAGATTATATAACGATATACCGTAACCTCCGACTCGTGTGCGTTTCAAAGGTTACAGTACATCATTATATGATCTGCACGCCACGCATTTCCCTCAGTTGGTTCATACGCAATGTTATCTAGCCTATGGTACAATACAATATTAAAGAATATCATTCATAGAAAACTTATAAATTAACAAAGAGCATCCTATAGCATAAAAAAAATAGATGTGTGTAACTAGTCTCTACGGCAATCTCTTTGCTTGCTGAGCTCACCTCATCACATAGCAGCACCTTCTATGCATGTTCAGGGCACAGAACATGACCATTATCCTATATCGTAAAAAATAGGCATGTTAGAACACTACAGTAGTGATGAGAAATAGGCAATTTTAAAGCATGATTGATTTCTAACTCTAAGTTCATAACAGTAAGAACTAAGAAGACTTCAACAGATCACCTCTGACTTGATTGATGCAAATGATTCAATTGTATTACCTGACTGATTCTAAATGAATGGCAGAAGGCACATTCATCTTCAAATAAGTTGATTGGTGTTTGCAGTCTCTTCAAGCCAGTAGCACCTTTGTTGTCTTCCTGCGACATAAAAAAATGTAGCAAGGATGTTAGTGCACGGTATAGTGAAGAATGTAGAAAGGATGCAAATTATGCATAACTCATACAAGTTTCACTGTACATAAGAAAACAAGGCGGATAAAATATTACAGTACAACACCGAATAACGACCAGATGAGCTCGGTCTATTGGGACAATCCTTCGCTGAGTGCCTAGGGGTCTTGCATATCCTGCACTTGCTTATGCGACTAATACTGGTACGTTGGCTGGCATGCATATCATTCCGAAAGCGCCGTGTCTACTTTCACCCCTTCACTGTTGTCTTCAAGTCCTTGTTCGGGCCCCATTGCACCATGTCCGGCCAAAGATTCTTATAGTTCATTTCCAAGCTGTACGAGTGAAACTCCACATTCCATGTACCGAAAAGGTGCTGGATGTTGTAGTACTCAGAGATGTACGGCGTACACATCTACCTCATTTGCACACGCGCCTTGTATACGTGCGAGCATGGCTTGTGCAGGAGCTTCAGCTTGTTGCAGGTGCATGTCGCCACATCACCCTAGGTGCATGCCTGTTTCCTTCCCCCCTGGCATGACCGTTGACATGTTTCTGCTGAAGCCTGATCTCATACTCCTCCTGAAGCCATCGATCACCTGGATGTCGTACATCTGGGCCTTCTCCATCTTCTTGTCCATGTTCCTTTGCCAAGGTAGTTAGGATCATGATCCTATTCTTAGAGTCTTACGATTCTACGAACCCACGACAGCTTGTCGATCCAAATCGCACCGTCGATCCTACTCGTAGAGACTTAGGGTATTTTTTTTGCAATTTTTTTTAGAGGCTAGGCTTTGCTAATATTTTGTTTTAGAGTAAATTTTGTTGATATTAATTTCTGAGAATGAAACTATAAATAAACAAGGAGCATGCAAAATATTGTATCAGTGTGGTAATGTTAGTACAAATATCTATATTATGGCATGAGCAATCTTGAGTTTGATAATGATAAGCTATTTTTATTCCTGGAGTATGTCTAGCTTCTTTTAAGGAACATGCAAGTGGTAAACCATATAAGAATCATACAAACTTATAGTATAGATGTTAAATATGTGTATTTTTACAATTCCGTAGAATCACCGATTCTACGATTCGCTACTACGATTTCAATCATACCGAAGGCAAATCGATCCAACTTAGGATCTCGACTCTAACTACCTTGGCCTTTGCATGTTCTCGGACCACTGTTTGCCTTCCTCCATCCATCGCTTGGTTGCGGTGGCTCTATTGACGAAATAACCAATAGTGCGAGTCCATGTCTCCTCGACAATCGCGGTGATAGGGAGGCACCGAAAACCTTTGAGGATGCTATTGTACACCTCGGACATGATTGTTGTTGTAATCCCGTACCTCGCACCGTTTGTGTCATACAGAAGGGACCATTTCTCTAATTCAGGAGCATGGCCATTAATCCACTCTGAGAAACTTATGGCACTATGGGGTTGCTCTCCCTCTAGTACCTCCAGAGTAGACACCCTTGTATGCCTCGTAGTCCGGCATTCGAGGTCTCCCTAGATGGAGTTAAACTTCCGCATCTGGTTCTGCAGACACAATACCTTGAACGTCTTCATGACAGCCTGACTGCGGAACCGCTTGAACAAGTTAGATGCAAGAAGCCTCATGCACCACCTGGATTGCACGTCATTTTACTAGTAAGGGGGGTCGTCCCATACTGCATGGTGTTGATGGCCGCCAACAACCTAACATTGCGGTCTGTGAGAAGACATACGTTGCGCCGGTCTTCCACCGCTGCCGTCTTCACGTTCGACAGGAACCACAGCCAACTGGATGTGTTCTCGCTCTCCACAATGGAAAATGCCACCGGGAGAAGCTGGTCATTTGTGTCGGCTACCATCGCGGTGAGGATTGTGCCCTTGTACCTCCCCGTGAGGAAAATGCTATCCATCGTCATCACGGGATGACAGAACTAAAAGCCCCTGATGGTCTGAACGAAAGCCCAGAACACTCGGTTCAGTATGAAACGGTTAGGCCATTTCTCAGCATCTTCATGTCCAAGCTTGTTTATGTACATGCCGGGATTTGATTCGGCAATCCGGTGAAGCAATCTCGGCACAAGGTTGTACGCCTCTTCGTATGTCCCGTACATGGACTCGATGACCTTCTGCTTGGCTCATCGGACCTTGCTATAGCTGATTGGATAGCCAACCTGATTGACGACTTTGGACATCAACAGCTTGGGGGAGACGGACACGTCTGCCGCAACTAGGTGCTTGATGAGGTTTGCTACATATGCGGAAGTCATGTTCCGATGTGCCGCAGGGGCTCGCTAAGCTCGCAAGTGTGGTCGGTCACCGTCTTGACCGCGAATACCGAGTCGAAGATCTTTGCTCGGTGAGCGTTGACCTTGCCAGGGTAGCCTTCCACCACGCACTTCACTGCGTAATGTCTTGGGTTGGACTAGTGCACTCGGTACACACGCCTGATAGACAAGGCGTACCGTGCTATAGCTTGTTGCACGACCTCCTTGCTTGGGAAGCACTACCCAACTAAGAGTGTGTCGTCATCGAACTGCCAGTGGGAGCCTTCTTCTTGCGGTAGTATGATAACCACTAATTTAATATGCGAGACTGATAACCACTGAACGAATTACAACTAATTAATTAATTACCAACGAACTAACTAATTACCTCTAAACTAATTAATGACCAGTAAACTAACTAATTCATAACTAATTAATAACCAATACACTAACTAATTACCTTAATAATGACAAAAATATCTGACAAATTACCTGCCCCCAGGGTAAGCTATCAAAAAAAGCCGAGCGATGAGTGACGAGCTACAAGCAAATATTTGATCTCAAAAAAAAATTTATGTTAAGTTCTCTGAGTTCTCAGCGATGAGCACCAGAACGAGAAGCGAAACGCAATTGGGATGAGCGAAGAGTGACTGCGAGATTTCGGTATTTGTAGCCGAGCGAAGGAGGAGCCGCTACATTGGTGCCGAGAATTTCGGATGTGTTGTCTACACGCAGCACTGCGGGCAAGGGGGGACAACCGCAAGGAGTTGACAGATGTGCGGAGGAGGGAGGATGGGCGGTTCAAAATGTAATATGAGTGTCTTGGGAGGGAGAGCAGGGTCAAGGAGAGGGCCATGCATGCGGGAGGGGGAAGGGGTGACACGTGGCGGGATAAAAGAAGTACACTTAAATGAAATTGTGAGGTAAAATCAGAACGAGTAAAATTATGTAAAAAATACACAAGAAAGTACACCATGTTAGAAATTTCATATTTTTTGAACTAATTTGCTATATTTTAAAAATGCTACGAAATCCGCGGATTAGATCGGCCAAAACCCTAACCCTAATTAGGAGGGGACACGTGGCGTGCGGCGGGGCCATCGCACAGTGGCCGTGTGGCAGCGGCGGCGTGGCGGGTGCGGAGCACCTCCGCATGGTGGCCGTGCGGATAGCGATCACCTGCTTTGGCTCGCACAGAAATGGTTGTCTAGACGGCCACATTATACGCGAACCGGCCACATTATTCGCGAACCATCTCCGTATGTATGTATGTATGGCGCTTGGAGTATTATATCATTCACTCGCAATGCTCCCTCTACAAGAGTATGCAAGTTGGCATACATTAAGGGCATGTACAATGGTATAGACAACTGTTGTTTATAGTATCCATACATGTCATCTATAGACAGCACTAAAGGCAGCTTCTACAATGGATTATCTCTTTGCATGTCTGTATAGACAGCTCCTCCATGTACAATTTGTCTTGTTTCTCGTGTACAGTCGACTACTGCATGAGAGACGGCCCAATTCTCTATGCACCACCTCTCTCCTCCATATCATCTCATGTCCTACGTCTCAAGACTTACAGATAGCTGACGTCACACCATTGTACATGCTCTAAGTAGTACCTTTCTCTTTTCGGACCACACCCTCTTAACCGTCCAACTAGCTTAACAATGAATGAACTGGGTTGGATTATTGAGTTGTGTGTACCAAGCGAATTCACACAAGCTTAAGCTCTTAACCATCCAACCAGCTTAACAACGAAAGAACTGGATAGGATTATTGAGTTGCGTGTACCAAGCGAATTCACACAAGCTTAAGCTCTTAGATAAATTAGTTGGTGCAGGCAACCTCATATGGTATCAGAGTCAAGAGGTCTTGAGTTCCACGTCTTAAGCAATTAAAAAATAATAATTGCAATCCATTTCTATTTCACACCTTAAGCCTGAGAAAGCCTACACGTGAGGGGAGTGTTGAAGTATAAGTGAATCGCTCACATTTTCTCATCAGCTTAAGCTTTCGAGTGAATTAGTTGATGCGTGCAACTAAATATGGTATCAGAGCCTAGAGGACTTGAGTTTAAGACCTGGCTAACGCAATATTAAAAAAAATATTTGCGGCCCACTTCTAGTCTACATCTTAGGCTTGGAGGAGCCTAGACGCGAGGGGGAGTGTTGAAGGAGTGTTGAAGTATATTGTCCATTCCTCATCAGCAAAAGATGAATTGGTTGGTGCATGCAACCTGATACGGTATCATAGCAAAGAGGTCTCGAGTTCAAGATTGAGCTGATGCAATTAAAACTGAATTAGTTGGTGCATGCAACCTAATACGGTATCATAGCAAAGAGGTCTCGAGTTCAAGACCGGGCTGATGCAATTAAAAAATAATAATTGCAGTCCACTTCTATTCTACAAGGAAGCCTACACGTGAGGGGATTGTTGAAGTATAAATAAAGGATATTGATATAGGCCTTACATCCGATTAAAAAATTCGCGTCGGACGGTCCATCCACTGCACTACACTAATCCAACGCCTGCTCTTTCCCTGACCTGTCAGTGAAAATTTAATTCCTCAGCTACTCCCTCGAGCGACGTTGCCTTTTGCATTTATGCTTTCCCCACCTACCAATCCACCACTCGTCTTCCCCTTCCTTTCTTTCTCATTTCCCGAGGTCACTGTAGTTTTTACCCCTTGTTACCACTCGTCAGCCAAACCACCACTGCGTCTTCCCCCTACAACTACTCGAAAGAGCTCCACGGCCGCACGGCGTGAACGCCAAACCCTAGCCCAAACCACACGCAAGGTCGTCGGGAGAGGCTTGGGGCGATGGGTTCCTCGCTTAGCCTATGGCGGAGGATGGCGAGGAGAAGCTGCTCGCCACGGTGCAGCACATCATCAAGACCTTGGGCTGCACCGACACGATGACATACTGAAGGTCTTCTCCAACTATGACGGCCGCCTCTCGCTCGACAAGCTCTATGCCACATGCGCCGCCGCCGCCGCCTTCTAGCACCCGACAGCCTCCGCCATGCCCCGGCTGCCCCTGCGTCTGGCCGCCACCGCACCGAGCTCGGGCCATCTCCTCCGTGCCCTGCGACCTCCTCCATCACGGTCACGTGCTGGCCGTGACTCGAGTTTGTTGCATTTGTGGACTAATTTTGTTGCACATTGACTAATTTTTGTTGCATTTGTTGTCACGGGATGTTGCAATAGGTGTTTTCAGATGTTTTCCTTCTTTTGTTTTGATTGTTGCAATAATTTTTTAAATGCTGCATCTGAGATTGCATCTGGGATTCCAAGACATTGCATCCTTTGTTGCGTTCTTTTTCAAATGTGGTATTTTAATTTTGTTGCAAACATTGTATCCGAATGTTGCATGAGTAACCATAAAATATTGCAACCGTTCTTTTCAAATGTTGTAGTATTGTGATATTGTAAATTTCTTTGTTTGTGATTTCTGAACTATTTTTAAAATCTAGCTAAGTTCTATACTCATGGTTGAATACAATTTTAGAGAGATGTTCTTTCATCACTTTTCTGTTTTTTGTGCATTATTGCACATGATGATTACAAATGTTGCAAGCAGTGTTCATTTTGTTGATGTCGGAAGCTTGGACGACGAGTGAGATCGGGCGGACTTACGGGGGATTTTCCTGCTGTCTGGGGTGCGCGAGTTAGACGCCTGAGCAACATCGCGCGAAAACAGACGATGTAACATGATGTACGACGCTGATATGTCCGAGCGTTAGTCATGTCCATAAATGAATTGACTGTCCATCGATCGGACGGCTACGAGGGATCGTTGGACGGCTACGAGGGACGTCCTCACGTGCGGGTCAATTCTATACTGGTTCTTTATTTCTCTCGCTCTGTTTTCGTTGGATGGATGGACGCTGGTATCGATTACTGGCTACGGGCAGCAGCAGTAGGGCAGTTGCTAAGAGGGAATTGGGCGGATCGCGAATGATGCGTGACGGAACAGACTAGACCGGCCATGGAAGGAAGTGAGCCCAAAAGGTTGCCGTCGAGCGAGCCCACCCCCGCCCCCCGCCACCCACCCAGCCACGGTCGCTCTCCCTGCACGCACGACCACCCGATCGATCCCTACAAGGGTAGTGCACTCGTGTTGTTCTCTGCTACTCACCATCGCCCCCCGCAAAAAATCTGCCGAGTCACATCCCGCTGCTGCTACTGGACCATTTACCGGTGGGGCCCGCGGCCACAGTGCCGCGCATACATCCACTACCGCTAGCAGCAACGAATCTCGCTGCGGAAGCGATGCCATTGGACGGCGCCAATTTGTCCCGTGGGTGCGTGACTCGGCTGTGTGACTCGATCCGTCGGCTGAGCTCGGTCTCGGTGATTCTGTATTTCGGTTAAGTTCCCGTGTTCCTAAACGGGGCCTGAGGCGAACCGAGTTTTGGGTCAGGTCGGCCGGGCGCATCCAGTTCCTCCATTTTACCAAGGAACACGATCCAGCGCGATGGTGCACCAACCTAACTGACATACATATACCCACGCCCAATAGCAACAGTAAATTGATTGATTGCTCTACCATACCACCACCCAACCAGCACGTAGACATCATGTTCATGTGCTCAACGGGTTCGTATCATCCACCGTTGCAACAGCCATACCACCACCCAACCAGCACGTAGACATCATGTTCATGTGCGCAACGGGTTCGTGTCATCTACCGTTGCAACAGTACGCTTCATCATGCCAGTCGTTGGATGCGTTACCGATGGTGCAGAGGCAAAGGGTCCGAGCCCGTGAAATAGTAAACAAAACGGTGAGCAGATACCTAGATAGATTGATAGGTAGATCCAAACTGCACCAGAAATGTGTAACATTAACATGGCCATGTCGAGCATGAGCTGCGCAGTGACGATGCACCGAGGGCATTCTGCTAGCACGTGCTGGGCACCGGTTCATTCCGGCCGGAAGCTATCAAGCTACAGAGACTCAGAGAGTAGCAGCAAACAGAAAGCTGGAAAAAAAAAGGCGACGTGAGGCAGCGCCGACGACGAACCCCAACCAGCGACCGGAGGTCGAAACAAGGGATCGAGCAAAGCCTCGGGAAATGAAGAGAAAAAGAAAAGATGAACGATGAACAGGGCAAAAAGAGGAGATCGATTACAAGGAGTACTAACATTAACAGACAGGTGCGGTGAGAGGAGAGAAGGCAAGAAGAACAGCAAATTAATTAACGTCCCTAAGAGCTAATTAAGGCGTACGTCATAGGTAGCACACAGGTAGGATCGAGTAGGAGTAGAGTACATGGTGATTGACCTTGTCTTGGATTGGAGGCGTACGTGGCAGATTGAAGCTAGAGGCTCAAGTTGAGGTCGAGCTCCTCACCGTTATGTCTGCCGTCGCCGCCGGCGGAGGTGGTGGTGCTGGCCGGGGAGGCGGTGGTGGCGGTTGCGGAGGCAGTGGGGCCGTGGGAGCCCCGCCTCCAGTTGAGCATGTCGATCAGGTCGTCGCGGCCGGCGCCAGGTTGGTCGGCCGCGCCCAGCATCGCGCGCCCGCTGCTGACGGCCGCCAGGAGCGGCTGGTGCGTGGCGAAGCGCGGGGCCTGCAAACCGCTGTACACCTCGCCAGCCGTCACCGACGCCGACACGGCGCCCTCCGGGGGCGCGTAGTACTGGAGCCCGCCGGAGCCCACCACGCTCGAGCTGTGGGAGGCGATGGGGAACGACACCGGCACGGCGGCGTAGCCGTGGCCCGCGTACGCGTGCGCCGGGAGGCCACCAACACCGCCAGCCCCGGCCGCACAGGCCACCACGGTCGTAGCGCCCACACTGCCAACACCGCTGTAGCTCCCAGACGAGTTCGCCGGCGCGGCGGCCGTCGTGGCATTGCCGCCGTGCGTCATGGGCATGTAGAAGTAGGGGTTCCAGCCGATGCTCCTCTCCTTCTTGTGCGCGTTCTGGTGGCCGCCGAGCGCCTGCGACTTCAAGAACTTCTTGTTGCAGAAGAGGCACGGGAACAGCCGCACGTCCTTGCCGTCGATGCACGCCGACGCGCCGCCCCCGCCGTCTCCTCCCCCTCCCGACGCCGCGGACGACGCCAACGTCAGCGACAGGTCGGCCGGCTGCGACGGCAGAGGAGGGGAGTCCATCTGGGCCCGAGCCGTCGGCGCGGCGATATTTGTAGCAGTTGATTATTAAACGGTGATACGATACGATATGATGATAGTCAGGAGAGAGAGCAGCTGATTAGTGTGGTTTGGCTCAGGAAGAAAGGGGGGGAGGGTATGCTTTTCTATATATGGAAATGAAAAAGAAGAGTAGCAGCGCTAGTAGTTTGGTTGGGGCTAAGAGTGAGCGGACAGGCGAATATTTATTTATTTTTATTTTTGGCAAGTCGAGTCGCAGACTCCCATCACTAGTTCACTACTGAACTATAGTACTGACATACTCCAGTATTATAGTGTGCCGTAATGGTGAATAAAAAAAATAAGGGGATACTTCTTTTAGACTACACACGAGTGGAGGAAAATGGAGGGCTAAAAAGGAAAAAGGAGACAAGCCACTCGCTCGCTAGCTCGCTCACACAGTTGTTGCCTGGTGCGGTGGTGATCGGAATATATGCCGCGTGAGTGGGGAGGGATTTGCTGTCGCGGGTCGGCGGCCGCGGACAGGCGGGGTCGCCGCGCGCACGGGCCCGGGCGTCAGCCTGGTGCGCCGCTTTAACGAGAGCGACGGCGCGCGCGGCACAGGGAGCGCCACGCACGCACACCGCACGGGCGGGATCCAGCAGGGGGATGCGGCTGATTGGGTGGGTCGGGGAGGCCACGCGGTGGCACGCCATTGGGAGAGCTCGCCTCGGCTCGGCTGGGCTCGCTGTGCCGCGCCCGCGCCTGCCTCTGCCTGCTCGGCTCTGCACGCGACGCGTGCAATAATTTTCACGCTCGCCGCTGGGCCCGCGCGTCGTGGGCAACGGGAAAAGAGACGGACGGCAAAGTTTGGCGCGCCAAGGCGTCGACGTGAGCAGGGCTGCGACGGTAGTAGCAGCATTTATCGGTCGTTTTTCTGGGCGCCAGCGTACACGCACGGCAGTACATGTGTTCTCCAGCTGCAGGAGCTCGGCTGCTCTGCTTCCTGCTACAGGAGTACACCCCGAACAGGCAGGCCAATCAGATCCAGGCAAAGGCAATGATGTACTTACTACAAGCATATTGTAACCGTGCTAATTTCTAGCGCAATTTGGTAAATTACTGAAGCTACTCAAGCTAGGGCAATAGTCCGGCAAAAATTTCATTCCAACTGCATTCATTTTCTTTTACATATCAGTCCGAACCTTTATCGTAATTGTAACCCAGTTCAAAATTTTGCATTAGGAACCACAAGAACAAAAACAAATCTCATCCAGTCTCATCCAAAAATGAAGAATCAAGCACTGCATGTTAGACCGTTGCATCCCTCATCATCCAAGCGTTCCATTCGTACAAGAATTTTGTGCATGCATGGTCGTTGAGCGTATTTGAAAAAGGGATGAGGAGGAGCAGTGGCATGGACGTCGGGATGGCGAGCAGCGCACGCCAAGGCGAGCGTGTAGCGTGCGGCGTCCCGGACGCGGGCGCGTGGCATGGCCGGCAAAAGGCGAGGCGGACTCACACAATGGGCATCGGGCGTAAGCGCACCGAGGCCGATGCGACGGGACGACGACCGGAGCAGCAGCGCCCCGACAGCGCACGAGGCGAGTTGCGGCGATGCGCCGTGCATGCAGGACGGTGGCGTGAATGCCGGCAACGACGACGGCTTGAGGCAGTGCAGCTCGAGCAGCGGTGGCCGGGAAAGGTGGTTGATGAGCGCCGCCGTGCGAAAGCGACATGAGGTCGCCGGGCTGGATCGAAGCAGCAACAACGACGCATGAAGAAGTGGCGGCGGCGGAGCCCAGGCAAGGCACCCGCAACCCGGCTTGTGAGCAGGGCCGCGGCCCAACGAACACGAGCGATGATGACGGCCTGAGTCGGCGCAGCGGCGGCCGAGAACTACCACCTGTGTGCGGGATGAGGTAGCCGGAGGTGGCCGATGGCGGGATCCGGTGGCCCACGGCAAGATCTGGCCAGGGCTGGGCCTGGAAAGGGAGGAGAGGTAAGAAAAGGGGAGATTTGAGAAGAGGAAGGACAAAAGAGAGAAGTAGGAGGCGTGTGGGGAGGGAGAAAAGGGGAATGGAAGAAAAGGAAGAAAGAAGAAAGAGAAGAAAATGGAAAAAAAATGGAAAAAAAAAGTGGAGCAGAGAAACGGGGAAGCTGCAGATTTTGTGCGAATTTGATTTTTGTCCATCTACGGTTGATTTATACATGCTTGCTCATGGTAAAATTATATACATGGTATTGGGATGTACATGTTGTATTAATTTCATGATCATTAATATTTACTACAAGGTAACCCGCGCCAAATGGTGCAGATGCTATTGTTCTATGTGGGGGGATGAGGTGCACATCTCGATCATTTTTCGATAGGTCCGAACATGGACCACTGCTAGGCGCAATGACGTAAATAAGTTTATATTTAGATACTTGTCTCTTCCCGCATGAGTTTAATAAAAGCAGTAGATAACATAGCAGTATATAAATATGTAAATCTGAATGTACAATATGTATAAATCTGCAGTAGATAAGTATAACGAATAGAAACCTTAAATAAAATGAGCGATAAAGCAATTAGAGAAACAGGCACCTAAGCCAGTACATCCATCATCACGGCGGCCCTGTATTTTTTTTTTCAAAGGTAAATTCCAACATATCCAATAAAAACAAAACACATCCTGCAATAAGGAAAACAGATATATAGTCAGATAACATACATCTTACAATAGAAGGAGGATCAGAGATGTTTACATAATCTTAGTAAATTAAGAAGCACATATGTTAACTTGCACTAAGTTTAATCGTGCAAGTGGTAAACTATAAAAACTAAAAGTACATTTGACAAAGGCAAAACCAACAATAGAAGTGATAGTTTGTATGAGGCTAGAAGTATAGGCCATATATTTTCAAATTTTGAAATATAAGTGAGATTTTGTAGTTTTCAGAGATGTGCGGCCATGGTGGAATGTTTCACTGAAACAGATGCAATACGTCTGGTAAAGGAGGAATGACATAGAAAATAGTATCGTCATATAAAGAAGAGGTAAGGGGTAAAGAGATTTGGAATGGAATAGTAGAAAATGTACCTAATTAAGCTCTGCATACGTGGATGTACACGCTGAAATTCTTCTTCTTTGGCTCCTCATGTATGCACCTCTGTGCACCTAAAGAATGTAGCACTAGTGGGCTAAAGGAATGAGGTGGGAATTCGCATCAATCGTAATCATGCTGACAAAAAGACGAACATCGTTAGCGACAAAAAAGGTCCAAAAAATAATGAAAGAAAAGTTTCAAGTGATATGTTTTCCATTATATATGAGAACAGATTAATCATAATTGCCAAGAATGCTATCATACTCTAAAGTTTGATTACCCATTTACACCTACTCTCTGGTCAGCACCTCATGAATCCCTTTAGAGACGCGCTCACAAACATGGCCAACACAGCGATCAACATAAAATATATACGCGTCTCGAGGGGAACCCAATACTTTTTAAGGTGGAGGAAGCAAAGAGTAAATAAAATTAAATCACTACATGACTAAACCTATGTAGGTACCTCTCCATCATTCAGTATCTGTCATCCACATATAATTAAGGAGAAATAACGGGTGCTTTTCCAATGCCATATAATATAATGTAAAAGAGCGTGGGTACAAGCAATTTCTTTCCACAACATGCGCTTTTTGATTTAATGCCAAGAAGCTACGCTGTTTTGTCTTATTTATTCATGCCATACGATGTTATCTATCAATCAGTATCATTCTGATAGGAAAACAAACATTAGTAGTGCCAAAAAAGTTTCATAAAAATAATGAAAGAAAAGTTTGAAGCGATCGGTTTTCCATTATACATGAGAACGAACTAAGCATAATTTTCTATAGATAGGAGTAGCGACAAGAAAGTTTCATAAAAATAACGAAAGAAAAGTATGACCGGAAAACAAACATCGGTAGCGATGGGAGAGTTTCATAAAAATAATGAAAGAAAAGTTTAAAGCGATTAGTTTTGCATTATATATGAGAACGAATTAATCGTAATTTTATATAGATAGGAGCAGCGGTAGGAAAGTTTCAAAAAATGATGAAAGGAAAGTTTCAAGTAATCAGTTTTCCATTATACATGAGAACAAATTAATCGCAATTTTATATAGACAGGTCATCTAGCTCTACAAAGAACGACATTGTTTAGAATGATGCGTGCCAACAATGCTATCGTACTCGAAAGGCTGATTGTCCATGTACACCTACTCTCCGTTGACACCTCATGAAGCCATTTAGAATCGTTCACAAACGGTCACAAACCTAACACACACACACACACACACACACACACACACACACACACACACACACACACACACACACACACACACACACACACACATATATATATATATATATATATATATATATATATATATATATATATATATATATATATATATATATATATATATATATATATATATATATTAAAACATCTATGTAAATACATAAAAGACCATACGTCCTTATTCCAACCTAGGTTACCTCATGGTGGTAAGATGGGTTACACGATGGGTACCTGGTGGGACTAGGTTCACCCGGTGGCTACTGAAATGCTATGAGCAGCATCATTAATCGTATGATGAATGGAACACGTCGCAAACGTTCCATACCTTACGATGATATACAAGACTCGACGATAAACCACCTTATGGTTAAGTGTCTCACAAATACTTAACCGCAAGGCAGTTAGCACATTGTTAACTGCCTTAAACCTCCAACCAGTTGTAACGTTTCATCGAGGATGTCTTCTCTAGAGTAATCGCCACCTCTTCGGGAGTTATTTAATGATGGAGCGCAGAGGACGAGGAGACACAGACACACAACATCGAACAACAGAAGGCAACACAGAAGCCGAAGCAGTAGTATTCAATTCGTTCAGTGTAATTGGAGATAGTCTCTACACAAGTCTTGTAAATCCCAGTTTATATTAATAAAGAGCAGCCCCCATTCTCTCCCAGGAGACTCTACGTCATTTTCCTCTTTTTTATTTTCATAAGATCGGCGATTCGATCGTCGACAATATATATATAGGAAAATGGTATGGTACTCCTAGGAGTGCCTACTACTCCCACCTCTTATATACCACTTAAATCGTATGATGATATCTCTTTATCTATTTGTGCATACTCCAATAATGATTATAAGATACCCCAAAGTGAGTTCAATGAAAAATTTCATTAAATTCCACTTTTCATAACAAACTTTGTGTATATACTCCTTTTATATATGAAAAAGGGTATATAGCAAAAAACAAAGGACTCCAATAAAATTTTTTCAATCAAATCGTATTGGAGTATCTTATAATTGGTATCTTAAGTATACTGAAAATGATAAAGAAGTATAATATGTGTGTTTAAGTGGTATATTAGAAGTGGGTGTACATACACCCAGGAGTACGAAACAGGTGTCCTATACACACACACACACATGTATCGAGGGGAACCCAATATCCTGTAAGGTGGAGGAGGCACAAAGTAAATAAGATTAAATCACTATACAACCAAACTCATTCAGGTACCTCTCCATCATTCAGAATTTGTCATCCACATATAACTAAGGAAGGAGAAATACCTTGTGATTTTCCAATGCCATATAATTTCAAAGAACGCGGGCTCAAGTATTTTCTTTCCACAACACACGTCTTTTGATTTGATGCCAAGAAGCTACCTTTTCTGTGTGATTCACGCCATGTGATTTTTCCTAACAGGAGGCTATGAAGCAAGATTTCTTGAACCACTCTATTTGATATCGGCGTCATCTGCCATGGAAGCAGTATCATAATCACATAATCAGTGCTGTAACTATACCAATATTTTCTTGGCATTAGGCGTGAGGAGAAGGAGCAGAAGTGGGGCTCGAGATGCGGTGGGGGATGGAGAGGCAGGGGGCGGTGGGTGGAGAGGGAAGGAGGTGGAGAAGGGAGAGGGAGGGGAATGGGAGGCGGAGAAGGAGAGGGGCGTGGTCGCGCGTCGCTGCAGGGAGGACTGGCGGTGGAGGCAAGGATGGGAGTTGAAGGTGAAAAGGAGACCAAGGGGAAACATGGGGCTCGAGATGCGGCAAGTGAGGGAGATGTAGGGGCGCTGGGTGGAGAGGGAGAGAGGTGGAGAAGGGAGAGGGAAGATAACAGGAGGCGGGGAGGGAGAGAGGTGCAGCCACGCGACGTTGGAGGGAGAATCGACGGTGGAGGAAGGGAGGGGAAAAGGAGAGCACCTAACAAGATTTTCTTGGCATTAGGCGTGAGGAGAAGGAGCAGAAGTGGGGCTCGAGATGCGGTAGGGGAGGGAGAGGCAGGGGTGGCAGGTGGAGAGGGAGGGAGGCAGAGAAGGGAGAGGGAGGGGAAGGGGAGTCAGAGAGGGAGAGGGCCACGGTAGCGTGGCACTAGAGGGAGGACTGGCGGTGGTGGCAGGGACAGGACACGAAGGGGAAAAGGAAGGGGAATAAGATGGAGGGAGGCCGAGGGGGTGATGGGGGTGGAAGGGGATGAAGACCCAGCACCTTGCTGGCCTAGCCTCAAACTCGGACACCTCTGCTCTGGCCCTATTTCGTCCTCCATGCTCTCCGTGCCCCCACCACTTCCAGCTGAGGCCCGCCAGTGAAGCGAGGAGGATGGAGGACGATGCGGTGGGGGAGGGAGAGGCAGGGGTGGCGTTTGGAGAGGGATGGAGGCAGAGAAGGGATAGGGAAGGGAACATGAGACGGAGAGGACTGCGACCACGCGGCACTGGACAGATGACTGGCGGCGGAGGCATGGACGGGAGGCGAAGGGGAAAAAAGGAAGGGGAAGAAGATGGAGGTAGACCGAGGGGGTGGCGAGGGATGAAGGGGAAGAAGACGGAGGGAGTGACGGAGGCTAGCGAGGGAGATCGAGCCGGCGGCATAGGAGGGAGAGGGAGGGGATAGGAGACAAAGGGAAGCAACAAGGGGAGGAGCGGTGGCGCGGGATGGAACGAGAGAGGAGCCAAGAGGAGAGAGAGGAGTGGGATGAGGGCTCACGATGCAGCAGTTTTTGGGGCGACGTGGCCCGCGCGACCGCCGCTACTTCCCACCAAGCGCACTAGGCAAAATCGAGTGGGTCTGAGCCAAGCATGGCGCGATCGGACAACGACCGTTTTTCGGGTGACATAGCACGCACAAGGAGTGGCCCTTTCCACCGACTGTTAATGTTAGTAATGCATGTATAGGATGAAAAATCATTTGATAGCTTACAATTGGTATAACTCTTTGTTAGGTCTTAATTGTATGCAAGTATGAACATATAGTGATATGTTTATTGACATAAATAATTCGATCAATGGAAAAAACATGTTTATTAGTAGGTGGATGTCAAATTATTTATTTTAATGGGTTACATTGTCGTATGCTATTATTTTTTTGAATCAAATGGAAATTGGTTTGTATGCCTTATATGTTAAATTCATTGGAGTTTTCCCCTCAAGTCGATTTAGTGATTATAGGATTGATGATTGATAATGATTTTAAAGATGATCTAATAATACTCAATTAATGTAACTACTTATATGTAATACTTATTATGGATAATGATATCCTTAACAACCATTAGAGATACCTCTTGTTGTTAGAGTCTACACTAACAAGGGAAGATTACAACCACTTTATGGTCATAATTAAGGTCTATTACGACTACCTTATGGTCATAAGATCTACTACGACCATCTTATGGTCGTAAGGTTTGCTATGACCAAGTCAACTATGATGACCCTATGCCCGATAAAAACCACAGACATGTGGACCTAATCGACTAGGGACTCTATACACTACACTTATTCATGTGTGGCAGTTAATACACGTGTTGTTTATCTTTGACATAACCGCACATAGTTCTCTTTATCTCTGACGTAACCACATGACAAGAGTGCAGGAGAGTGTCTCTCTGACAATTATCACAGCCAATGTTCGCAATCAGCCAATCGTCAAGACGTCTCCTGACACACAGCAATGGCCGCCCCTTCAAAAATTATATAAAGGGTGACACCGATGGATAAAGAGAGATGTGAATGAATAGACAAGTCATTAGCCTTAGTTTTCGGTGGCTTGTTTCACTCTGTAAACACATTCAATACAAGAGCACATGAGTAGGGTTATTATTCTCTCTGGAGAAGGTCTGAACCTGCCTAAAAAAAGCCCATGTTACCTCTTGCATGATCTCGATTATAGTGTCCCTAATATTTATTTCAGAAGATCGATAGTAAAACATCGACAGTTGGCGTCGTCTGTGGGGGATACACTCTGACATTTTTCTTCGTCTCTACTCAGATGCCTCCATGGAAAACAAGTGGAATGAGGAGATCTGGTTCGATCTCAAAGATTATGTAGGACTTGATATGGATACCTGCTATGACTACGAGTAGAGCGTCTTTTCGTTCAATGGCAATGCTGGCTCTAGGGATCTTTCACCAGACCAAGAGGATCGCATCTTGGGCAAGATTGATGAGGGCACCTTATCTCCAACACTCTTACCAACACAACTCCGCCTAGAGGGGGAGTAAGAATCCTCACAGGGCGAGGGACCAAGCGACCATGACTAGTGCCACCAGCGACTGGTGTCAAATGCAGCGAGGTTCCCACCTCCAAACACTCAAGCTCGTCAAGGCTACCCAGTCTCCTTTGTTAAGTTCCAGAACGCTCGATTTCGGGGCTCAACTGTCATCTGTTAACCGTCACACTTCGTTACCCCCACCCAAAACATGGTCGAACTTGCTGCAGTTGCATATTCGACCACATACCCGGAGAATTCGCCATCGACCGGAGATAGTTATAACCCGAAATTCCCATTTCTGGAGGGGATTACTCCAAGTCATGGGTCATTATCTTTTGACTACTCATCGAGCCAGGAGAGCTTGACCGCAAATCATTGATGATAGCACCCAAGAGGTCTTCGTCCTCCCTACAAATCCTGATCACTCTCTGCGAGATAGGACGGGGATGTTGCCTATCGAAAACACGCTTTGGGCGCTCATGCGAATGGCAAGAAACACCTCTGACGGCGACATAAATCTTGACATTCATGAGTGTAACCGACATCCTCGAGGTGATCTCCTCCACCAAGAGATGCCCGACAAACTCAAGTATAGAATAACACAGGACTATCTCGGAGAAGAAGGATTGCGACCCGAGCTACTACTGATCGGGTCCAATACCGATCGAAGCAACTTTTGAGAATTGCAATAGATTAATGATATGATAGAAAACTCGACTCAAAAGCTTGGACGAATACTAGACTATGACCTCTTTGCTCAAGAGGTTGCTCAACGGCTTCGGGATACTATGACTAGGATCAAGCGGTACCAACAACAACATTCTGGTGTCCACACTGGAACAACTCCATCAAAGGCCAACCGTTCACACAATTCTCCACACGGAGAACCATAAGATCCCACATCTGGTCGATCTCTTAACCATGATGTTGGTCGAAGAAGGAATCGACGAACACCCCCAACAGCCAGTGGTCGACAAACTCCTAGTAGAGGTGAGTAGCCACCACTTTCTCGGAGAAATCTACATCAGCAGATGGAACACGAGGAGTATTTCCCTCGTAGGGCTGATATCTATGATAGATTAAGTCCATTTACCACTGGGCATCGTCAAGTACGATCACATGGAGACGTCAACCCCTTTTTTCCCGCAAAGAAGGTGTTATGACACCATTACCGGTTGTTGAGCATTTTCATCTGACCTCCGAGCAGTTCGTTGACCAACAAGATTTCAACCAGCCAACATGGAAAAGTTTGATGGAACTCAAAACCCCATCAAATTTCTTAAAATTTATACCACTGCAGTCCGAGCTGCTGGGGGAGGAGAGAATGTAATGGCTAATTACCTTCCAACAATGCTCGAAGGTTCCGCTCAGTCGTGGCTGCAAAACTAGCCACCCGAGTCGATCTACTCGTGGCAACATCTTTCTAATTTGTTGTTAGTGAATTTTCAGGGCACTTACAACCACCCTGGAAAGCAGGACGACATACACCACATGCGATAGGATTCTCGTGAGACTCTACGTCAATTCATAAGATGCTTTAGTCAGGTTCAAAATACCATTCCTGAAGTCTCTGATTCTTCTGTCATTAGAGCTTTTAAGCATGGGGCCTGAAATGGAAGGTTCACAGAAGACACTGCCTTGAACCCTCCGACTATTGTTGCTTAAATTTTTGAGATGGCTGAGCACTATGCGACCACTGTTGAAGCAGACAAGTGGAATTAGGCAATTGATCGTGATGACAAAGATTCTCGAGGAGTAACTGATGGTTGCAAACAGAAGGACAAGTAGGCTAGAAAATCCAAGAGCGAGTCTAAAAGCAAGAAGCCACGAACAAAAAGCTCAAAGGAGGTTCTAGCCGTAAGCGACAATGAGCCTCGTAGCTCCAAATAGTACTCTGACCGAGGCAAAGGCAAATGCCCCGAACGAAAGACAGACAAGCCGAGGTGGTGCCCTTTCCATAAAAAGGAAAGGTCACGATCTCCGGAATTGGTGGGTTTTCCAACGAAAACTCGAAGATTATTATTACGGCAAATGACCACTTCCTTTCATCAAGGAGGTGGGACAAACAAGTGATGGCAAGAAATCGAGGGATAACGAGGAGATCTTGTACTAGGACCCCGAGCACACAATCAACCACATCTACAAGGGCTCGTTGGCATACAAGTCGAAATGACAACTTAAGACCGTCGAACGTGAGGTGAACTATATCGATCTTCCTGTTGTCCTTAAGTTGTCTAGGTGGTCGAAAGTCACCATTTCTTTTGAAAAGGGTGACTATCCAACCCCTTCAACTCGTGGTTGAACTTACCATCAACAATTGCCGAGTTAATCAAGTTCTAGTTAATGGTGGTAGTTCCCTTAACATCCTCTTTATGAGTACCCTTGATGAAATACAAGTTCCTAGGACGAAAATAAGACCAGTACGATACTCATTTCATTGGATCGTACCTGGATCTTCCGCCAAACCTATTGGCCAAGTTTCCCTTCCAGTTATGTTCAGCACATCGAACGATCAAGTTAAGGAGATTCCACTAGATACAACAGAACCCTCCAAAACTGTTCGCATCGGAGTTGCCCTCGACTCTACATAGGAAGACATGCTCATTGCCTTCCTCCAAGCAAACGCATATGTATTCGCGTGGCAAGCTTTCGACATGCCCAGGGTCCCTACGGAGGTGATCGAGTACATGCTAGCTTTACGGTCTCATAAAAAGCCCCTAAAACAAAAATTACCGCATCCAATCGATGAGAAGCTATCTGGTCGAAGCTCGACAAGCTACTTAAACCAGGTTTCATAAAAGAAGTCGACCACCCAGAATGGTTGGTTAATCTTGTAATGGTTAGGAAATCTAATAGTAAGTGGAGAATGTGTGTAGATCTCACTCACTTAAATAAAAGCTTGTCCGAAGGATGACTTTCCCATTCGGCGTATTGATCAATTAGTTGGTTCTACTACTGGTTGTAAGATGTTGAGCTTCCTATATGCATATTCTGGTTACCATCATATTAGTATGTGTTTGGATGATGAAGAAAAACCACATTTATTACTCCATTTGGAATTTTTGTAATGTCAAAATACCAAGAAGCCTATGTTGATGATCTAGTTATAAAAAGCATACATCGTCTCAATCATATTTCCGACTTGCAAGAAACTTTTGACAATCTCAGAAAACACCAATTGAAACTCAATCCTGATATGTGTGTGTTCGAAGTCTCTTCAGAAAAGTTACATGGATTCCTTGTCTCTGCTCGAGGAATCGAAGCCAATCCTGCACAGATAGTGGTCATTGAACAAATGTGCCCTCCGACTACAAAGAAAGAAGTCCAGAAACTCACATGACGCATGGCGGAATTAAGTCATTTCATCACACGACTAGGAGAAAATGGTCTTCCTTTCTTTGAACTTCTTTGGAAACATGAATGTTTTGAGTGGTCTGAGGAGGCAAACAAAGCCTTCGATGATGTCAAGAGATACTTCATGAGTGCTCTAGTCATGGTTTCTCTGAAACTAGATGAACCACTGTTGTTGTATTAAGCTGCTACGCCACATACGATAAGTCGATCTTGGTCATTACCGCGAGAAATTATTCAACCACCGGTCTACTATGTAAGTAAGTTTACATGGGCCTAAGGAGTGCTACCCTTAGGTCCAAAAACTTTATATGCCCTCCTTATGTCTTGAAGAGACTAAGGCATTATTTCTAGGCGCACAAGTTAACCGTGTCGCCCTAGGTTTCCTTAGGAGAGGTCCTCGAGCAGGGGAACTAGTGGGGCATATGACTAAATGGTAGGTTGAACTTGGGGAGTTCAACCTCTATTTTGTATCCCGAACGACCATTAAATCCCTGATCTTGGCAGACTTTGTCGTTGATTGGACAAATCCTAAACCAGCTCGAGGACCCGAGTATGAATCCCACGACCAGTGGACAATGTACTTTAATGGGTCACTAACACTTAGTGGCTCTAGGGCTAGGGTGGTCTTTGGTACTAGAGAAACCTTAAAATATGCTATTCAGTTAAACTTTACTACTACTAACAATGTGATGGAGTATGAGGGTTTACTGGTTGGCATCCGAGCAGTGAAAGCACTTAGGATTCGTTGTCTACTCGTGAAAGGTGGTTCTTAGTTAGTCGTGAATCAGATCGGAAAAGTGTACCAATGCTCTAATTCGATCATGGGGATTTATTTATTGGAAGTCAGAAAGTTTTAAAAAGTGTTTTTTTGGTCTAGGGGTACAATACATCCCTCGAAAGGATACTTTCCTCGCTGAACAATTAGCCCAAATAGCTTCTTCCTGATCACTCATCCCACAAGGAGTCTTATTGTAACAGCTCCAGAAGTCGTTTCTGGTAGAAAAATCAGACACTACTCCGAGTGAAATAGCCTCTCTACAATACGAAGATACGTGGATGAATCTCATCTATGAATATCTTTAGAAGGGTACTACACCCAATGATGATCTAGAGGCTGATCGTCTATCCCGCAAAGCTAGAATGTATACTTTGGTCGAAGGAGTCCTATATAAAAGAGGTACTCAAGGGGTACTCATGTGATACATATCGCAGAAAAAAAAGATTAAAACTCCTTACAGATATACACGGAGGTCTCTGTGGAACTCACGCTTCCCACAGAACTCTGGTCGAAAAGGCTTTTCGACAAGGCTTTTACTGGCCAACAACCCTTCATGATGTCAAGGAACTTGTTAAAAAGTGTGTGCAATGCCAGTTTTATAGCAGGCAAATACACCAACCAGCTAAGGCATTACAAACAATACCTCTTTCTTGGCCATTTGAGACCTGGGGTTTAGAAATACCAGGACCATTCCCAAAGGCACCAGAGGGCTTTGAATTCCTTTTGTGGCTATTGATATGTTCACAAAATGGATCGAAGACGAACCTATTTCTAGGATCACAACGGAAGCCACTAAAAAATTCATGATGAAAAGTGTGATCACTCGATTCGATGTTCCGAGTTGGATAATAACTGAAAATGGTACTCATTTTTTGAGTGAAAATTTTCAAGAATGCAAAGAATTAGGTACCAAACTAAGCTATGCCTATGTTGCCCATCCACAAAGTAAAGGGGCACTCGAAAGGGCAAACAACCAAATTATACAGGGAATTAAAACTCGATTCATTGACCAGCATGTAAAGTGCTTGGTGGCTTTGGTAAAAAAAAAAATTACCCTCTGTGTTACGGGCAATTCACACAACTACTAGTTGGGCTATAGGCGAAACATCATTTTTCTTAGTTTTTTTTTTGTGCTAAAGACATGCTTCCACCAAAACTAAAGATTAGGTCCACAAGGGTCGAAAAATTCAACGACCTCGACCAAGAACAACTTTGAGTTGATGATATCAATGTACTCGAAGAAAAGAGAAACCAAGCTCTAATCTATTCGGCATTCTACCAACAAGCCCTGCACAAGTACTACGATTGTAATGTCCAACCTCGCAGTCTTGTTGTAGGTGACTTGGTTTTGAAAAAGAATTAAACCTAGTCTAATCAGAATCAACTTTCCCCCAATTGAGAAGGTCCTTATATAGTGGTCGAAGTCACATGACCAGGCTCGGTACGACTAGCAATGGAGGACGGCAGAGTTTTCTCTAATTCATAGAACATCGATCAGTTACGGAAGTTCTATGTGCAAATTTTCATACTTTCAATAAAGTTTATGTTTTCTTTGTTCATTATTGTTTAAGAAATTGGCTAACGAGTAAACTTTCACAATTCTTTCGATCACTTTTAAAAACTTGGTTTTCCTTATACTGGTCGGAGGACAGTAACATCACCTAGTCGAAGTCTTTCCTCTCGACACGTGGTCCTTCCCACTAGTAGAAGCTTGCTAGCATCGACCTGTTCCTAACTCTTGCTACCAACACAAGGAAACTAAGTTTGACAAAACGTGGTCGGATTTTTTAAGCGGGCTCTATTTCCACTATTTCCTTAGTACATTTACTTTAACTAAGCAAACAATCGGGGCTAGGATAAAGTTATAATCATGACTTTAATTCTAAGTCTTTACTCTTAATTCTTATTTTTTTACTTTGTCTTATGAGTTACTAACTAGTCAAAAAGACAATTAGTAGGAAATAAAGCTTTATACATGCACATTAAATGTTACAAATTTCTCAAGAAAGAAACCCTAGTTACACCTCTTCTACGACCATTCTTGACTAGTCTAATATTTTTATCGGTTCTCGGACTTCTTCCTCAAAGTAGTCGAAGTTGGCCTTAATTGGAAGAAAGCGAAGGTATGATATGTATATTGGTAAGCAATTGTCCACCATGTCGCTTCCTTCCAATGCAAACTTCGATCTCGATCGGAAGTTACATATCATAAACGATGAAGTGCTCACTTTGCTCATCATGATCAAGAATGGACATTTAGAATGTGACCATCTTTGATGTTGACAAAAAGAAATTTCCAAGACTTTTTGGTGAACTGGAAAAAGCAGATGGTGAATGGTGGTGGTTGGGCAAGAAAGGCAAGATTGTCATCTTCAAAGCTTGTTGCAGTATGAACTCGACTACTTTGGTGCCGTTTAAATCGTCAGAAGGCCATAAAAGAAGGAATCATGGAGTATGATTTCAATTTGTCGAAAATAGATTGCTCCATGGATTGAAGTCCTTAGGAATTTGGTGGAGAGGCCACTTAAACATATATCCAACTCTTGTATGAAATTTGCTCGATTCAAGAAGTTTGGGAGAAAGAATTCCAAGTTCTAGAAGTGCCAAAGAAAGCAAGAGTTGAAAGGAAATGAAATGACAACAAAAGTTTTTTTCTATTTTTGCTCCTTTAATGGTTATTTATAATCACCGGTTCATGATAGAATTCAAGGAGAAGCCCAGCAGCTTAAAATTCTATCGAAATTATTCCCATTGGATAAGAACATGTAGGAGCCCAATAGTTGCAATCTCTTGGAACCGCTGCTCTAACTGATTTGAATTGTAAGACACGGTTCACATTCTTTTTACGCCCACTTGGTAAACATAATTTACAAATGAAGTAAAAATACTATTCTTAACAAAGTAAACTTCTGGTCAAAATAAAGACTAGTCAAAAAAGCTTTCATTCCGACCATTAACCTATGACCTCTTTTCAAGTAAGTCATTTTCACTTGAAGCTGAGGGGAGGGGGGGGGCTAGATAAGGAGGATCTAATAATCCTCAATTAATGAAACTATTTATATGTGATACTCTTTTTTTTTTGAGAAAAGGATAACCCTGCTTTTATAGAAAGCAAATAAGAAGATACAACCGAGTTCAACCTAACAAGCAAACTAGGGATACCAGCGTCCAAAATAAAAAACAGCTAAGAGGAGCTCTCCAGCTACCACTTCTCTTACAACCAAAACACATCACAAAGCAAAAGCTAAAACACTACCAATAGCATTCACCAGATCAGCCCAACAAAACGCCAGTCATCAACCTCTTGGGAATCTGAAGCTTCTCAACCATTCCATCGACTCAGTCAGCAGCCCTTCAAGCTTCTTTCGGTTATCTTCTCGGAGAAGAATGCGCCATCGCTGCAAACACAATACAATGTTGAAAACAACTTCAAGTGGTTGTTTAGTAAAACTCTTCTTGATAGCTCCTTTGTTCTTGCATTTCCAAATCGTCCAAGCAAAGGCTACAAAACTAAATAGTCCAATATGATAATCATTAGCACCCGATCATTCAACCAACCTAGATGAAAGTCATCAAGAGACTCGGAGGTATCTTCCGCTTAAAAATCTCTCGGAAACAAGTCGGACAAATCTAACCATTAAGCATTGAAAAAAAATATGTGGTTTAGATCTTCAGGAACTCCACAAAACCAAAGAATTGTTATCACCTTTCCAATGTCTCAACACCAATCGGTCTAAAGTTTGAAGTTAGTTCAAATATAACTACCACAAGAAGATCTTGTCCTTCAAAGGAATTCTACTAAACCAAATGTTTTGCAGCTTCTTAACTTTCACCCCCCAAACATTAATTGAGTGTAAAGAGATTTGACAGAGAACTGTTTGTGTTTTTCCAAGCACCAAACAGCCCTATCACTCTCTTCATTGAGCGACACCCCTTGAATAAGCTCTTTCAACTCTCTCCAAATCACTTCCTCTTCCACCCCGAAGGTCCTAGTGAACAAGATATTCCAAATCCCATTCACCGCATAATCAAGAAGCTTAATATCGATTAAGACAAATCCTATACAATCTATGAAACCCGATATAGAAAGGACAATTACCTAACCAAACATCCTTCGAGAAAAAGATGCTTTTACCATTACCCGCATTGTAGGAAACACCCTAGTTGAAAAAATGTTTGACCTCGCAGATAGCTTTCCAAAGCGAGAACCCTTAAATCTAAAGAATCACGAAAATCCCCATGAGGAAAGTACTTAGATTTTAACAACCAAACCAAAGCTCATCTTTAGCCCCACTAATCCTCCTGACCACTTACTCAACAAGCAATCATTCATGATTCTAGTATTTAAAACCCCAAACCCCAAAATCCTTAGGTCTACAAATAGCCTCCCATCTAACCATATGGTATCTGGTTTTATCATTAGCTCCTCTCCAAAAAAATCTGGATCTAATGGTATCCATCCTCCCATGGATCTCTTTACTCAATCTGTAAAAGCCCATAGTGTACATGGGTTGGTTACTCAGCGACTATTAACCAAGACCAATCTCCCCCGAAGAAAGAAGGTTATTTTTCCAATTATCCGACTGTGGAATCAGTTTAGGCAGAATCTTCTCTCCATTTATTATTCACCTTTCTCTTGTTAATATGAATTCCTAAATAGGTGAGGGTAACTCCCAAGTTTGCAATTAAACATATTAGCAATTCTAATCTTCTGATTCTCCACCCCAATCACATAAACCTCGCTCTTATGGTAGGTGATTTTCGGCGGACATCCATTCAAAGCAATATAAAAGAAACTTGATTAAAGATATAAGTATCATCACATTCTAACATCAAAAGCAGATTATCATCGATATCTTAATGTAGACACCCTCCAACAATTAAGTGGGAAGACACCCTTTGATCAAACCATTTATTTGAGCTTTATCCACCATTCTTGCCAAAGCATCTACCACCGAGATCAAACAACATAGGAGATAATGGGTCCCCTGTCTTAGCCCCTATGGATAGCAAAGTAAGGGCCTATAGAACCATTGACATTAATGCTAACCTTACCTCCACTGAGCGAAATTTATAACCCGTCTATCCATCTATGGGAGAAGCCTTTTTCTAATCATAACATCCTTTAAAAACTCCACTCAACTTGATCATAAGCTTTTTCAAAGTCCAACTTGAGCACGATCCCTAATTTTTGTTAACTCTTAGATCATGAAGAATTTCATGAAGAAAAGCACCCATCTAAAATGTTTCTCCTTTGATAAAAGCGATCGACACACATTGATAATCTTATTTGCAATTCTCCCAAGCCAAACAACTAACAACTTGGTTATGATTTTGAAGCTCACATTAATCAGACAGATGGGCCTGAAATGTTTAATGTTGTTAGCATCTTTAATTTTTGGAATCAAAGTGACCACCCCATAATTCAATCTCTTCAAGCCCAAATTCCCCTCAAAAAAAATCTTTGACCATGTTCATGAATTGATATCTCAAGGACCCCCAAAAGGACTTGTAAAAACAAAAAGGAAACCCATCAGGGCCTGGTGCAGAATCACTAGGTAAACTTTTAATGATATCCCAAATTTCACCTTTAGAAACATTCTGCACTAATCTGTCATTATCTAACTCTAAAACCATTGATTCTGGTCCCCAAAAATTAGGCTTCAAATGAACATTTTGATTAACTTCATACCCAAAAAGACTTTTGTAAAACTTGTAAATGTGTTCTCTAATGGCCCCTTCATCAGTTAGGATCACCCCCTCCTCCTCTAGGGAGTAAATAAATTTTTTTCTTCTTCTTCCATTAGCACAACAGTGGAAGAATCTAGTATTAGCATCACCTTGGACAATCCATTTCACCTGACCTTTCTAATGCCAATCCTTTTCCTCAATCTCATAAATTCTCTCCAACTCCTCCTCAGCTTTATTTCTGCCCAACCAGTCCTCAGTACTTAGAACAGAGCTCTTAGCTTTTCTATCATACAAATTAATCTGGTCTAATACTTATTATGGATAATGGTATCCTCAACAACCATAAGAGATACCCCTTGTCGTTAGAGTCTACAATGACAAGGAAAGATTACGACCACTTTATGGTCATAAGGTCTATCTGACCACCTTATGGTCATAAGATGCGCTACAATCATCTTATGGTCGTAAGGTTTGCTACTACCAGGTTAACTCAACCACCCTATGGTCGATAAAACCCATAGACATGTGAACCTAATTGACTAGGGACTCTATACACTGCGCTTAATCACGCATGACAGTTAATAGATGTGTTGTTTGTCCCTGACATAACCGTACATTGTTCTCTTTTTCTCTAACGTAACTACATGACAAACGCGCAAGGAAGTGTCTCTTTGACAACAACCGCAGCCAAAGTCCGCATCAGCCAACCATCAAGATGTCTCCTGACGCACAGCAACTACCACCCCTTTAAGAATTATATAAAGGGTGACGTCGGTGGATAAAGAGAGATGTGAATGAATATACAAGTCATTATCCTTAGTTTTCGATGGCTTGTTTCACTCTGTAAACATAATCAATACAAGAACACAAGAGTAGGGTTATTATTCTCTCCGAAGAAGACCTGAACTTTTCTAAAAAAAACCCCTGTCTCCTATGGCATCGTCTCGATTATAGTGTCTCCAGCATTTATTTCATAAGATCGATAGTAAAACATCGACAATATTATATATGTTACTCAATTGATGGCTCATGTGATGGTATTTAATGGGATATGGAGGTTGAATCGGAGAATTATTTAATCATATGCCAATAGATTGGATGTCTCAAATTATAGTTATACTAGTAATATATGCTAAAACTATGACAACCTAGCAATCGATTATTTGGTTGCATGCAATTAATTTGTAGTACCGTGTCTTTGGTAGATGAGGCATACATGCCAAATTGATATACTTATACACTCAATTTGGATTAGTAAATGGATGATTATCAGTCGATCATTACACATATGACTAGATTGGTGGTTAACGTACATGATTAATTCAATAAAATGGACACATGTATGATTGATCAATGAGCTATTAAATGGTGAGTATGCAATCAACTTGCACTACTACAAAACAGGCTATACTGGACGCCTCATCACAGACGGTTCCTTTGGAACGGTCTGTGTTGTACTTATCACAGACGGTTCCCTTTGGAACCGTTTGTGATACGTAATTATCACAAACGGTTTGTAAATAGAACCATCTGTGATAATTCATAGACGGTTCTTAATAATAACCGTCTGTGATAATCGCATACGTCCATGAGCGGTTAATGTTAAAACCGTCAGGAATTATCACGAGCATTTCTCAATAAGAACTATCTGTGATAGTGAACACGTTAGAAACAGTTCTTAATAAGAACCGTCTGTGATATGCATCCATTATATACCCAGCTGTCCCAACAGACAGCCCTGCCCCTGGCGCCTCCACCCCCTTCCCGTTTGAGCCGCCAACCCTGCTGTCTCCTCCCCATTGTGCCACCTTAGAGAGGAGAAGGAAGGGAAGCAAGGAGGTAGGGAGGAGAAGGAAATGAGGAAGCTAAAGAGAGGAGAAGGGAAGGAGGAAGCTAGGGAGGAGAAGGAGAGGAGGAAGAAAGGGAGGAGGATCTCGCGGGATATTTACGATTTTTGTTATGAGCTCTGAAGGTAACGATCTGTAACCCTTTATATTTGCCCTAGGTTAATCGGTGATCAATTTTAGTATTTTTAGTCAATAGGAATAGTACTTGCGGTTTATTAATCTAATTTAACACTAATTTGTTACGTGCGTAGCGTAGATGGACCGAAACTGGATGTACAATGAGAACCGTGTGAGTGATAAGTACATTAATGGTGTGTGTGCTTTTAGAAGAGCCGCCGAGCAGGATATGTTGAAGAAGGGGATAAAATTTATGTGCTGTGTATGCATTGACTGCGGTAACCTGAAGATGTTTAATGACCAAATGCAGATCAAAGCACTTAATTTAAATGGGTTTGAGAAGGGTATACATGTTAGACCGATCACGGTGAAGAGCAGATTATACAAGAAGCTAATAATAACGACATCACCGAGGAAGTCAACGATATGCTTGGATGTGGTACTGCTTTTGATGAGGATAGGGCGGATGATGACAATCTGGATCGGATGCTACGCGATGCGAAGGAACTACTGAGAGAGAGAGTTTCAGAAATTTGAGGGGTTAATGGAGGACTCGAGAGAAACCTTTGTTCTCTAGTACGCAAGCTAAAATACACAAGGTTGTCATTAGTGCTTGAACTGCTGAAATTGAAGGCAAGCAATGGTTGGTTCGACAAGAGTTTCATGGCGTTGTTAGGTCTCCCAGTGGACATCCTTCCAGAGGAAAACATGTTGCCTAGCACCACCTACCAAGCGAATAAGGTTCTTTGTCCATTGGGAATGGAAATAGAAAGAATACATGCATGTCCGAACGATTGTATCCTCTACCGTAAAGAGTATGCAGACATGCATGTATGTCTCGTGTAACACCCCAACCCAGCATAGAGCCTAGGATGCTACCATACTACTCTACTGAACCAATTAATTTCAATTTATTAATAATCTTTTAGCAAAACATTCAACCATGAATGACATAATTCTAATATTCAAGAACAAGCACAATCTACAATTAATCAAGATAAATAATATCATCTATCAATTGAATATAAACGAAGCATGATTTCTTCTCTTTATCAAACAAGTCTAAGTCAAACCATCTATGCTACACCAAGGCAGCAAAAATTAAAGTAGTTACATTTAAAGCATCAAGGATCATCAAAGTTATGAGGATGATAGTATAATCCAATCAATCAATTTATCCTATCAAATAGAATTAAATTAACTCAATAACGGAGGTTTAATATCATAAATAGAACATCCACAAGCACAGATAAAACATCCACCACAAAGGATGGTCACAGTCTGAATCTAAAGGAATTATCATGAATTCGAAGTTTAGAGAAATGATCTAATTTATTTGACATGGTTTGTGTATCCGTGATGTGCATCAAGTCTACCCCTTCCCATATATGTCGCTGCCTCAAGAGGTACCTAGAAAGCACAACACAACAAGAATGAGTCAACGACTCAGCAAAGTACAATAGTAATAAAACATAACCTCATAACCAGTCCATGAGGATACCAATTCTCTTTATGAACAACAGCAATGAATCACCAATCAATCTCTTATGCTTGT
Source organism: Phyllostachys edulis (assembly GCA_036346405.1). Classification (NCBI taxonomy): domain Eukaryota; kingdom Viridiplantae; phylum Streptophyta; class Magnoliopsida; order Poales; family Poaceae; genus Phyllostachys; species Phyllostachys edulis. The sequence goes on along the minus strand of CM070550.1, from coordinate 9,395,735 downwards.
ATGCAATGCATACGTCAAGAATGCTCTTTCTTTCTTCTTTGCAATTACCGGTAATACGGAGTAGTGCATCCATCGATGCATACTCAAGCATGTGCCCTCGAGCACAGGGGACCTCATGCCACACTCCACGAGTGTGGGGACTAAACCCATCCAATGCATGGCGGGGACCTCAAAGAAACAATCCTTGGCTACCACGTAGTCAAGGTTCAAAAATAAATGTCATGATGTAAATTGAAACTCACAATTCTCAATCCATCATGAAAGCATAATGCTCAGCGATATTATCAAAACATAAAACTTCATAATTAAATCATGGCAATTAACATGAATGAAATATCGCAATTCATTATCACTGCTTGCACTTACCTCAACCGTGAGACGGAAGACAATGACGGGAAAGCTCTAGCCCCGGTGTTCACCACCACTTGGCAACCATAAATTATACTAAGTATCAACCAAACTTGCACAACATTGCAATGGAACAAAACGAAATCAATCGTTCTTAAACAAAACCCGGAAATTAACCGATATACTCCTAAAATCCAAATATGTCCAAACAGACATCTATCAAAGGAAAATCCATAACTTTTGAGTCAAAACTCCAAAAGTCATGAATCCAATTTTCCTAGAATCTACACAAGAAAAGATACAGCTTCACAGGTGACCAAAAGATCGAATTATCTCATCTAGGCCTTTGTTTTTAACCCCGAAGACCGTTTTGTCATCTTCGGTATTTCTGACTTGGGAATTTCATAACTTTTGTTTGGTGCATCCAAACCCATTGTTCTAAGACTCTATGGAAACTACAGGAAACTATATTTCTCAATAAAATTATCACCATTATCTCTACTATGCAACAAAGGTTGCAAACAGCCAAGTATTTCTCCACTGTCCACAACAGAAGGACAGATTATAGCATTAACTTCAAAAATTCATATCTTTCATTCTACCCGTACACAATTCATGAAATTTATCTTCCTAGGATCACCATAAATTTATCTAAATAACTCATGGAGATCAACTGACCAAATTCGGCCATCTCCAAACTCTAATTCATAGAACTACGTTTGTTGCCCAAATCCTGAGATTGAATAAACATCTAGATTTGTAAAATTCATAGCTAATTAACCATTCATCCAAAAATTATAAATTAATAGTTTATAGAAAGCTAACAAAATTCCCCACCTATCGTCAGGAGACCCTAAACACAGAATCTACCTAGTACTATCTCAAATTCGCATGTCAACAGATCAACAGATTAAACCGATCTACAATAGCATGCACAGAACAGCAATTGATGACGAATCGTATACGAAATATCTACTAAAACCAATGGGGAATGCAAATATACCCATGAAATCCCACTGGACTTCTATGAATTCCCCTCGCGAAGGTCACCCCCACCTTCTTCCTCTTCTTCTCCCTTCTCCTCTCTTCTTCCCTCTCCTTCCTCTTCCTTGTAGCCAAGCAAGCTGCGGAGGGAGCATCGGAGATGGTAGCAATGGGGAGGAGAAGGAGCAAGGTTGGGCTCTGGATGAGGGGCGGCGCAAGGGGGTAGGGAGGGGGCGGCAGCCAAGAGAGGAGGGAGGGAGGATTTCGGCCAAGGGGGTGGAAGAGGGGAGAGGCAGCTAGGGTTTGGAGGTGGGCACCCCCCTCTTGGCCCACTAATGGCCGGCCGAAGAGGGCTCCCTTGGCTTGGGCTAGAAGCCCAAGATCCAAATTCTTAGCAAATTCTGAATTTTGATGTAATTTCCTCTCCAAATTATATTGTTCTTTCTAATCTTTATTGCATTTACTAACAAACATTCGGGATATTACATCTCGTGTGCAAAGCATCCCAATACAAACGTAAGAATCCTGCTAAGGTGAAGCAAGGACCTCCTACTAAGGTGTTGTGGTATCTGCCTGACCTCCTACTAAGGTGTTATGGTATCTGCCTGTAATCCCACATTTGAAGCATTTATTTGCGAACCAAAAGGAGGCAAGATTGCTGCGTTGGCACTCGGAGGAGCGTAAGAAAGATGGAAAGCTAAGACAACATGCTGATTCTGCCCAGTGGAGAAACTTCGATCGGAGCTTCGAAGAGGTCGGTGCGGAACCGAGGAACATAAGGTTAGGGTTGAGTACATATGGAATGAATCCTTTCGGTAACATGTGCAGCCGACATAGCACTTGGCCCGTGAATTTATGTGTGTATAACCTTCCTCCTTGGTTGTGTATTAAGTGGAAGTACATTTTTATGTCACTACTTATCTAAGGGCAGAAGCAACCTGGGAACGATATTGATGTGTACCTAGCACCATTGCTAGAATATCTTGTGACAATGTGGAACGAAGGGGTACAAGTATGGGATGCGTAAAAATGAGAGAACTTCACTTTACGCGTTATGTTGTTCTACATCATCAATGATTTTTCTACCCTTGGTAACTTTGTCGGGTTCAATTAAAAGGATCCAAAGCCCGACCGTATTGCTTAGATGGTACCGAGTGTGTATGGTCAACAACTTCAGCATAAAACTCAGTACATGCGTCATCGTAGGTTCCTTTCTAGGATTCACCCATACCGCAAGATGAAGAAACAATTCGATGAAAATAAGGAGGACGGTTCAACTCCAAGGGCTTTTAGAGGGAAAGAGGTCTATGATATGGTTAAGGATATCATTGTTGTTCTTGGAAAGGGGCGTAAATTGAGGACCCGTCAGAAGAACATCTGGAAGAAGCAGTCAATTTTTTGGGACTTGCCTTATTGGGAGTAGTTAGAAGTTTGCCACTGCATCAATGTTATGCACGTGGAGAAGAATGTATGTGATAGCTTGATTGGTCTCTTACTGAACATTAGTGGCAACACAATGGATGGTGTCAACACAAAGCATGGCTTAGTTGATATGAACATAAGGACCAAGCTAGCACCGAAAGAGACTGATAAAGGCCGAATGTACCTTCCCCTAGCTTGCTACACTCCGTCCAAGGCCGAGAGAGCTGAACTGTGCCAGAGCTTGAATGGTGTGAAAGTTCCGTCCGGTTACTCCGCCAGCATTAAGAAACTTATTTCTATGGAAGATTTGAAATTAATTGGTATAAAATCTCATGATTGTCATGTGTTGATAACACAAATGCTTCTGTTGCAATTAGGAGTATCTTGCCAAATAAGATCAGTGGCAATCTTAAGGTCGTGTTATTTCATTAACTCAATTGCTCAAAAGGTCATCGATCGAAGGATTAGATGCTCAGTGGTCATGGTGGTGACGACTCTATATCATCTTGAGATGTATTTCCCTCTGTCGGTTTCAATATCATGGTCCATCTCATTGTTCACCTTGTGAAAGAAATAAAGATATATAGTCTGTGTTCCTACATCATATGTACCCGTTAAAGAGATACATGGGAATTCTCAAGTCCTCGTCTGGAATTGACCTCGAGGAGGGTAGCATCATCGAAGGTTATGCAGCAGAAGATGTCATTGAGTTTTATGCGTTGACTACATGGCTCGAAGTGGAACCGATAGGTGTGCCTCTATCTCGTCATGAGGGAGACTAGAGGTGTCGGGACCATCGAAGGAAAGCAATCACTCCCGATCTGGATACGTGCGCGCTCAAGCCCATTTCACGATCTTGCAACACATGACCCAAGTGTCCTTATACATCGGCGAGCACAAAGACATGGTGCAATGTAATCCGAGACGATCGGAGGTTTGGATCACGAGAGAGCACAACCGCTAGTTCAGCGAATGGTTAAAGGTGCGATTCACTCGAGAGGTCATCAAGTGATGATATCTTTGCTATGGTTGGTAAAGGGCCAAAATTTACAATTGTGACATAGCAAGTATGCGACATAAATGGGTACACATTTTATACAATAGCTCAAGATAGGAAGAGTACAGTCCAGAACAGCGGTGTCCGCATAGATGCGTTTCACGAGTAGTTCAATACCGCCGGGCCACGTGGGTTGAACTCCTACTATGGGTTCGTAAAAGAGATTTGGGAGCTCGACTATGTACTTTTCAAAATCCCCCTGTTTTGATGCCATTGGGTTAAATTTCCGCTGGGTGTGAAGGTCGACAAGTACGGCGTCACTACTATGGACCTCAAATGTGTTGGATACAAAACGAACCATTCGTGCTCGCTAAGCAAGTTGTTCAAGTTTTTTATGTAACAGACTCGGCAAATAAGAACTGCGACGTAGTTCTTCATGGAAAAAAGAAGGATTGTCGGAGTTGAGAATATCGTGGATGAGGAAGAGTACAATCAATTTAACGAGTTGCCTCCTTTTAGAGACGGCATCAGGCTCGAGAAAGAACCTTGTGAGGAAGCAAGCTATATGCGTGTCGATCATCATGAAGGGCTATATTTTAATTAAGAATTTATTCCATTGTAATTTATTCCATAACATGAGACATGATCTGTGTTTTCTACTCTTGGTTATTATTTCGCTGTCAATGTGGACTTGCCATGTGTTATGGACTTGTAATCTCTTATTTTGACGTCAATGTGGAATTGTCATGTGTTATGGATTTGTATGGCTTATAAAGGTTCATGTCTTTGTCATGCCAAATTATGGATTTCTATTATTATGAACTAGTATGCTATAGAATACTTGTTGCACATATCTCTGATTTTTTTTTTAAATTTGGCCCCGTGCTAGCCCAAGATTAATTCCTTTGCAACTCGCCTTCTGAGAGCACTCATCAACATCTTATATCTTAGCTTTATGATGATTTTTGATGCTCTAATGGTGTATGTGTTAAGCATATTGTTCTCTTTAGATGACTTGGAAGAATTATGAATACATATTATTTTGGTCATTAAATTTTGGTTGAATTATGCTGTAATGTCATTTATTTTTGATAATCCCAACTGCCAATATGGTGGTGGCATTCTTTTTTTCCCCCCCCCTTTTCCTTTTTGTACATGTTTCAAGTGTAGTTTTCTATTGTTGGTTGGTCTCTTGGTTTGAAGTGTTTACTTTCTTGGGTTTGTATCTCTTGTATCTTTTTCTTTTTTAGTGAAGAGATATTGACTTGTGTATGGCCAAGATTTTGGGCTTCTTTGGTGCCACGGACTTCATGCAGGAAAAAAGTGGTGAAGAGATGATTTTTGCTGATCGACTTGAGTTGTTTGGTTGGAAGTCTTGGAATTGATGAAAGAAAAATAGATTGGCGAGTGGATAAGATTGCTTTGTTTTGCTTAAAGTATCTAGTAGCCCTTTGTCTTATGTATCTAGTCGTCGAGAGCAATCATTAATCTTTTAAATCTTAGCTTTATGTTGATTTCTTTTGTATACATGATGATTGTATTGAGCATATTATTCTTTATGCGGGATATTATGTTTTTAGTTCATTGGTTGGGTAACTTCTATTTGGCCAAGGAAATTATCTTGAAAATACCTAATGGATATCAACTTGCAATCCATTTTATTTAAACTTTGAATTATGAAATTTTAGTTCATTGCATTTGTAACTTATATAGATAGCATGTAAGTGAGATGACGTCTGCAGTCTTCTTGGCGCCGTCATCGGCGTCGCCGAATCGTTTGGATCTCAGAGGAAAGTGGTAGTGCATAAGCAAGATGGTAAAGGAATATCGAAATTGCTGTGGGCGAATGACCATCACGGAGGTCGATTACCTCTGGGGTCCTCCGAGTCCCAAGAAATCATCGGCAAAATTCGAACAATCGTGGGATACTTGGAAGGAATAGGTCCCCATCACCACATCAAGCCGGAAGTCTCTAATGGACATAGAGAGAGGCCAACTATGGTGATATTTCAAGCTCATTCACTATCGAAATGCAGACCGGACACACGTGGAAAGGCAAAGCGTTGCTCACGATGGGACACGCATGAAGGACCTTCAAGAGAACGCTTGTCACGAAATGCGTGAACACGGGTTGGGCGCCATTCACGATGTACAAATTCTTGTCGCGGGATATATGGGGCGCCTTTGTGCGGATGAAGGCGATTGTCAAATTTCAGGAGCAAAGTCACGGTGCACAAGGCTCTCTAGGCACAAAATACTCACCCCGACAAACTTGGCACCACTAGGTACGGATAAAACCACACAGCAGACGGCGAAGGGCGAGAACGCAGCCGGCCATTTGTTGGGATCATAGGCGAGTGCACTTGAAGGCTGGTTAGGCGAGGGCATCAACCACGTCTTGGGCGGCATCATCTCTTTCACAAACCCAATGAGGCGAGAAAATGTCCCAGCGTCTGGTAAATATGTCGAACTACCTAGTTGTTAATAAGTCCATAACATCATAGTGTCTAAAATAACTTGATGGTCTCTTGCAGCTTGCATTAACTACCAAATCTTCCCAAGGCTCCTTCTTTGAAGCAGTCAGGGAGAAGGATATACTATCTACAGCCCTGGGAAACAAGGAGCACCCAAGTCACACGCGAGGCCTTGGGGTTTACATACCTTGGAGTGAGGGTTTCCCAAGCGACTCGAGGCGATATAGGAGTAGGAAGAGATCCATGGCCGAGCGAGCGGTTGGTAGAGATGCTTATTGCAAAATTTGAAGGACAGAAACCAAGATTGCAGGATCAAATGAATCAACTCTTCAACCAATCGCAGGCCGCCCCTATTATTTTGGGAGCCAGTCCTCCTCAACATCGGAGTAGCGTAGTGTCCACACAAAATTCTGAACATGGCGACGTCCAATTAACTATCGATGATATCAAGGTAATGTACATCTCTGGAATACTCCAAAGATAAACCTATAGGACGGCTTAGCTGATTGTGTATCGTTTTGTATGAGCCAGCGCCTACAAGCTCCAAGTGAAATTTGTCGAGTCCATTTCTATTGAAATTTGGCGGGGGATGGCGTATCCATGCTAGAAAGGGACGCGTTGCATAGTGCCCACCGGTGCGAGTTACACTAGGGTCAGTGGATATGGTATATGACCATTTTATGGCCGTCTCATTTGGAGATTTGCTGAACGAAGACATCAGAACACTAGGGGATGCCATGTACATTTTTATCTAGTGGCCCAAGAAGGACATCGCCCAGGACCCTGTAGTTCCGCGATCTCGGCATGACCATGCCTCTCCAACAGGACCCTCGATGACTCCACCTCATCCTTCGCTTCAGAAGGCCACCTCATCGGTTCCCGTGGAGAAGACGCCGAAGGAATAAGAAAAGCGTGTCACCGTATCGGTTCCCGATTCTTTTCACGGGAAGATGTGTAGCGGGCGAGTCGTTAAGGCCAAATCAAAATAGAAAAACATTAAGGTGCCTCCCAAGCCCGGGACATACTCCCTCGGAAGTCCGTTGGCCCTCGACACAGTATTAGCTCATGCTCTGGAATAGGTTGCTAGTCTTTGCATGTCTCGTACATGCGAAACACCAAAGAGAAGGGGTGCAATATTCGAATCACCTTCGAGATACGAAGGATCATTTCTTCCACGAATCGGGCCCGCCGTCGTGGGCTTCAACGACTTATTCGACCTATTCAACCTCAATGCCCTCGACGCCACGCTTCTACGATGCTAGACACTGTAAGTGTGTACAATCAAGTTCTACATTCGTGTAATACTGATAAATTTCATAACTCATTGCTTGTGTATAGATACATGATGAAAAATGTCCGACGATGGATAGAACCGATGGGATTCCACGACCCACACTTGGTCTCTGAGTAATGCATCACCGAAGACGCATCCTACGTCATGAAATACATAACAACGGGATTGCTTGCTCAGGGCGACAAGTACTATATACTGGTGCTTGGCGAGGATTAAAATCTATATGTATTACTTTAATATATAATAAAAGACCATACGTCTTCGTAGTCATAACCCTAAGGCTAATGACCTCCTTTGGTTGTAAGGATTCGGAGGTTACATAATGGGTACCACTGTGGGACAAGGTCATGTACCTAGTCTAATTCCAAGTATATTCTTTCTGGTGTGATGAATGGAACACGTGTTGTATACTCTATACCACCGACGTTACATAATCCTAAGACAGCGACAAACAACAACCGTGCGGTTGAGTGTCGCCTGAGATGCTCAACGGAGCGGTTGATACTTTATCAACCATCGCCTTGTTCAGGCTAGTCTGGCAACTTCTGTGAGCGTCTTCTCCGAGTAATGCGCCACCCATTCGGAAGTTATTTAAGGATGGAGCGCAGGATGAATAGAGGATCATCGGCATCACATTAGAGGATCGCCTTGCATCGATGTAGAGGCGTAACGACATTATATTCACACTACAAGTCGATTAAATAGTATAGCAAGCATCATACTCGGTGTAACTAGGATTAGTCCACCGCTTGATCGTAGGCACCCCTATAATAGCCATTTCATATCAATAAAGTAGTCCCATTCTCTCTAAGAAATATGTGTCATTTTCTCTATTTTATTTAAATAAGATCGACGACTCGATTGTCGACAAATGGCGCCGTCAGTGGGGAAGAAAGCGCAGATTTCTGAAAAATTCTTTGCTCATCAAATCCTCGCCCATTCCTCATAATCGCTCATGCGACTATGGCGGGTAGTTGGAATGGCCGGATTCGACTTGGCGGACTACTCCAACCTCGACATGGATGGATGCATCCGCATCATGCAAGAAAATGGGATGTCATCATCCCTCCTCTCTGTAGGTTCACATGTCGCGGACATCGTGAAATCTACCGAATGGATGAGGATACACCACTCGACAAGTGGCGCTTTCGGAGAAACCCGATCGTTCAGACTAGCTCAAAATATCCAAGGACCTCTCATCCGATGATCTAGTTCTTGATCTTCTGAAATAAAATAGAGGAAAATGTCACAGATTTCTTGGGAGAGAATGGGGCGCTCTTTATTGATATGGTGAGTATTATAGGGATTGCCTACAACTAGGCGGTGGACTAATCCTAGTTACTGCTTGAATATGATGCTTGCTACAATATTGAATCGGACTTAGAGCATGAATATGAAGTGATTACCTTTGCTCTAATGCCCTAATCTGATGCCATATGGCATATATCTCTTTGTCTGCGCTCCATCTTTATATAACTTTCGAAGAGGTGGCAGTTGCTCCTGGAGAAGACGTCCGTTGTGAAGTGTTGCGGCTGGTCGAAGTGGGGCGATGGTTGATAAAGTATCAATCGATTTGCAGTTGAGCATTTGTGAGACACTTAACGTCGCGTGGTATGGAGAATACAGTATGTATTCCATTCATCACACGGTAAAGAATATACTTGGAATTAGATCCGGATACCAGTTCATAAATACGAGCAGCTACCTGGTCAGAGACTAGGTATAGGACCTTGTTCGACAAGGGTACCCATTGTGTAACCTCTGCAATCCTTACGACCAGTGAGGTCGTTAGCCTTAGGGGTTATGATCATGAAGACTTATGGTCCTTTATTATGTATTAAAGTTATACATAGAGATTTTAATCCTCATCAGCTAGCCCCCGAACTTTAATTGAATTGGTTGTGTGAACACCTTCTTCCGATGAAGTCGTATCGGGCAGACCCTCATTTAATGTCATGACATACGAGGTAGTCTGTATTCATTTTAAAGTTGTGAACCTGCCTTGGGAATCAAAGAGTTTTTCTGTCCGTTGGACAAAAAGGTTTTGTCCGTTGGACTTTAGATAACTCCCGATTGCGGTTAAAGATCTGAAGCTATAAAATCCCCATTGCTAGGCTCTAGAGCTTTCACGCTTTCATATCTTCCCTCAATTCTCTTCAGTTTCTTGCCAAGAATTCTTTCAGAGCCTCGACTTTCTTTTCTCTGAAAGTTTTCTCAGACCACTATTTACTTCCTTACAAGATGCCACCATGTCGGACCAAATCACCAAGTGGGTGGCTTGGATCTGGCGAGAGGAAGCTTGAGGCGTTTGAAGGAATCGAGAATGTACGGACAAGAATTTGATCAAGTGGAGGTCGTGGTGGAGAACACTTTTAAGTAGTGAGGATGGAGAAATCCTATTTCTTCGCCTACATCAAGTGTGGGCTAAAATTTTGCAGTACACAAATTCCTCTCCCAAGTTTTGGAGTACTCTGAGGTAGAATGGTGAATTTGGCTCAAACTCCATCGCTAACATCGGTATTTTCACCTATCTGTGCGGGCGTGCACAGGAGTCACGACCAAATTTGAAACTCTTGAGTACTTTTACAGGATGGCAATGTCGGGAGATCCTGGCGAGTCCCGAGAATGCACTCTCGCCTTGGCGGCAGGAAGCCGATGAGTACATCCCAATGTACTCGAAATCCTCGTGGTCATCATGGAAAAAAATTGGTTTTACATGGCGGTCCGCGAAAAACAACGACCTCTACTTTGTCGAAAATAGAGTGACGAGAATGTAAAGTGGTGGGAGGCAAGTGGAGAAAAAAGGAATGGTCGGATGATGTGTGGAGGCCATCCAAGACCTAAGGAGAAAGGGCCTGACTTCCTGGCACGTGGTGAGGGATTTCACCATACGCCCAATTAGTCCTCTAAAGCTTTAAGACTATTCCCTACTCACGGTACATTGGTTGGGATGAAGCAATCAAGGACTCAAGGGATGGTAAGTCTTTAAAGGTGCTCCGACCAGTATAGCTTATCAGTAAGTTATCATATAATCTTGAAATCTCTTTTGTCTCTCTCTCTTTTTTTTTGAAGTCCTTTCCCCTGACAAGGTCAAAGAGCAGATCAAAATGATCTGCACCGGGGAGCCTGATGATAAGGCTACATTTCCCGGTATTTTGGCGATCATTTCTGATGAAGAGAAACTGTGGAGACTTAAGGTATATAACCAATTTCTTCATATTTTATATATCCTCTAATTTGTTTCTAAGTTTGCTCTTAATTTGTAGGCGTCGGATGAAGGCTATACACTCTGGTGAGGATCATAATCTCTGAGTGGTTCCAACCGATTCTACCCGAGGCCATGGAAGAAGATGATCTTCCTAAGGTAAAAGAGCACTTGACGAAAGATATATATTTAGGTGGAAAATTTCATGACATAATCAAATTTGATTTTTGACTTTGGTGGAAGAGATGGAAGGCGCGAGAATAAAGGCTGCGGGGCTATGAGATCCCAAAGTGGTCGTTCATGACACGGCGGTTATTACTAAAACAAGCGCTCACGGAGATCGATGAAAACACTTCTTCCAACACGATGGTCAAGAATGCTATTCTCGACCATTGGTCAAGAATATTGCATCGACCTCATGTTGGAGAATGTGAGGATACAACCCGACTCTGCCGGTTTAGAACCCGTGAAATTGGTTGAGAAGAAGAGGAAAGCGGCGCTACGAATTTAATCCGGTAGCGTTTTAAGGTCAAAACCAAAAAAATTGACCACGTACGTACAAATGAAATAGTCATATGAGTGCATACCTTTAAAAGTCTTTGACAATTGAATTGTTGAGCTTCCTTTCTCCTTTTTGTATAGATCTTCTAATGTTCCAGTCGTCTCCGACCAGAATATTCCTGAGGATCAAACTATCGAGGAAGTCCTCGTCCAGAACCCTTCTCAAGCTAAAGTTCCTGAGGACAAGGTAGTCAAGAAAGCCCCCGAGCAGGCGTCGGTGCCAGCGCTTGTTCAGGATCCAGTAGTGATTCTAACTCCATCTGCGGAGGTAGATGTCCCTAAAGGCCCTCAACAGGTTCCGACCCCTGTTGGTACTTCCTCTCAATCTAACAAGTTCCCTTTTTGCCCTCGATTTATAAAGGATAAAGAGCTTGACGAGGTTTGGGGAAAGATATCGGATTTGTCATGCTTGAGGCGGGTCTGATACAATTTTTGCGAATATAATGGCGTGGTAATTAGGGTAAGTATCTATGACCAGTTTTATAGTTTCCCCTATTAAATTTTATCAGAAAATTTAAAGAAGAATGCTATTTGTGTAGCACATGGTCGAGAATTTTGCTATGGTTAGAGGACTGACCTAGCGAATAAAGAATCTGGAGAAAAAACGTTCTGAATTAAAAAGTAAGGACTTTCTTCTTAACTTGTCTTCTTCTTTGCTAGCTTGTTCTTCTTCTGTTAATTAATTATTCTCCCTTATCATATTTGATAGATTTGGAGAAAATAAAAGTAGAAGTCGTGGCAAAAGAAGCCAGAATAACCAAGCTTGAAGAAGAATGCCAAGCCAAGGATCAATCAATCGCATACGTGATGACCATGCAGAAGGAAGTCATTGGGAATTTTGAAAAGAGGATTGAAGGTAACCAATCGTAAACTTGACCAGTATATCATTTATTCTAATCATGCTTACTCACCACTTCTTTTACTCATGCAGAGAAAAATCAAGCACTAAATAAATTTAAAAAAGCTTTAGAGTTTGAGCAAGACAATGAGGTAGCTCTTGTGCAAAATCTTGATGAAAAACTCTTTGCACTTAACAAGATGATCTTTGATATGGGATCAAGATCGAGTCTACCTACCTTAAGAAATCAGCGGAGAAGATGGACTACTTGGGCCAACTTCTAGAAGATCCCAAGGTTACGCTCAAAACTACTCGAAAAATTACGCCCAAGCGATGAAAGAAGATGTGGCGATGGAGTTAGTTTTGCTTTGGCAAAATCGAAGGCTTCAAACCTCTCCATCAATCTCCAAGCCGTTGAAGAGAATTCAAGCGCTTGCTGAAGATGCAAACAAGTTTCTCGAGAAGTAAAGCCTCTTGGAGACAAGGTTGCAGAAGAAATAGAGGTCGGATCTCCGTCAAGCAGCAATTAGTCTGAAGATATCGAGGAGTAGACAATTGTAATATAACAATTATGACATGTGTAAAACTTACCTTTCTGTCTTCAACAAGTCTTTTATTTATCCTGTTGACTTATGAAGTTCTCATATATTCTCTAGCCCCCGACTACTTTATAGTAGAAGGTCCTTACTAAATAAGCGATAAGCCAAGGCGGAGAACTAAAGTCATAACCATTGCTTGAAGGCATATCTTGATTATATGATAAAAACTAATCATAATAATACTAGGAAACCAATTTGGTCAGAACCAGTGTATGATTTCGACTAGTTATAGATCCGTTTATCATAATCAAAGTACCAAACAAAATATTATATGGTGGGATGAAAAAGACTTGCTTTGATAAGAAAAATATGCAAGAATATATGCAATAAGCGATAAGTTATCTTATTTATATATAGTATCCAAAACTGGTCGGAAGAAGCTGCTAGGCGAAGACATGAAAAACATTTCACAAAACATGCTCGGGGCTCAAGTCCATTAGCAACGAGGATCGTAGGAAAAAGAACAAGTCGCTTGGAAGCTCCTTCAGTGGGCAAGACTATGTGCGGAAAAGGAGAGACTTGACTAGGAGGCTTTAATAAGCGAGAGTAGAACATAATCTTGAAATGAAGAAATATAGTCTCCACAATCTTAAGCACATGAGTCACTACATGAAGTTATTTGTGTTATGTTCTAGTTACTCATATATTTCTTTGAAAAAAGAGTGTGGTTGCGCGTGGGAATTATTAATGTAATGATCACGACTAGGATTGATACATCATGTGACTTAGAAGTCGTTGCCAAAGAGTAACAAAGATCCTTGGAAAGGATGTCGGAGAGAAAGAGGTCTTCTCGACCAACTTAAACAACAATAGTGCGACTAGAGTATAGATGCGGATATATAAACAATATCACTCGTTGAAAGAAAATAAAGGAATAACTAATCTTTACTAAAATTGAAAAAATGTAAAACATAATTAAACAAAAACTTACGTAGTTGGTCAATGTTTCAAGAATTAGACAAAACACGCCCATCAAACATGGCTAGTCGTCTTGAACCTAGTCGGGTGACTTGACCACAATGTAAGACCTTCCCAGCCAGGAAAACTTGTTGCGATTTGCTTGGTTGAATTTTTCTAGAACGAGATCACCTCTGTGAGGCTGAGGTTGCACCTCACGGTATGGTACCTTCGCATGGCTTGTTGGTAGGCTACCGATCGTATCAAGGCTTGGTTTAAATCATTCTTCAAGGAAATTGATGTTGTCAAGTCGTCTTGCATTCTAATCATTTTGTTGAAACAATCGGTTGGAGCAAAGCCAAGTTTTAGTTCTAGAAAGCATGGCTTGACACCATAAACCAAGAAGAATGGCGTTTCACCGGTCGTCTGTTGATCGTGGTTCAAGCGGCCCATATCTTGAAGGAAGTTCTTGAACCCAAGCTCGACCATTTTATTAGCGGTGAATACTCGGCGTTTAATCCCGCATTATGATACCATTGGCTCGCTCAACTACTCTGCGGATAAACAGCGAAGCAAAATGTATCTTGATACCAAGGTCTTCATAAAATTCTTGGAATTAATGACTTGGCTGGTGCAGATTATCTGTGATTATCTGTTGGGTACACCGTCGTGTGATCACATTTTTTGTGAAAACCTCTTAGCGACCTCACTTGTTGTTTTAACAACGAGGCTCGGCTCGATCCATTTTGTGAACGCGTCAATCATGACCAAAAGAATTGAAGCCCGGTGCTCTTAGGAAAGGTCGAATGTCCGATCCCAGGTTGCAAAAGGCCAAGAAAGAGAATAGCTTGCAAAGCTTGTGCTTGGTGATGTACTTATCGGCTATGAAATTGACATTATCGCGCCGTCCGACCTTTTTGCATCATGAAGGCGGTTGGCCAATAGTATCCTTGCATGAAGGCTTTATCGATCGGTGTTTGTAGGAATGATGTGCTCTACAAACTCCTTCATTACTTTCGGTTAGCAATTTAATGTCATTCATTTGAGATATGCATCTCATCAACACTCAGTGAGATCCTCGTTTATACAAGGTACTTTCGATTAGAGTGTATGATTTGGCTTTTCGAGCTATCGATCGACCTCTACATCATCTTACGAAATTTTGTCATCTTTGAAGATAAGATCGACGTCATCCAATCTCTACCTTGATCGTGACAGCGCCAACCATCAACAACCTGTGGAGCATCCATATTCTCGGGATCGGTTTATGCGACTGTAGAAACATATATGTCCTCGGAAAGCTCAACCAGGGTGAATCGAGGTGCTCGAGGAAAACTCGAGGCGGGATGGGTGGCTTGGTGGAGGCTATCCGTACCAAGCGAGTGCGCTGAAAGTTTTCCTTTCTACGAATGTGTTGGATCTGAAAACCGAAGAAATGCTTTTCGAGTTTCTGTACTTCCGCTAGATAAGATGACATCTTGGTACTTGAGCATTGATACTCTTTCCCGACTTGATTCACTACTAGTTGAAAATCGCCTTTCACTAATGTCTGTGAATCAGGAGCAGTTTCGAAATCTGCCGATAAACCTTCATATTTTGTCACATTGTTTGTAGCTGGAAAATTTAACTGGATGGCGTACTTGATGTGTTCGCCACTTGATGAGGGATATCAAGACAACTCGACCCCGAGCCCTTGAGCATCAAGGAGCCGTCAAAATACATTATACGCTTTCGTCGTGGTGTTACGTACTCGGGCCCTTGGGTGGGTTACGATGAGGACATCACTCGTTCGGATACCGCTACACAACATCCTCGAGATCCGGTCGGTCCTATGACAAGAGCTCGAGCACGTCACTTAAATTATGAGGTGAGCTTCGTTTCTAGGTGCTAATAATTTATCTATCGAGAATGGTATGCTACCTAATAATTGTGATCTTACGCTACTTAGGAATAATGGGGAGGATCCAAACCAAGTTCCCAAGGTCTCGACCAGTGTACCCGCTCTGACGGATCTGCGGATCTCGACCGAGTCTTAAACCCTACGACCGATCCTCGACTCTCTGATCGATCCTCGACCGGGCCCACGACCGATGGCGACCACGTTGGGTGTTAGTGAGACATGGAAATAAGGTCTTTGTGTCACCGTTTTGGGCCTAATAAGGCCTTGTAAGCGTGTCGAGGTCAAAGCCCAAGATGTGCATGCGGCATAGCACAACCCTAGGTCGACCTCCTCCGTTCCCCTATATATGTGCGATGGCCGCCCTTTGTTTAGGGTGGGTTTTTCTTAGATTATACGCCACTTTGCGGTTTAGCGCTTGTTCGGTTTGAGAACCCCACTTGCGAACTTCATCCATATTACAATATATTTGATTGCATCTCTTGTGTTCTTGTGAGTTGCCGATTGCTGCGAGGAACCATAACCCTCGTGGTAAGGTCGATCGCGTGCAAGCGTGGTTGATAACGACGATCGTGCGGGTGTAGCGAATGCGAGGTGAAGATCTGCTGGTCGGAAGCCTCAAAGCGTCAACGTCCTTCTGACAGGCTCATCGAACCTATCGGAAGATCGGACCACGTGATTCATCAAGTGGTATCGAGCACCGGGTTGCCCGTTAGGTAATCTCATTTATCCTTTTGTTAGTTGTTTTCCATCACCTAGAGTCGAAAAATTACCCACAAAAAGTTTTAGATCTTAGTTCTTCATTGCCCAAACCTCTTTGTGCCTTCGCGATTGTGATTTCAGTTTTCGCGTTGTTGAATTTGAGTCCATCGTCGGTGTCTTTGTTCTTTGGTCTAGTCGCGTGATCTAGTTTCTAGCGTCGAGTCTTTCTTTGTTTTAGTCATCGTGTATCTCGGCTTGCCCTTGGTTTGCATCCGTTGTTTTATGCTGCTATAGCGAGAGATCGTGTCATCACCCTCATCAGACCACATGCTCGGTTTGACCCCCCCACTTCGTGTTCGACCACTAGTCGGATTGGCCACCTCCTCGGGTTCGACCACCCGGTCGGATTCGACCACCACCTCGTGTTCGACCACCTATTGGAGTTCGACCACCTACTCGAGTTCAACCATCTCCTCGTGTTCAACCACCCGGTCGGATTCGACCACCACCTCGTGTTCGACCACCCGATCGGATTGACCACCACCTCGTGTTCGACCACCTCTTGAGTTCGACCACCTCCTTAGATCCGACCCCTACCCGTTCGACCACCTAGCCAAAGTTCTTTTTATTACCTTTATACCCTGCTCTCGAGAAAAAGTTTGTGACCTATATATATCCGTAGACCGAGAGGGTTTTTAAGAGTTGTGAGTCAAGGTCTACTTAAAAAA
Source organism: Phyllostachys edulis (assembly GCA_036346405.1). NCBI lineage: Eukaryota > Viridiplantae > Streptophyta > Magnoliopsida > Poales > Poaceae > Phyllostachys > Phyllostachys edulis. The sequence continues at coordinate 9,378,789 of CM070550.1, read as the reverse complement.
AAAAAAAAAAGGAGAACCCTAGGTAGGGTTTGGTAGTCAAAAAAGAAGAAAAGCGAAAAAAAAAAAGAAAAGACCACTCCCGGTTGGCTCACGACCACCCTCGGTTGGTTTCGACCACCCTCGGTTGGTCCCGACCACCACAGGAAAATCGGTTGCTTTGTGAATTTTGTTCCTTGAGCTTGTATCTACCTAATTTTCGACTTGCTTGAGCTAGTTCTAGGAGCAGCTTTTGGGCGACAAGCGTGGCGAAATCTAGTGGAATTTGATTCAGCTTTGCTAATCTGTTTTCATTCTTGCTATTCCTTGCTACAAAATTTTGCTGTCAGAGCTCCACATACTTAGGCCCTCAGTTTGGGTCCTCGCATTACGCCATCCTTGTGATCGTACATCCCTTCTCAGATCATACCTGCTTTGCAATTGGTAAGAAATTCATAAGAGCTTGGTAAGACACTTGAGTGTGTGATCCCTTCCACCACCTAGTAGTTGATAGGGATAATATCTTTGTGTTGTCTTTTGTCTTCTACTAACCATGGCGGTGAGGTTGGATCGCAAGAGTGTGTTTTGAGGAAGAGCTCACGAGGGTGTTGGATGAGCACCGCCATGCTATTAATGGCGACATTGATAGGAAGTTTGCGAAACAACGGCTACTGCTGCGACAACTCAATGATAGTATCGCAATGCTCAACTTGCGCATTGATGGTTTGGCCAATCAACCATCGAACAATGGGCGTGTGGGTCCTCATGGTGCAGCCCATGACCATGAGGTTTGACAATGAAAATGAGATGCCCAACCACGATGCCTTTGATGCGCGACAATGGCACGGTTGAACTTCAGCAAATCAAGGTATGAGGGTAATAGCAGCTCGACAACATAATGCGTGTTAATGATGATCCATATGCTAAAGTCAAGTTCACTATACCATCTTTTGTGGGTGCTTATGATGCTGAAATGTATCTAGATTGGGAGTTGACGGTAGAAACGAAATTTAATGCTCACTTAGTTCACGAAGTGCATAGAGTTGACAAGCCACAAGTGAATTTAAAAACATCGCCATCATTTGGTGGAATAGAGTATGTCTTGATGGATTAGCGCCTACTACTTGGGATGCTTTAAAGGTTGCTATCGTAATATGATTTGTTCCACCTTCTTTTAAGCGTGACACCTTAGAAATTGCAGCGCTTAAACCAAGGCAATAGATCCGTAGAAGAATATTATCGGGAGCTCTGATTAGTATGTTGCGTTGTAATGTTATTGAGGATGAAGAGGCTGCGATGGCGCGTTTTTATGGAGGATTAACACGTGAAATTCGGGACATAGTTGATTACAAAGACTATAATAGTGTCCTAGATTGTTTCAACTTGCATGTTTGGCGAGAAAAGAATTGCGAGGGCGACAACGAGGCCAAGGAACAATTTTGGAAGCACGTCTACACAAGAACAACACGAGTCAAGTTAAAAGCAGTCCACACCGGCTGCAGATCTGCTGCCCCTCCTCGGTAGAAGCGCGTTCAGTGACACCTCAGAACACCATCACATGCACCGGGTAAGCAAATCTACTAGTGTGCATGCCGTTAAAAGTTCTTCTTCGGTTGCTTCCACAGGCGTCTGTTGGGATTATTGCCACGTTGCAGGGAATGGGCCCGTCATGAGGGCGCCCAAGTCGTGACATACCTTGCCCTTTGCGGCGGAGGTTATGTAAGTGCTAGTGATATTGAGGATGAATATGTACTTGCGGCTAACATTGCGGGTGGAGGAGTAAAGCAGAGCGGTGATCTTGATGATGTGGAGGAACAAGTAGGCTGCTTTGTTGACAGGGAACCATATGAGCCTTGTTGCTGAGTCTTTGGCGCACAAGTGGAGAGAAGAGCAAAATCAGCGGCACAACTTGTTTCAAACCAGATTTCTCGTGAAGGAGAGCTGCAGAGTAATCATTGATGGGGGCTGCAATAACCTTGCAAGTTACGAGATGGTCAAGAAGCTTGGCTTGCCTGCACTACACCCACATCCTACTACATCCAATGGTTCAATTAGGTGTGGTAAGTTAAAAGGTAACCCAAGTTGTGAGGTGCAATTTTCAATTTGGTAATTACAAAGATAGTACTGACTTTGATGTAGTGCCTATGCAAGCATGCTCTTTGTTGCTCGGTAGGCCTTGGATATATGATAATGATGTTTTGCACCATGGTAGAGCTAATACCTACTCATTCTCACATAGGGGTAAGAAGATTAAGTTGTTGCCTTTGACACCGTTTGAAATTGTGAGAGATGAAGTAGAGCGTGCTAAAAATGAAAAAAACACCAATGAACATGAATCTGAAAATCAGCAAGTAGCAAAGCGTGTTTTCCACCTAAAGGGGAGAAGTGGCGCCTAGTTCTAAGTCAGGGAATAAAATTGAAGGGGTGTGTTATGCTTGCCACTAAATCTGAACTTGCTGAAATTTGTGATAATGACCTGCCATGCTATGTTTTGATATGCAAAGATGCTTTATTTTCACTTGAGGATATATCTAGCTCTTTGCCTCCTACATTGCTAACCTTTTGCGGAGTATGTGGATGTATTTCGGTGAGATACCCCAGGATTACCACCTATTAGAGGATAGAGCATCAAATTGATTTGATTCGGGGCGACTTTGTAAACCGTCTTTGCATGAGGACTAAGGAAATTCAGCGACAAGTCCAAGATCTTTTGGACCGTGGAGTACGTCTGAAAAAGCCTTAGTCCTTGTGTTGTTCTGTTCTTTTGGTTCCTAAGAAAGATGGTAGTTGGCGTATGTGTGTTGATTGTAGAGCCATTAATAATATTACCATAAGGTATCGTCATCCTATTCCTAGGCTAGGCGACATGCTTGATGAGTTGAGTGGTTCTATTATTTTCACAAAGATTGACTTGCGGAGTGGTTACCACGAGTTAGAATGAAATTGGGAGATGAATGGAAGCGCTTTTAAAACTAAGTTAGGACTATATGGTGGTTAGTGATGCCTTTTGGTCTAACTAATGCACCTAGCACTTTTATCACGATTGATGAGCGAGGTTTCGTCCTTTCATTGGAAAATTTGTGGTGGTTTATTTTGATGATATCTTGATTTATAGCAAGTCACATGAGCTACACTTGAATCATATCGTGCTGTTTTTAATGCTTTGAGAGATGCGTTTGTTTGGTAACCTCGAAGTGCACCTTTTGCCCCGATCGAGTTGCGTTTCTTGGTTATGTTGTGACACCACGGGGAATTGAGGTGGATGAGGCAAAGATTGCAGCCATCCAAAGTTGGCGACACCTACCACTTGTGACCGCGGTGCGGAGTTTCCACGGCCTTCTTTGGATTCTCACGGCGTTTTGTGCGGGATTTCAGCACCTTAGCGCACCATTGAATGAATTGACAAAGAAAGGTGCCTTTCAATGGGGACCTGCACAAGAAGGCATTCAACTTATTGAAGAGAAGCTCACCACTGCACCCTACTCCAACTCCACGATTTTGGTAAGACTTTTGAGATTGAATGTGGCCTAAGCGGGATTGGGATAGGTGGTGTATTGATTCAAGAAGGTAAGCCGGTTGCATATTTGGTGAGAAATTAAATGGGCCTAGTCTGAATTATTCTACCTATGATAAAAATTGTATGCTTTAGTTAGTTGTGCTTCAAACTTGGCAACATTATCTATGGCCCAAAAATTTGTTATACATTAGATCATGAATCGCTAAAACATATTAGAAGTCAAGCTAAACTGAATAAGCGACATGCTAATTGGGTAGAATTTATTGAGTCGTTTCCATATGTCATAAAGCATAAGAAAGGTAAGGACAATGTGATTGCCGATCGCTTTCTAGGCGTTATACCATGTTATCTCAACTTGATCATAAGATTTTTGGTTTGGAGACCATTAAAGATTTATATGCTATTGATTTGGACTTTAAAGAAGTGCTTGAACATTGTAAGGAGGAAAACATGGAATAAATATGTCTTTGATTGATGGTTTGGTCTATCGTGCTAACAAGCTATGCGTTCGGCTAGCTCAGTTAAGTCTTTTGTTGTTGCGGGAGGCGCATGGAGGAGGTTTGATGGCGCATTTTGGAGCAAAAGAGAGCTGAAGATGTCTGGCATACTTCTTTTGGCCAAAGATGAAGCGATGATGTCGGCCTTCGTGGCTCATTGCACTACATGCAACAAAGCTAAGTCCGTCTCAATCCACATGGACTTTATATGCCTCTTCCTATTCCTAAGCGCCCTTGGGAGGATATTTCTATGGATTTTGTTTTAGGGTTGCCTAGGACAAAGAGGGAGACGATATATTTGTAGTAGTGGATCGGTTTTCTAAAATGGCCCATTTTATACCTTGTCACAAGCGATGATGCCACAAACATAGCTGATTTGTTTTTGAGAAATCATTAAGCTTACATGGAGTGCCCAATACAATTGTCTCGGATCGCGATCGAAGTTTTGAGCCACTTTTGGAATCACTTTGGAACAAATTGGGGACAAAGCTACTATTTTCTACTCGTGCCATCCCCAAGCGATGGACAAGCAGGTTGTCAACCGCCGTTATCCACCATGTTGCGGGCTGTTTTAAAGAAGAATTTGAAGATGTGGGAAGAGTGTTTACCGCATATTGAGTTTGCTTACAACAGTCGGTACACTCTACCACCAAGGTAAGTCCATTTGGGTAGTGTATGGTTTTAACCCCATGCTCCTATTGATTTACTACCTTTGCCTACCTCTGAAAAAATTAATTTAGATGCTAAGAAGCGTCTGAATTTGTTCTTAAGTTGCATGAAACAACTAAAGAGAATATAGGCGTATATTTGAAAAGTATAGAGTTCTTTGGAAGTAAAGGTAGAAAAGAAATAAAATTTGAACCGGTGATTTAGTTTGGGTGCATTTGAGAAAGGATAGGTTTCGAGAATTAAGAAAATCAAAGTTGATGCCTAGAGTGATGGACCATTTAAGATAATTGCAAAGATAAATGACAATGCATATCAATTGGAGCTACTGCTGATTTTGGGGTTAGCCCTACATTTAACATTTCAGATTTGAAGCCATCGTGGGGAAAGAAGATGACCTTGAGTCGGGGCGACTCCAATTCAAGAGGGGAGGATGATGAGGACATCACTCGTTCGGATACCGCACTACACAACATCCTCCGGATCCAGTTCGGTCTATGACAAGAGCTCGAGCACGTCACTTAAATTATGAGGTGAGCTCGTTTCTAGGTGCTAATAATTTATCTATCGCGAATGGTATGCTACCTAATAATTGTGATCTTACGCTACTTAGGAATAATGGGAGGATCCAAGCCAAGTTCCCAAGGTCTCGCCGAGGTGTACCCACTCTGACCCGATCTGCGGATCTCTGACCAGAGTCTTAAACCCTGACCCGATCCTCGACTCCTCGATCGATCCTCGACCGGGCCCACGACCCGTGGCGACCACGTTGGGTGTTAGTCGAGAACATGGAAATAAGGTCTTTGTGTCACCGTTTTGGGCCTAATAAGGCCTTATGGCGTGTCGAGGTCAAAGCCCAAGATGTGCATGCATGTAGCACAACCTAGGTCGACCTCCTCGTATTCCCCTATATATATGCGATAGCCGCCCTTTGTTTAGGGTGGGTTTTTCTTAGATTATACGCCACTTTGCGGTTTAGCCGCTATTCGGTTTGAGAACCCGCTTGTGAACTTCATCCATATTGCAATATATTTCAGATTGCATCTTGTGTTCTTGTGAGTTGCCCGATTGCTGCGGGAACCATAACCCTCGTGGTAAGGTCGATCGGCGTGCAAGCGTGGTTGATAACGGCGATCGTGCGGGTGTAGCGAATTGCGAGGTGAAATCTGGTCGGAAGCCTCAAAGCGTCAGCGTCCTCTGACGAAACAAATCGAACCTATCGGAAGATCGGGCCCGTGATTCATCGAGTTGAGGTTTGTGTGATTAACCTTACATAAAATTATTAGAGGTTTTATATGCAGCATTTTTCTCCAAAAATTCTGCAAGGTTAAATTCTAGGGTTTGACCAATTGAAAAATTGGTTTGACTTGCCTCAAAAATTATCAAATAATTTCTAAAAATTATGAATTCTTTCAGAGGGTCACAAGGCATCTCTAGAACCAAGGAAATTTATTTCCAAGGTTGGCACAAGATTTGTGTCAAAGTTGAATAAGGGTTTGACTTTAGTGAGCAGGAGATTTGTGTTTTTGATTCACAACTCTTGACAAAATTATAGAAAGAGTTCAAGAGTTTCAAGATATGAGAAAAGTTTTAATTTCTACACATTTAATTACATTTGAAACAAACACCCATATTAAGTTACATTTGAAACACAAACCTGGTTTGGTTACATTTGGAACACAACCTATATTTGGGATGTTACATGCGTGCAACCACATGTCCATTATGGGGTTGGACGAGTGTAATAATTAGGGATGCTTGATTGGTTCTGTTGTGGTTGGGAATGGCGCAGAGGGGCGGATTAGGCGAATCCTTAGCGGCGAAGCGGGTGAGCGGACCTTTGTAAAAACAGGTGGTAGTCTCTCCTTGATTCACATGTCAAGGTAGCGTGTGAAATATCAATATTGCCTCTTGTGAGTAAAGATGTACACCTCTGAGTAAATCTATTGAATAGTGGCGTCCTCGGTTATGGACATGCGGAGATTTGAGCGAGGGTAGACTTTATAAAATTGTGTCCTTAGCGCCTGCGAGAGCCGTGGCTTTGCCTCGAAGAGACAGCCAGCTCGGAGGGTCATGGTTGGCTCGAGTTGTGGTCTAGGGGCTGGTTGTGGAGCTACTGGAGTGGGTACTCAGTGGTCTTCAGGAGTGAGTGGGTGCTCACGACCTCCTTTAAAATAAATGTATTTATGTATTATTGTTTTAACTTGAACCTTGCAATCTATTAAATGTATTTTCAATAAATATTGCTTTACGTAAACTAACCTTCTGACTCTCAATTGTCAAGCCATGCATAAATATTATTTGCATACATTTTCCCCGGACTTCTTGAGTACATTCAAAGTACTCATGGCTTGTGCCCTCTGTTTAATCGAGAAGAGGAAGGTGATCCAGAAGTCTTGTGCTCTTTGATGGGGACCTCTTTTGAAGACCTTGCGCATAGGAGCGTCCTCCCTCGATAGCTTCGGGCTTGCCAATTGGCCTTCAAGTATTTATGTTTCTCTGCGGGTTCTCTCGAGTTGTATGCATGAGACAACCTTGTAAAACCTTGACCTTAAGGTCTTTTGCTAATAATATGTGTTAATTTATGCACTTCATCTTTTGTGCGTGTGGTATGGAATTGATTACACCAATTGTTGAGCCTATGAGCTATGTGTCGATCACAGGACTAGCTCATGGTGCAGGTGGGATCTCGGGTGGTCTTGGAGGACCTCGGGTGGACCTTAGTCCTCTTGGAGGTCCTAGAGACCTCTTGGTGATCTGGGGAGACCTCCTCGAGTGGTCTTGGAGGACCTCCTAGACCTCAGTGGTCTGTCGGATCCTGGGAGGTCTTGGGAGATCTCTCGGGGAGCTCGAGGCAGTCCTCACAATCAACTAAGACATGTATGCATCTTGAACTACATCGAAAAAATAGTTGTCGGTAAAACCGGTATAGCGCAAGTATAAGCTGCAGGTACCACCACCTTGCGATATAGCGCACATGAAGTGTGGTACTACCTGATGATGTAGTTCGATCTTTAGTTAGCGATGCGTTATTTCTAGAAGCATGTTTTTGAGTTTTCCTCCTTTGGAAATGGATTATCTTTGGTAGAAAGGCGGTACTACCATCGGGTAATACCAGCCCATGAGAGTGTGTAGTCTGCTTTTGAAAAATAACGACTAGTTGAAGCATTTAATGAACCCCATATGATCATGGAACAATAGGTGCGGTAATGCGGTCGATCAATGGAGATAATCTTGCACCTCTTGATTTTTAGGGAATTTCTTCAAGCATGCGTTTTTGTGGTTGGGGCTATAAATACCTACTTGACACAAGCGGTGTGCCACGACCTCATTGAATACATTAGAGCCATTGATGCACTCTCTACTACTCATTTGCTCATATTTCACATTTTGAGCGATTGAGAACATTAATACATCATTTGTTGATATCTTTGGCATGATAACCTTCAAGCAAGGGCTATGGTTTATTATTCTTGGTGTTTGCCGACACCTAGATGGCATGGAGGTGTTCGATGCAGTGATCTTCTTAAGAAGCTTGAGAAGGCGGCGTGTTGTGAGTGGTTTAGGCGCTTACCATCTCGGTGGAGGAAAAAGCAACCCGAGTGGATCGAGGTGTTGGTTCAAATGTGAGCGGTCCAATTCATTTGGGCTTACCTCGAAAGTGTTGGCTTAATTAGTGGAACTGTCCAATTCGTTTGGGCTTACTTCAGCGTGGATTCACGGGAGACGGCAAGTCTCCGAACACCATAGTAAAATATCATTCGTCATTGTGGTTTTTCTCTTGTGATTTACTTTTGCAATTTACATTCTTAGAATTAAATTGATTGCATATCAAACTAAATTGCAAACCTTGAGTTAGACTTATGGTGTTGGTGCACTTAAGAAACTAGAATATTTAGGTTCTAATTGTGCAAAACCAAATTGGCTTTTTGCATTTAATCAGTTTTAGCCTTAAAACTATTCAACCCCCCTCTAGTCGGCCTCCTCGATCTTGCGGGAGTCTCATCGTGAGCTTGAGGAATCCCTTAAGAGAAGATGATGACATAGTGCTCATCAAAATCATCGTAGAGATCGAGAATGAATGTCGGCAAAGCTGTCCATTCACTCCTCTCTTGCATTCGGGACCCTGCGTCGACACCTGCCCAACTACTTGAGGATTCACAACCGGCAACAACAACAACGGTAGCGAAACCACAATCACATCGCGCGAAATTACCTATTTCAATTAGCATGAGGCGGGTCACTATGCCAATAATTGTCATGATAGTTCGAGCCTTTGTCAAATTCAATTTGAGAGCTACTCGACGAGAACCCCCATGCTAGGACCAAGGCGTGGAGCACCTCGGACCCCAAATGCGTGCTTGAGGACTCCACCATCTTTTGGGAGAGACTGCATGAACAATGTCACGATGGGGGAAGCCGAGATAGCTCGGACATCATCTTTGGATAAGTTTCTAGTTAATTCAGCACAGGTACTATTTTGTTTGATTACGGAGCTTAGCATTATTTTGTTTCTCGGAGTTTTGCTTCAAAACATCAACTAAAACTATGACTCTTAAAGCGCTTTATTGGTTCAATCACCGGTTCGGAGTTGAGTCTCGAACCAAGGTTGCCTAAAGTTAAAGTGATTATAGAAGGGTAGAATTTCTAGCCAACCTTATAATCATTAACACCAGAATCATTAGATGTGATTTTGGGAATGGATTGGCTTGCTAATCACCAAGCAATTTTGGATTGTGGTGGTAGAAGCATCACTTTAGTAAGTCAATTGGAACTAAAGTAAAATTTGAAGCCTCCTCGGAAGCGTGATAGAGCACTAGTTTGCGGTGTCAAGGCGTAGCTTTGCGAGGATGTGCAGTGGTCGGAGATTTTTCGGATGTCTTTCACGATGATTTACAGGATGCAACGAGGGACATAGTGTTGAGCATCAACCTGGTTCCTAGAACTCCACCCATTTCTAGAGACCCTACTGCTGGCGAACTAGTTGAGATGAAGAAGCGGATCAAAGAGCTCTGGGATAAATGTTTTGTCGAGCCAAGTTTTTCACCATTAGGAGCCCGGTGATTTTTTTGCAAGAAGGATGATACCGGCGTATGTGTGTGGATTATCGCTCACTCAATAAAGTCTGGTCAAGAACAAATGCGCTCTTCCCGGATTGATGATATGTTTGACGGTTGAGGAACAGTGTTCTCAAAAATAGATTTGAGATCGGAGTTATGATCGTGAAAAAAATTGTGAGGAGGATATTCCCAAGACAACTTTCTCCACCGGTATGGATTGTATGAGTATCTGACAATGTCTTTTGGATTGATCAACTCTACTACCTACTTTATGAGCAGGATGAATAAAATACAACCTCTGCGAGTGTAAAACTATTCAAATAGCCGTGTCCACAGTTTTATGGACATGCTGATGATTTCACGCAAGGGTAGATCTTTTGTCGAAAATGTTGGAATGGGTTGTTGAATCTAGTTTTGGATGTGGTTGTTGGTTGGGAAGTGAGCAGGGTTGACGAGGATATAATAATCCTCATTTTACCTTTTATCTATAATTTTTATTATAGGTAAATATGGCGTCATGTGAACCTGAGTGTACCTTAATGTTATGAAGGAAGAACCAAATGGATGGTCGTAAGTTCTTCTCGACCACCCCATAATCGTAAGTTATGACTAAATCGTAAGTTATGCTACGACTATCCCATAGTCGTAGAATCTGATACGACTACCTCATAATCGTAGATTCCTCTACGACTAGGTCACCGACCACCTTATAATCAAATAAACCTGCAGACAAGTGGTCTTATTGATTAAGGGATTCAAATACCATCATACGTCAGTTATTCTACGCAATAAAATGAATACCCCATTATCTCGGTATATAGTCATGGAGCGACGGAGGAATTAATACACGGTAATTACTACCAACATGCTACTACAGGAGGTAATGAGGCGCCGCTTACTGAGTAACCGCCTCCTTCACGCATTTATAAAGGCGGCAACTAGAGAAAGGGAGAGAGGAGGAAGGATTCGAGCCATCGGGGAATACAAGCACTATCTGTAATAGTCTTAGTTTTTTCCCCGATTATTCAAGATACACTCAATAACACACACACAGGAGAAGTTGTTATTCTCCTGAGAAGGCCCAACCTGTATAAAAATTCCCTGTCAATCTCTCGCAAGATTCTATTCTAGGAGACCTCTTAATCAAACAATCTTTACGTAGTTCGCTAAAACACCGGATAGCTTGCACTAATTGGGATCTTCCTGAATTTCTTGTCAAACATTTTCTCTGCTTTTCCAAATCTCATGCACTCATGGCGTGAGAATGGAACGAGGAGAACCGGTTCGAGTTCACAGACACGCAGACGCCGACATGGATGCCTGATCTCAAGTATTTAACCAAGTGATGACTCATCCTATGGCATTGTCAGCTTCGGGATCTTCCCACGCATCCAAGAGACAATGTCGCCGGTGGAGTTGAGGAGGGATCCTTATCCCCCACAACAAGACGCCCAAGAGAGGAATCTACCTCTCAAGGGCAAGGGTCAACTGACCAGACCACACTGTGTGGACTCCACGACACGACGAGAGTTTTTCCTCGGCGTCCAAGTTCCCCTAAGGCGGTCCGACCAGGAGAGGCAAGCTCTAGAAGCCACAATCTGGACTTCACCCAGATCTCAGTGATTCTCTCTCGATAACGCCAGAGAGAGCGGATCAAGCATGTTCTTTCCCCGCAAATTCGACCATCTCTCCAGCAGTCACACCGCCGACGGAGACTAAGTTATAACTCAGACTTCCCCTACTTGGAGGATTACTCCAAGTCGCCAGATGGTGTCTCTCGACGAATCCTCAAGCGGAGAGGCCTCGAGCGCAAGTGAGAATCATCAACGGAGGTCTTCGCCCTTCCTCGATCAAGATCACTTCTAGAGACCGAGATGGAGACCCTTCCGAAGGTCACACACATCATACTCGTGGCAATGGCTGTGACACCACCATCAGGCGGACACGACTAACGCCTTCATGAACGCCAGGAAATCTCGACATTCTCAAGGCTTCATTGAGGCAATCTCAAGAGTCTAACATGGAAAATCTTGAGGCAATTCAAGGAAGAAGATTGAAGCTCGTAAGAATTTGCCCGGGCATATTCAATATCAATCAGAGGAAGCTCGAGAGCTCCAAAGACATCAATGATTTGCTCGAGAATCCAACTCAAGAGCTTAACCCGAACGCAGTTAACGACCTCTTCAACAAGAGATCGCACAAAGGCTTCGGAGTACAATGAAAAGCGAAGTTCTCGTCGACATCATTCAAGTAGTCGCATCTATACGATTTCTTCTGCCACTACCACAATCCAACATATCACCACAGAGAAATCGGCGAACAAAGAAGTCGTGGTCGATCTCCTACTCAAGAAATGTCTTCCAAATGACCGATGATCAACAAGCTCCTCGAAAGGTGATCGCTCACCACTCCGACATGGAAATGAGCAATAGAGATAAACTACGAGGAGTATTCCCTCGTGAGGACCGAGACCTACATAAGGTCGGGTCAACTCACATCGGGTATCGCCGAGTACGACCACCGATGATATCAACCCTTCTTTTCTCGCAAAGGAGGCGCTAAGAAGTCATTACGGATGTTCCGCATTCTCGCCGATCTCCGAGCCGTTACTGCCACCTCGCTTACGACTCAAAGGAACATGGAGAAGTTTGATGGTTCCCAAAATCCCATCAATTCCTTCAAATTTACACAACAAATTGCTCGAGCAAAGCAGGAGGAGGAGAGTATGTGATGGCAAATTACCTTCCAATCAGGCTCAAGGATCCGCCGATCGCGGGTTACTAAACCAACCACTCGAGTCGATCTATTCTGGCAACATCTCCGCGATCTTCATCGCAAATTTCAAGGCACATACATCGAGCGAGGATTACTTGCGACTTGCACCGATGAGACAGAACGACAACGAGACATTGCGCCAGCCATCAAGCGCTACCAGTTCAGAACTCAATTCCTAAGTTTCGATTCATCCACCATCGTGGCTTTTGCCAGGAGTCCGTAGTAGAAGGATAACAGAGGATATTGCTTTAAATCCTCCTATTGCCGCCGAACTCTTCAAATGGCCGATCGATATGCTATCGCTTCGAGGCGGCCGAGTGGAACAACACAATCGATCGTGAAGACAATCCATCTCGAGAGCCAAAGCGGTTGGTAAGAAGAAGGATAAGAAAGCAAAAAGTCCAAGAATAAGATGAAGGGTCAAAACCCAGCTTCCAAGGAGGTATTGGCTCAGGAATGATAAAGAGCCACGCGACATCCAGCCACACTCCGACAGAGGCAAAGGTAAGTTCTCGATCGAAAAATGATAAGCCTAGGTGGTGTCCTTTCCATAAAAAGAAGGGCATGACCTTCAAGAATCGCCGGTCAACCAACGAAGCTTGAAGACTACTATATTCTTAAAGACCACTTCCCACCGAAAGAGTAGTAGGTCAAACAAGTGGTCATAAATCTTCGATGATTTAAGAGGAGATGCTGCTCCAGATCCGCAACACACCATTGAACACATCTACGGGGATCATCGGATATGAATCAAAGCGACATTTCAAGGTCATTGAACGCGAGGTAAACTCCATAGATCCTCCTCTCGTCAATAAATTATCAAGTGGTCTGAAGTCACCATTTCTTTTCGAGAAGAGGATCGCCTCGATCCTTCGACTCACTCGTGTCGACACTAATCGTGGTCGAACCCACCATCAACAATTGTCGGGTCAATCGAAGTTTTGTTGATGGTGGAAGCTCGTTAAATATTTTATTTACGAGTGCCCCGATGACATGCAAGTACCCAGACCAAAGTAAGACCAGACGATACTCTTTCCATGGGATTGTTATAATGATCTTCTACCAAACCAATTGGTCAAGTTTTCTTCCTTTAACATTTGGTTCACCAAGTAATTTCAGTGATGAGAAAATCTCCTTTGATGTGGTCGATTTCGATATAGATATAACGCCATACTTGGACACTAACTTTGGCAAAATTCCTAATGGCTACTCATTATGGATATCAATGTATTAAGATGCCAGTCCCAAAGGAGTAATTACAATCCATTGTGACAAGAAGATGGCGCGATACCGCATCATCCGATCCCTTGAGATGGTAGGACAAATACCAACCTCGAGAAGAAGTCACCTTCGACTAGCAAGTCAAGCTTCAAAGTCGCACTCAAAGCCGAACGACAAAGTCAAAGAGGTTCCTTCGACGCAGGGAGCCTCAAGATCGCTCGCGACGGGGATACTTCCGACCCCAAATAGGAAGACGCCTCATCACCTTCCTCCGAGCTAACGCAGATGTATTCGCTGCGGGCAGCATCCGACATGCCCGAGTCCCTGTGGAGGTGATCGAGCACAAAGCTAGCCTTACGGCCCGACAGTAGTACCAGAAACAAAAATTGCGGAGATTTGCCCTGATCGACGAGATGCTATTAAATCATAATTGATAAGCTACTTAAAGCGTGCTTTATAAGAGAGGTCAACCATCCGTAATGGTTGGCTAACCTCAGAATGGTTAGAAAGTCAAACGGCAAATGGCGATAAGCGAGACTTTATCGATCTTAATAAAGCTTGTCCAAAAGACGATTTTCCTTTACCTCAGACGATCAGTTGGTTGACTCTACCGCAGTTGTGAAATGTTAAGTTTTTAGATGCATATTCGATATCACCAGATTAATATGTGTCTAGACGATGAAGAAAAGACCGATTTATTACACCATTTGGTATATTTGCTATGTCAAAATGCCATTTGGTCTAAAAAATGCCGGGCTTTTTTTTCAACGCTTGATGCAAGTAACTTTTTCATCTCAATTAGGCCTAAATCTAGAAGCCTATGTTGATGACTTAGTTGTCAAAAGCATCAAGAAACTTAATCATATTACCGACCTACAAGAAACATTCGACAACCTCGTAAAACATCGCTTAAAACTTAATCCCGAGAAGTGTGTTTGGAATCTCTTCAGAAAATTGCTTGGATTCCTAGTATCTATACGAGGAATCAGCTAATCCCTAAAAGATAAAAGCCATTTTACAAATGCGCCTCCAACTACACGGAAAGAAGTCCGTAAACTCACTGGTGCATGGCGGCTCTAAGTCGCTTCATCGCACGACCGGGAGAAAAGGGACTACCTTTCTTTAAACTTCTAAGGAGACACGAAAGTTTTGAGGGTCGAAAGAGGCAAACGCCGCTTTTGAGGATGTCAAGAGGTACCTTACGAGTGCTCCTATTCTCGTCTTCCGAGGCCGTAAACGCCTTGGTTTACCTACGCCACGCCACAGCAACAACAAGAAGATCGTTGTAGAACGGAAAATGTATAACGACCAAGTTTACTACGAAGTGAAAGTTTACACGACCTAAGGAGCGCACCTCAGTCCAAAAGCTTCAGATGCCCTCCTCATGTCTTCGAGGAAATCATGCATTATTTTCAAAGCTCACAAACTAGTCAGGTTGCCCGAGTTTCTTTGGGAGCGATCCTCCGTATTAGGAAACAATGACGATGGCAAATGGTCATTCGAACTTGGGGAGTTCGACATCCATTTCGTCCCGAACGGTCGTAAATCCAGATCTTGGCAGATTTTGTCGCCGAATGGACAATCCTCAACTCGCTCAGATCCCCAAGACGATTCCCACGACCAAAGGGATTTATGTACTTTGACGGGTCGCCATTTTAAGTGGCTCGGGTCGGGTGGTCCCGTATTCCTACCGAGAGACCTTAAAGTATGCCATACAATTAAACTTTCGTGCCACTAATAATGTGGCGTATCACGGAAGGTTTGCTAGTCGGTATACGAAAGCAGAAAAGCGCTTCGATTCGACGACTACTGAGAGGAGACTCTCAACTAGTCGTGAATCAAGTCAGAAAGAGTACCAAAGGTTTCAACCCGACAATGTCTCGGTAGATTTATCGAAGTACGAAGCTAGAAAAGCATTTTTTAGGTTTCGAGGCACAATTCATCCTCGAAGGATAATTTCTCGCAGCATCACCTTGCTCAATAGCTTCTTCCCAGATCTGAAGTACCAAAAGGAGTCTTTGGAACAACTCTGTAAGCCTTCTCGGTCGAAGAGCCGAGACACCTCCTATTGAGATAGCTCTCTAGAATACGAGGATACATGGATGGCGCCCATCTATGATTATCTTCGTATGGTTTCAGACCAAGACGATCTTGAGGCGATCGCTTATCCCGAAAGCCAAAATGTATACTTTGGTCTGAAGGAGTTTCTATAAACGAGGTATTTCAAGGGTGCTCTATGCGATGCATTCTCGCAGAGCTTAAGGATTAACACCTTCACGACATACATGGTGGCATTTGTGGAAATCATGCTTCCTACGTAACGCTGGCTCGCAAGGCTTTTCGACAAGGTTTTATCGCCAACACCCTTCTATACTGCTAAAGAGTTGGTTAAAAGTGTGTCCAAAGGCAGGCTATAGCAGTGCAAATACACCAACCAAATTTCAGCATTACAAACAATACCTCTATCTTGGCCTTTTGCAACTGGGGTCTTGATATCCTCGGGACCGCTTCTAAAGCTCCAGGAGGTTTCGAGTTCCTTTTGTGGCTATTGATACGTTCACAAAATGGATTGAAGCCAACCTCGGATCGATAACAACGAAGCAAAGAAAACGGTTTATGATGAGATGCGAATTATCGATTTGGAGTACCAAGTCGTAATAATTACAGATAATGGGAAGCATTTTGTTTAAAAATTTCGTGAATTTTATGACGAGTTGTACCAAGTTATGTTATGCTTCGTGGCCCATCCCCAGAGTAATGGGCAATGAACGCAGTAAACGCCAAATAATGAGAGGAATTAAACTCGAGTCTTCGACCAGCTCATCAAACGCCGGGCTTGGGTACAAGAATTACCTCTCAGATATGGGCAATTCAGACAACTACCAAATACAGGAGAAACACCTTTCTTTTTAGTCTTCGTGCTCGAAGCTATGCTTCCTCCTAACTAAAGATACGGTCAACACGAAGTGTAAACATTCACGACTCAACCAGAACAAATTCGAGCAGATGATATTAATCTACTTGAAGAAAGGAGAAACCAGCCCTAATTCGCTCGCAATCTACCAACAAGCCCTCGCGAAGATACTACGATCGAAGGTTCAACCTCGCAGCCTTTGTCAGAGGTGACTTGGTATTGAGGCTTTGCTAATCCAAGTCTAATCGAACAAACTTTCTCCCAAGGGAAGGTCCTTACACAGGGTCGGGTTACTCGCCCAGTGGCTCGGTGACGATTGGCAATGGAAGACGCTGTGTTCTCTCGAATTCTTGGAACATCGACCGCCACGCAAGTTCTATGTGTAACTAACCATTCTGGACAATAAAGAATCAAGTTTTTCTATCTCTATTGTCTTACTTTTGAGTAGTGCTTTCATTATTTTTCGACTATGTTTTAAACACCCAATTTTCTTTTTACATCGGTCAAGGCGATAACATCACCTAGTCGGGTTTCTCCTCTCTCGCATGTGGTCCTCGCCCACTAGAAGGAGTTTCCTAGTGTCGACTGCTACTCGCTTATGGCCAACACAAAGAACTCCGGTTTTATTTAGTCGAAATATTTTTGAAGGCCAACTCTTTTCACCTTAGTTTATTTCTTCGCTTAATTTGAAAAATACTCTAAGAAGAGCGACTTTCTCGATTTGCTTAACCGCCCTTGGGTGTACCTGCTTTATCTCAACCGGCCTGAGGAAGAGACACATCTAGTCAAGCCTCTCCTCTCGCAGACGTGGTCCCCGCCTAATCGGAAGGAGCTTCCTAGCTTTGTTCGCTTCCTACTCTTGCTACCAGATGATTTATCGAGTCCAATTGAGAAGGACGAGTAAATATTTTAAAGTCCTCTAGACGCTTGCTTAACTCAAGTTGCCGCTTCGATTTGATTAAACTAGTCAAGATGTTAACATTACCTAGTCGAAGCCTCTCCTCTCTCGCACGTGGTCCCCGCCCACTAGAAGGAACTTCCTAGTGTCAACTCGCTACTCAATTCCTTTCGACAAAGGCATGACAATTGAGACCCAAAACTACAAGTTAAACAAACCTCTCGCTTTTGTAAACCTTTACAGATTATTTACTTAGTTTGTCTAAACAAACTCAAAGAAATAGTCGGGGCTAGGATAATTTGATTTCAATTTTAGTCTTTATTTCGTTAATTATCTTTTGAGTTACTAACTACTCGACAAGATGATTTGTAGAGATAAACTATTTACTTAGTTTTCACAAACTAAGCAAATAGTCGGGGTTAGGATAATTTGATTTCAATTTTAGTCTTTATTTCGCTAATTATCTTTTGAGTTACTAACTACTCGACAAGATGATTTGGTAGAGACAAAACTATTTACTTAGTTTTCACAAACTACAAATAGTCGGGGCTAGGACAAGTCATCACATTTGACTTCATTTCTTAGTCTTTACATTCGTAATTATCTTTTGAGTTACTAACTACTCGACAAGATGATTTGTAGGAACAAGATGGATTACATCAACAAAAGACTGCTTTTCACAAGTTCATTACAGATTCACTCAAGAGGGAGAGCCCAACCGATCTCCTCCAAACTTTCCGCTAACTGATTGCATCTCCTCCATCGACGCCTTCCTTCTTCGCTTCGTGAGCAACTTGAAGTCGGCCGAGTGGTTGCACATTAAGGTTGGGGTCATGAGCTTTAAGTTTTGCTAATGCATAACTTATCGCAGCTTCGACCGCCTCCTTTATCGATTCAAATTGGTTGGCCTTCAGAGTGGTCACCAGATCTTGCAAAATCCCGACTTGATCCCCAATGGTACTTGTGTGAGCAAATTTATTGTATCATCTTGAGGAGTCTTTCCTCACTATGTAGCTCACCAAGCACATTGTTCAGAGCGTGATGTTTCCTTGAAGTTTAATCTTCATTGCTTCCATCTCCTGCTGGGTACAAGTCGAAGCTCATGAGTTTTTGTTTTCACCACTTGCTTGCTCAAGAAATAAGATTGGTCAAACAAAAATAAACTCCTAGAGGAAAAAGAAAACAAAATAATCATGGGTAAAAGAATTTCTTACCCACTAGTTGAGAATCCAACTTCTTGACCTCTTCATTATGGGAAGCAACGGTCTCAAAGATACTTTTTCTCCCATGATACAATATCCTCTACATTCTTCTTGCAATAAGGACGGTCTCTGTTATAAATCACGGCTTTATCCGCGATTTCAGCCTCAAGTTCTCTCAATTTAACGTCCATTGCTAGAAAGGAAGTGGAAGTGAGAAAAGGAAATAACTCAGAAGGACTGCAAGTAAAGAATTACTTACTTGATATTCGGCGTTCAACGCCTCAAGGTTTTGATCTTTATTTTTGGACATACGAGTAAGCTCGTGAATAACTCAAGTTTTCTCTAACTTCATTCGAGCTTTTTCGCCTCGCCTTCTTTTTTCTCAAAAGAAGCAAGAGTTAGGTAAAGATCAAAGATATAAGCAGTCTTAAGTTCAAGACTTATCGCTTAATTTTTCCTCGCGACTTCATGGTTGCAGAGTTAGCTTTTTGCTTTTTCCGAGGTCTAATACCTCTTCCCTAAACTTTTTCGACTTCTCTTTTTCATAATCGAGCGAGTCGGCTATGTTCTAAGGCCACCGCTTAACCCGCAAAGGATAACAAGGATATGAGCATGGGTCAATCGATTGTAAGTTCTTCTACAACCATTGACCTAGTCGAAGTTCTTCTACGACAAAGCCACCGGTCATAAGTCTTTACGCACTATTACCTAGTCGTGAGTTTTTCCATGACAAATCCCGTAGCACTATATAAGTAGTCAAATCCAAGGTGACTATGAATAGCAGGACTTACCACCTCTCCGCTTGCAGAGTTCTCTTTTTCCTGTCATAGTTTAGAAGTTGTCGGCGATATTCACCGACAACAAAGAATTTGCTCTATGGCTTTCTCGCAAGAAGAAAAAGACAATGAGAAACAAGAGAAGATTATACTGAGATATATAAGTACGATTAAGTACTTACATTCATGGTTGATCGAGCAAACATCGAGTAAACCAGCCCGGATCTTCAATTTGTCTACCTCGTGACTTGGTCCCACCAAACCTTCTCAAGACGCTCATTATCAAAGGTATCCTCTATTGGGAATATCGCTGATGGGGGACTGTCGCGAGATCCAAAGCGTAAGACCCTACGATGGAAGCAGCCCAAAGAAGTCGGGCCGCAGGTTGAAATACTCTTCTTCTTCCGACTCAGAATCAGCTTTCTTGGGTACCGGAGGAACGTCTGCAACGATCTCTTTCCCAAGACGGTGACGTAATCGCCACTATCTTGACCAGAGGCTTCGCAATGCCTCGTTTCTATCCACGATCATCTCAAGTCGAGCGATCGCCTCAAGAGTCGCACTGTTGTCGAGCTTACGACCATCTCAAGGGTCGCAATGGGCCGGAGTCTCCACCACCATCTCGTGGTCACCGCCGCTATTTCAGAGGTTGTAGCTGCCACTCATCGGGTACAACAGTACCTCATTGGTTGTCGTGAATTCACTTCAGCGCCACGACTTTCTCTACCACCGGCCGAGGATGATCCTCGACCACTTCCCTTGTTGTTTCTCCAAAGAAATGGAGAGGTAGCAATAGGCTTCTCAACTAAAGCATTCTCGGGGTCAAGGAGTCGGGCTAAAAACAAAGAAAAGGAAAGCAATTCAAAGTTGTGAAAAGGAAAAGGTAAATTTCGTTTACACTTTAGTATATTTCACATACCTCTCGCACCTTGGACCTAAACAGAATTTGGGAGTCACTTTCCAACGGAAGATTTCTTCTTCTTTCACGACCACTTCGGGTCGGGTTCGAGTTGAAGAATGGCTTAGGCACCACCACGCCTCGTCGTGGATTTTGAACAGGACCATCTCTCCGTCTCCTCGACTTTCTCGATGGCCGAGATCGCCTCACCACTCCAAGAGCAAAGATTGTCATCAGCCATAGGCTCTATCGAGCGTATTATCCTTCACAAAAGACATAAAATCCTTCCGCCTCCTTTTCCAAGTGCTTAACAAAACCAGAGTGGCGTAAATCGCGAAAAGATTTTTTGTCATAATAGAAGGGTACCTTGGCCTTGCGAGGTTTGCACTTTAGAGGTTCAAATTACTCGACCTCCTCCACTTCAGCTATTTTAGCCTCGCTTCAGCTATGGCTATGTGTCGCCACAAGCTTTGCAGAGGATCCGTCAAGGACTAGAACTCGAGCTCCCTCCTTTGTCGCCACCTTAAAAGTCGACGCTCTTGGACGAAGGAGCCGAGCCTTTGTCCTTGTCAACCTCCGCACCGATGGTTATCAAGATGCCTTCTTCATCATCCCGACGATTTTCCATGCCTACTTTCTCAGAAAGCAAAACAGAAGAGAAGAATTACTAATCGGTCGTAAGATTTTCTATGACCAAGATCAAGTCGTAAGTTTTTCTACTACCTTCCCTCGACTGAAGATTTCCTCTATCACCACTTCGTTGTAAGTTTTTTCTACAACATTTCTAGTCGTAAGTTCTTTCTACGACTATAAAGTCTTAAAGACAAAATCAACTATCGATTACCTTTTAGGAGAACCATCCTTTCCTCTCGCAGACACGCATCGCAAGGATTTTAGGAACCGCCACACTATGGCGGAGACTTCACAAACGAAGTTTGACTCTAACGCCAATCTCACCGGTGAAAGATCTGCTCAAACAGATAAAGGCATCTTTTAAACAACTTTGCGTAAAGACCAAACCGAGAGCTAAGTCGAAAATTCACTTACCCTCGCTTGTAGTCCCCGGTTGGGTCTCATAGCCCCAGTATCTCCACATAGGGGATGCTGCTTCTTCAAAGGACTAATTCGGGCGGTGATGAAATCTTTCACCACATGCCATCCGTCACCTTCCTTCTTCAAGTCCTTGATAGCTTGAACATAAGGCAATCCTACCGATATCTTCGTGAGTCGAATCCCATGAAGATTGCTTTTCAAAGCAGCCTTTCCCACTTAAAGAGAGGTCGTTCTTCTTCGAGGTGACTTTCCAAAGAAACCACCTCTTTCTCCATCCCGCCACGAAGACCGGTGAAACTCAATATACCTCGACTTCCCGTCAGGAGTTTTAGACCACAACTTCAAAGAATCCCGCTTGCCGAGACATTCCATAGAAATATTGAAAAGCTCAAGGTCCGCTGGAATTCCTGTGCACGCCGCACAAATATATTTAAAACGCCAAGATGGTGATAGAGTTAGGACCAAGGTTCACTAACTCCACCCCAAAATGCTCGAGCACAACGGTGAGAAAGGGTGAGCAGCAAATAAGGCCACACTCACAATAAGCCCGAAGACAGAATTTGCCCATTCTCCCCGACGCCGGCCATGTCGCCTCAAATGCCGAAGCCATTTCACAAGAGTCTTCTCTCGAATCTTCCCACGACAACTAGGGCTTGAATTCGCCGCATCCATCTCCGACTCTTCCCAATCGAAACTTTCCTCGCCATCTCTCTGAAACAGAAATTTTGGGTCTAAAAAGAGGGCACAATTGGAGTGGCAATGAGAAGGCAAGAACGACTCTACAAGTGAGAAGGCAAGAGCTTGAGGAACAAAGCAGAGCAATTTGGGGAAAAGTAAGATCTTAGGTTTTACCTCCGTGAGTATATATAACTGCTGCACCTTGAGCCGGATGCGTGACATTCCAAGGGTCGCCACCGCCTCGAACCGCTTCAACAGATAAAGCACCAAGGCCGCTTGAGATTCCCTCAGTGTCCGCTCGAGAAATTCAGTTTATGCTATATCTCAAGCGTAAATTACTTCCTTGGTTAGATCTTTTCAACCAAAGGAAATGATAATTGGAAAGTTCTTCTTCCGACACTATATTACGACCACCTTGTGATCGAGAAATGCTTTTACGACCACTTGATAGTCGTAAGCAATTTTCTTGACCAAGCACATTTCGTCAAAGTAGTATACAATCAAGAGTTTTTCCTTCGATTATTTTCTACGATCCTCTCATGATCGTAAGACCATCTAGAACCCTTTACCAAGTAAGTTGCTTTCACTTGAAGTCAGGGCTAGATGACAAGGATATAATAATCCTCATTTTACCTTTTATCTATAATTTTTATTATAGGTAAATATGACGCCATGTGAACCCCGAGTGTACCCTTTAATGTTATGAAGGAAGAACCAAATGGATGGTCGTGAAGTTCTTCTACCATCACCCCCATAGTCGTAAGTTATGCTACGACTATCCCATAGTCGTAAGTCTTGCTACGATTATTTCATAGTCGAGATTCTCTACTAGGTCAGCCAATACCACCTTATAATCAAATGAACCCGCAGACAAGTGGGTCTTATTGATTAAGGGATTCAAACAATATCATATCGCGTTATTCTACGTAATAATGGCACGTAATACCCCATTATCTCTCGTATATAGTCATGGAGCGACGTGGAGGAATTAATACACCGTAATTACTACCAACATGCGCTCACATAGAGGTAATGAGGCGCCGCTTATTCGGAGTAATCGCCGCCTTCACGCACTATAAAAGGCGCAACTAGAGAAAGGAGAGAGGAGGAAGGATCGAGCCATCAGAATACAAGCACTATCTCTAATAGTCTTAGTTTTTCCCCGATTGTTCAAGATACACTCAATACCATACACACAGGAGTAGGGTTGTTATTCTCTCCTGAGAAGGCCCAACTCAGATAAAAATTCTCGTGTCAATCTCTACAAGATTCTATTCTAGGAGACCTTCAATCAAACAATCTTTACGTAAGTTCGGTTCTAAAACACCGACAAGGGTGTTCACTAGTTGTTTCAAAGAAAATTGTTTATTTATGTATTAATCTTTTAAATTGTGCCTTGCAATCTACTTTATCAGATTTAATGTCAAATATTGCTTTCTCGCAAAATAGCCATAAAGCTATCCTAGTCAAGCCTTGCATGAATACTATTTGCATACATTTCCTCACACGACATGCCGAGTACATTCAAAGTACTCACGGCTTTGGCGCCTCTATTTAAATCAAGAGAGGAGGGTGAATCGCTGAACTCGTGAGCTCTATGGAGAATAATATTTTGAAGACTTTTATAACTAGGTCGCTATTCTTCTCTCGA
The DNA here is from genome assembly GCA_036346405.1 of Phyllostachys edulis. NCBI lineage: Eukaryota > Viridiplantae > Streptophyta > Magnoliopsida > Poales > Poaceae > Phyllostachys > Phyllostachys edulis. The sequence continues at coordinate 9,355,007 of CM070550.1, read as the reverse complement.
TTGCCCGTGGGCATATTGGGTGACCTCCACCGATGTTCGGCTTCCGCAAAGTCTCTTTGTTGGCGGCTCAAGCGTGGCAAACTTTGTAAGACTTGACCATAAGGTCCTTTTTGCTATTAAATATTAATTTGTCTCGCTTTCATCTTTAGTTTGGTGTTCGGATTTGATTACACCAATGTTGTAAATCAGGTGCACTAGCTAACGATCCAGAGAATAGTGCAGATATACATAGAGGGTCCTCGGATTCGAGATCCGGGTCCCTACAAAGAAGGGTATCGAGTCAGGTCGATCGTGAGGACGAACCTTAGTTAGCATGGTCGCTTAGTTGAAAGATTCAATATTTATTTTGTAAATCAAGCCAACCGATTAATATGAGTAGTTATTCTTCACTCATCTTACTCTATTCTCCTCTCGCCTTATTCTAAACTTTCCCCATATCATCCAAAAGTTCTTTTATCGCACTTCTTTGAAACTTTGTTTCAATTCAAATTGATCTTTCTCCTCTCAAGAATCTCTATAGGATCGAGCTTTGCTTTTAAGTCCACCGTCCATTTAAGTTAGATTAGAAGTGCTTTAGTAAGTTACCCTTCTAATTTCAGTATCGTTTAGTCCAATAGATAGGACCTTCGGCTTGAGTTTTGTTGCCTCTTGTAGCTTTCCGGCTATTGCTCGTTGGGTTAAACCGACTTTCCCCACTTAGGTTGTCCTGTCTTTCTCCCTTTTCTTGCTCATCTTTGTGCTTTTCCCTCTTTCCTATCGTGCTTTCTTCCTCTCGTCTGTTAAACCTGAGGAGATCTGTGCAGATGGTTCAGACCAACAACTCGGCAAGTCAGGATGAACCAGTGGACCCCGTTACGCCACCAACCCCAGCCGCAACAACAGATCAGGGTTTGGGATAGTTCATGGCAGCACAAGCGCAGTTAATGAATGCAATGATGCAGAACATGAACCAGATGATGACTCAACAGAATTAGACAACCGCCGCCCGCCACCATCAGGTCAACTGTAACAACCAAGCACCGGTGCACCAGCGCCACCACCACCAAATTTTCCATCACTCAAAGCTAGCAGAGTTTATGAGGACCCATCCACCCACGCTCTCCAAATTCCCTCCGAGCCTTTGATGCAGATGACCGGTCGCGCTTTCATCAAAAGAAGCTAGCCATTACCCTGCAGACGACCGTGAAAGTTCTATATGCTACGCACCACCTAGAAGGCACCACCGCAGTAATGGTGGGAGAACTATTACACGCCTGGCAAAACCACCGTAACGCCACTTGACTGAATTTTCAAGCCTTCCGCCACTCTCATATTCCCGATTTAAAAGGTAGAAAAGAAGAAAATGAGTTTCGTGAGCTGAAGCAAGGGAACCTATCAAGAAGTGAATATCTCAACAAGTTCACTCAACTCTCACGCTATGCTCAAGAGGATGTTGCCACCGATGATGCTCGTTAGAAGCGTTTCAAGCGAGGACTCAACCCTAGCTTGAAGGTTCAGGTCGTAGGCAATGATTATGCAGATTTTTAGCAACTGGTAAACAAGGCTATGCTCATAGAAGAGTCACGTCACGAGCTTGCAGAATCCCATAAAAGGAAGATGATGCAGCATGGTGCTCCTCAAGGTCATCCGCGGAAGGCCCGAACAAATGCTCAACACCCAACCCGTTCAGTTCCCCCTGTCACCTTCCAGATCCCTACAACAAAGACTCGCCCCCATCGCCTCAGATTTTGCATCTTCGACAACAACACCAACCAGTAGTCAAAGAACATCAATCCTGCCGCCGGAGTTACCTATTTCAACTGTCACCAATTGGGTCACTACGCCAATAATTGCCCACGACATCCCCCACGAAAGCAAGCCCCTACGCCAATTCCATTCAACTTGGGAGCTACTCCGATCAAGACCTCGTACAGAGCGTGACGTGAGCAACTCGCTTTCTGCTAAGCCACCAGACTCCACCTCCTTCTACAAGAGGACAAGTGAATCATGTCACCACAAGACAAATTCAATCAACTTAGAACTTCATTCTTGGTAAGTGCTAAGTCAAGACAAATTTCGCCCAGCTTTTGTTTCGCCAAGAGAAGTCGCTTGAAGGGTGAGCAAAGTCCGAGTCCCCTAACCTATTCTCTAGTCATCTAGTCAGCCCGAATCTCACGGTCGAGATTCCCTTTAAGGGGTGTAGGTTTGTAACATCCCAAATTTCCTGAGTTTTTGAAAATTTTGAAAACTTTAAAAATTAACCATTTGGTTTTATTAATTCGCTAGAGCTTAAATTGTAATTTAGAATTTTAAAAGCAGTTTAATTTGAATTAATTAAAACTTGAACTAATTGAAGTTGGTTTAGTTGAGTTTCGTTGGATTTTAAAGTTGGTTTTTCCTTTTGCCTTATGTTAAAAATAATTAATTGCAAAAATTAAAAGCAATAGTTAAGTTTAAAATATTTTTACTAAGTTCTAATTAATTCAAGGACTTCGTGAATTTTCCTAGAATTTTGGACGGCTTTTAACTATTTTTAAAATGCTTTTGATTTTCTAGCCTTTATTTTAATAGAAAAATCCCTAAAACCGCCCTTGGCTTTTGGGTCAATTCCTTCGCCCATTTTCCTCCCCCTCACAAGAGTCATTGCTGGCCAAACACACAAGAAGAACGCCTCGATCGACGATCGTCTGCTTTGGATCGACGGCTCAGATCCCAACGCCTCCCCGCCTCCCCGCCTCTCTCTCATCATGGCCTGTTATCACCACCACCGCCTCTTCGGTCATCTTCTTCCTCTGCTGCCACGCCTGTCGGCTCACAAGGATTTTTCACAGACCGCCGCTTCCTTGCTATGACCTAGCCCCACCGTCTCCTTTTTGCCACCATCCTCGCCCGCCGCACCCGGCTCCCCGCTTCTCCTCCACAGTGGTCAAGGCAAAGACCAGATGTTGCCATTAGTGGTCAAGTGACCTCTCACGACCTCCTCCGGCTCTCGCTATTTAAGGAGTGCACCAGATCGCTTTGAGCTCCTCCACCTCCCCCCACCCACTCTCCTCTCTCGCCGCCCTTTCACCGGATTTCAAGAAACGCCACCGCCGTGGAACTTTCAATCGCACTGCCGCCGCCAAGCTTCTCCGATCATTGCCGCTTACACCACCAAAGACCACTCATCGCAGCAGACCCAAGACGACTCTCCTTCACCGGAGCTCCCACCGAACCCCGCCGCCTTTGAGCCACCGCCTGCTGTCTCGCCGCCGCACGCCTTTTGTCACAGATCTCCAAACCATGATCGATCCCTTGTTCTCCCTTCACAGGTGTCTCGCACACCAGCAACAAGGCCGCTAATCGCCGGACCTTGGTCTCAAGCCGCTGGCTTGGGTCCGACGTGGCAAGGCCGAGGTGGCGCCAGTCACGCCTAGCCACGCCACATCACCCATTTTGCTGATGTGGCAGTCCAAAGGGCGCTCAGTGGCATTTAACTCGATTTTCTCGTTGAAAATAATTGAAAATCAGAAAATCCCATTTCATCATTTCATGTGTTTTTCCAACTTCCTTGGCCATAACTTCTTCATTCAACTCCGATTCGAAAGTGATTCAAATTTCTAAATTCCTCTAAATTCCTTTATCTTCCTATTAGTATTTATTTGGTATTTATTTGGTGTTGTTTTATTTATTTAGCTTTGTTCACACGTGATAGATTCTCGTGTTTCGCATTTACTTCGCAGACCTATTTAATCAAGCACCTCTACTCTTCAACAAAGGCAAGTCAGAGACCTTTGATCATACTAAACCCATCTTTATAAAAGTATATTGTTTGATATAAACATGCATCGCTAATTTTATAATAAACGGTTTCGGAATTAGTTAATTACCTAATTGCCATTATGCCTCCTTGATAATTTATGAATGACATGTATCCTTGAATGACATAAATCCTGGACACCCTAGGACGGATTATTTTAGTTGGACATTATTGACTACCAATATGGGTATCGTGGTTTGCTTAGTCATGCTTTGGTAGACGCCGGTCTTGCCATGAATCATTCAATATTAATTTACCCCAAAGGTACCGATTTGTGGCTTGTGTAGTAGCGCCTGTTGCTGATTAAAATGAAGTGTGGTCCTCAAGGAGACCACGACATTTGTTGTCGCTTTAACTAAAATTTGTGGTGCTAGGACTAGGGTGGTCCTCTCTGTCAGTGGAACCCAACAAGGTTGAATTTGACTAAAGGAATTATGGAACCATGGCGGCCACCGTTAATAAAGATGTTGTGCCATGACTAGGGTGGTCATTTGGCCGGGTTGAACGAAATTGATTTATGCTCGGACGAGTGGGTGGTGGAAAAGGTGGGTGCCGTAACGCACATTTGGAATGCGGAAACGCCTCGCCTGAAAGCAACCAACTAAGGATTTAACCTTGAACCATTGATTCGGCTTTAACTGCATAAACCACATGTCTAGACTGGGATAGACCTGGCCGACTAATTAGCAATGTTTTGGTTTGGTTCTGTTCTGGTTGATTATGGTGCAAGAGGGGGCCCGTAATGGTAACCCCTTAGCAAGAAGAACCGAGTGAAAATGTAACTTTGTAAAAGCCTTGTCACGCGTTTCTAGACTACTTACCTAAGGTAGTGAGCGGTGGCATAGAATTATGCCTAACAAACTAGAGAATTCGTGGTCTTGTGGGTCAAACTGCATAACCTCTCAGAGAGTGTAAAACTATTCAATAGCCGTGTCCCCTGCTATGGACATGCCCGGTGATTTCACGCAAGGGTAGATCTTTTGTCTAAAAATGTTGGAATGAGTTGTTCAATCTAGTTTTGGATGTGGTTGTTGGTTGGGAAGTGAACAGTGGTGTTCACTAGTTGTTTCAAAGAAAATTGTTTATTTATGTATTAATCTTTTAAATTGTGCCTTGCAATCTACTTTCATCAGATTTAATGTCAAATATTGCTTTCTCGCAAAATAGCCATAAAGTTATCCTTGTCAAGCCTTGCATTAATACTATTTGCATACATTTCCTCACGACTTGTCGAGTACATTCAAAGTACTCACTTCGCCATACCTGCTTAAATCAAGAGAGGAGGGTGAACCAAAGGAACTCAGAGCTCTATGGAGAAGAATATTTTGAAGACTTTTAGTAACTAGGTCGCCCTTCACTCGATTGCTCGTGGGCATATTGGGTGACCTCCACCAGATGTTCTTGTTTCCGCCGCAAGCTCTTTTTGTTGCTAAGTTCTCGTGGCAAACTTTGTAAGACTTGACCATAAGGTCATTTTGCTATTAAATATTAATTTGTCTGCTTCATCTTTAGTTTGGTGTTCGGATTTGATTACACCAATGTTGCAATCAGGTGCACTAGCTATCGATCCAGGAATAGTGCAGATATACACAGAGGGTCCTGATCCGAGATCCGGGTCCCTGTGTATGTTACTTAGCCATGAAGTACAACCTCGCTCTTCAAAGTTAGATCAGAAAGCTCAGTCAAGATACAGTATATCAAGGCGATCAAGAGCAATAGGAAGAAGGGTAAATCCCTAAGATTTTCGTAAAATGAGCAAGGAACTATTTGGTTTGAGAAGCGATTTGCATACCCGACTAGAAAGAGCTTTGTAGCTGATACTCAAGGAATCACATGAAACCTTAGATTCTATTCACCCGAAAAGCACTAAGATGTATCAAGATCCCATTGAGTTATTGACGAGGATATAATAATCCTCATTTTATCTTTTATCTATAACTCCTTAACCAAGTAAATATGACGCCATATGGTCCTCGAGTATACCCCTTAAATGTTATAAGGAAGAGTTTCACCGATGGTCGAAGTTCTTCTACGACCACCCCATAGTCGTAAGTTATGCTACGACTACCCCATAGTCGTAAGTCTTGCTACGACTACCTCATAGTCGCAGGTTCTTCTACGACTAGGTCATTTATGACCATTTTATGATCAATTAAACCTCATGCATAAGTAGGCCCAATTGATTAAGGGATTCAAACAATATCATACGCCGTTATTCGCCAAGTAATAGCACGTAATGCTCCATTATCTCTCGTATATAATCATAGGCGACGGAGGAGCAATGCGCCATGACATTACCAACGGCGCCTACTACAGATGTGATGAGGCGCCGCTTCACTGGAGAAACCGCCGCCTTCACGCATTATATAAAGGCGGCAATCGAGAGGAAGGGGGCCATGAGAAATACAAGCACTCTCATCTGTAATAGTCTCGAAGTTTTTCCGATTGTTCGTAATACACTCAATACCATACACACACATGAGTAGGGTTATTATTATCTCCTGAGAAGGCCTAAACTCGTATAAAAATCCCCGTGTCAATCTCTCAAGGATTTCATTCTAGGAGACCCCTAATCAAACAATCTTTATGTAAGTTCTTTCTAAAACACCGACACTTGGCGCCACCATGGGGATCTTTCGTAATCTCTTGTCAACATACTCGCTTTCCAAATCTCATGCACTCATGTCGAGAATGGAACGAGGAGAACTCGGTTCGACGGCAGACACGCAGACGTCGACATGGATGCCGGTTTCGATTACGAGCCGAGTGATGACTCATCCGATGGTACTGCTACCTCCGGTGATCTTCCCGCAGATCTAGGAGACAATGCCGCGGATGGAGTTGAGGAGGGATCCATATCCCCCACAACAGTATGTCCAAGAGAGGAGTCTACCCTCTCAAACGACAAGGGTCAATTTGACCAGGACTACACCTAGGTGTACTCACAACACGACGAGAGTTTTACCTCGGCGTCCGAGTCCCCTAAGGCGGTCCGACTTGGTGAGGCAAGTTCGAAGCCACATTCCAGGACTTCACCAAAGATCTCGGTGATTCTCTCTCCTGATGACGCCAGAGAGAGCGGATCAAGCATGCTTTTCCTACAAATTCGCCATCTCTCGCAGATCACGCCGCCAACGGAGACGGTTATAACCCTGACTTCCCTACCGAGGGATTACTCCAAGTCGCCAGATGGTGTCTCGACGACTCTCAAGCGAGGCCTCGAGCGCAAGTGAGAATCATCAACGGAGGTCTTCGCCCTTCCTCAGTCCAAAAGCTTCTATATGCCCTCCTCATGTCTTCGAGGAAATCATGGCATTATTTTCAAAGCACAAACTAGTCTGTGCATCCGAGTTTCCTTAGGAGCGATCCTCCACAATAGGGAAACAATGACGTATGGCAAATGGTCACCGAACTTGGGGAGTTCGACATCCATTTCGTGCCCGAACGTCCGTAAATCCTGATCTTGGCGCACTTTGTCGCCGACGGACAAATCTCGAACTGCTCAGATCCCCAAGACGATTCCCACGCACAAAGGATCTATGTACTTTGACGGTCGCCACTTTAAGTGGCTCGGGTCGGGTGGTCCCGGTATCTCCAACCGAGAGACCTTAAAGTATGCCATACAATTAAACTTTAGGCCACTAACAACATGGCGTATCATTAAGGTTTGCTAGTCGCCATACGAGCAATGAAGCGCTCGATTCGCCGACTACTCGTGAGAGGAGACTCTCAACTAGTCGTGAATCAAGTCGGAAAAGAGTACCAAAGGTTTCTAACTCAACAATGTCTCGGTGACTTATCGGAAGTGCGAAGCTACAAAAGATTTTTTAGGTTTCGAGGCACAATTTATCCTCGAAGGATAATTTCTCGCATCATCAGCCTTGCTCAATAGCTTCTTCCCGATCCAAGTACCAAAAGGAGTCTTTTGAACAACTCTGTGGCCATCTTCGTCGACGAACCGTAGACACCTCCTATTGAGACGGCCTTCTAGAATAAGAGGATACATGGATGACGCCTATCTATGAGTATCTTCGTATGGGTTCAAGATTCAAGACGATCTTGAGGCGATCGCTTATCCCAAAAGCCAAAATATATACTTTGGTTGAAGAAATCCTCTATAAACGAGGTATTAAGGGTGCTCATGCGATGTATTTCGCAGAGCGAAGGATTAACACTCTTCACGACATACATGATGGCATCTGTGGAAATCATGCTTCCTACGTAATCACTGGGTCTCAGAAGGCTTTTCGACAAGGTTTTTATCGCCAACAGCCCTTTACGATGCTAAAGAGTTGGTTAAAAAGTGTGTCCAAAGGCTGCCTATAGTAGGCAAATACACCAACCAGCTCAGCATTACAAACAATACTTTATCTTGGCCTTTTATGCACCGGGTCTCGATATCCTAGGACCGCTCCTCAAAGCTCGAGGAGGTTTCGAGTTCCTTTTGTGGCTATTGATACGCTCACAAAATAGATTGAAGCCGAACCTGCGACTAGGATAACAACGTAGGACCGAATAGGCGATTAGAGGGGGGTGAATAGGAGCACCAAATTTTTGCAAAGATAATGGATTCAACTCGCAAATCACTCCAATAGCTATTAGGGCTATGAAGATGAATGCTTACACAAGGAAGACCAGAATGAATCCACTCCTAAACCCTCAAAGCACAAAGAAGAAATTTCAGAGAAATCCTGAAAATCAGGACAAAGGTACTACCATCATAAGTGCGGTACTATCAAGATCGGGTACTACCCGTGCAAAAGTGCGGTACTACCTTTTATCCCGACGATGAATGTAATAGCTTGAAAACGAAATCAAAATCGACGAACTTTTAAACCGAAGGCCAAACTCCACCAAATTTGGAACACACCTTCCTAAGAGTATTAGGAACCTATTCCAAGTGGCGATCGTCCAGATCTACGCCAAAGTTTCGATCTTTTTCAGTTTTACCTAAGAAGGGCAAAGAACCGAGCAAAACGAAAAACTTGATCCAACTCTTGCTCGTGGGAGATTGATGATCTAGGTGACCTTAGATACGCTCCCACATGTCACAGCAAGGAGTAAGGGTGTCGGATCCGGATTAACGCCCCAAATCCTTCAGGCATTTCTCGAACTAGTCCCATGATCAAGAGCTAGTTCACACAGCTTAAACAAATATGGTAACATCCATAAAACGATAACTTTATTAATAATCAATAGAGTTTATTACAACAGGGCTTACAAGCCAACAATAAAAACACACAATGAAGACGAAGAAGATGTAGTAGAGTCCAGCTTAACCGCCACAGCAATCGATCGGGAAGCGCCTAGTCGCCGAGATCCACACCGATGATGAAGTCCTTCTCGAAATTTGTTTGCAATTAAGTATGAGCACTACTACCGTGTTTCGCAAGTTACACCCAAATAATGTAATGACATGCATACATGGATGTAACAAAGGATGGCTTAATATGGTTCTTTTGCATAAAGGAGCATTTTCTTTGAATACTTGTACTAACTTCCAAAGCAGTTAATCCTTAACTAAAATTCATTTCATAAATCAATTTTATAGTCGATAACATTCACACATGAATGGTGAAGGATACCTCCTATCACATGGCTTCCCGCCCAATACCCATTAACATAAACCATTTGCCAAAGTCTTTTCAAATCAAAACCAAAGTCTAACTTTGAGTGGCTTTGCTAGCATGTCCATGACCGTGACACGGCTATTCAATAGTTTTACACTCGCAGAGCTTGTACACTTTACCCACAAGACACGAATTTTCTAGTTTATCCCGCATATATCTATGCCACCGCCACTACCTTAGGTAAGCGCCTAGAGCACATGCTAAGGCCTTTACAATGCATCATTCCACCACAAGATTCCTCGCCAAGGTTTCGCCTTTGATAGAAATCGCAGAGTTCCTAGCCCTCTTGCGCCGGTGGGAATAAAGTAGTCATGAAAGACAGCCATGAAAGACCACCCACGCACATACAGATCAACCGCGATGGAACTCGCAAATTAATTAGCTGTGTCCTACACCCCATACCGAGGACATGTGGTTGCACGTGAGGCATAGCCCATTATAGGCATAGCAAAGGAACGCCAGAGGCCGGTCCTCAATCGACTTGGGCGATTTCCACAAAACCCATGGGCCTCGATCATGGAAATGACTTCGATCCCATGCATTAACATGCACCATCCAAACAACCATTTCGCCCAAGTACAAACCATAATTTTATTTTATTTTTCTCAAATTCATTTACTTACAAAACTTCCATGACAAACCAATGCCATAGATTCTTAAACAATATTTGATTTTTGGTCGAAAGTTTCCAAATCAAACATTTTAGGGTCTAAGCATCATACATAACTGTCTTCAAAATGTTCTAGTTCATACTATTGTATCAACTAGATTTTATCTAGGGTGAGGGTTAAATGTCCAAGACTTGTCAAGAACGAGATCAAGATGTAATCCATCAAGATTGTGATAATCCAACCTTTAGCAATCCAAAATTCATTAGTCCAATCTACACCGTATAAGTCTATTTCTATGATCCAACTTCAATTGATCCAAATATTTAACTATACTCAAATTTTATAATCCGATATCTATCAATCCAATGACTATGTAATCCTATAATCAAATTTTAAGATAACTGATATCCAATGACAATCTATTTCTAGAATCCAAGATCAACAATTCAAGATTTGACTATAGTATTTGTCTATCATCCAATCTTTATTAATCCAACATCAACAACAATCTACCTCTAAAATCCGCATCCAATAATCATTTATTTCTACAATACAACCATAATAATCATGTATTTCTAATAATCCAAAGATCATTCATTCCAATATCCAATAATCCAATGATAATCTATATCTATGATTGACATCCAATATCCAACAATCATATAACTCTAATAATACCACAATCCGATCCTTAATAATAATCTATTTCCATAATCCAATACCAATAGTCACCTATTTCGTAATCATTCATTATTTATTAACAATTTTCCTCTATCTTCACACATCCATTCACAATCTTCTTTATTATCCAAACTCCAAAATATATATGCATTCGATAATAGTCTCCATACCACCTCTCTTGACAATAATTGGACATACAAAGGCATTGGGAATAACTATAAAGCTTAAAACAGAATTTAAATTACTTGAATATAAATACGCATGCAATAATAATTTAAAACAGAATTTAAATAATTTTAAATACTGGGTGCAAATATGGTCAAGAATGTAACTTGCCTTGCTTAATGGATTATTCTCAAATGATGTTGAAATCCGTCGTCTCAAGTCGTTAAATCTATACGCCAGTAAACGATCCAATTCAAATAATATTCAAATAAAATCCAAATAAAATCCAAAAATTATAACATAAATACTGCTAGAAGGTATCGATTTTATATGAATTTAGGAAGTTGAATCGACGCAATCGGAGTTCGTATGAGGGAGAACGAAATTCCGGAAGGTTGAATGTCACATGAAATAATAAAATTCCGAAAATTGTACTATTCATCGGAAATTATGGTTTCGGATAACTGGGAACAAAGAAGGAGTTTTAGTGCTATGGCGAGGAAGTACGATGTTGAATGCGTTGAGGCGAGCTCAACGTGTAGACGGCCTGACAGATAATATCTGCTATGCACGCAGCTCGACAGAGAAAACCTTCGCGACAACCAAGTAACGCCGGTGTTATGGGCAAACGGAGAGGAGTTAGCGGATGAGGTTTATGGCGATTTGAAGAGGGAACTGCGGGGAACACAACGCCGCCTCTGGGGTGGAAAGCGACGGTCGGGTCGGCGTGCATCGACACGCAAAATGGACCAAATAATTAACGGAAATTGAATAAAATCTAAAAATTATGAAATAAATACTAAAAATAGTAGATGAATTTATATGAATTTAGGTGAAAGAATCAACGGATTTGGAGCTTCCATGTGAGAGAACGAATTTTTGGAAGATTAAAATTGTTATGTACAAACTATGAGCACGAATTCAAAAAATTGTCACCGCTTATCTTCTACAACCGAACGTAAAACAACCAATATGGCCAAGGCTCAGACCTAGTGCCGATGGTGCTTCGGTGACGGCACCGGCGTAGGAAAGAGAGCATCACGAAGAGCGACATCGCGATGTCGGCCAGGAGACTATTTGGTCGGGTTAGCTCGACGTGACGATTTCGCAAAGGAAGAGGCTTCACTATGTTTTAGATGGCGACATTGCCGATTTAATCCACGGCGCCCGGCGGTCATTAGGGGTGGAATGGAGAGGGGATGACGGGATGCCGGTGCTCACCTCATTGGGAGAAACGCAGACGGATGGTCGGAGGCGAGGGCGACGACGCCGGCGCGCTTGGGCTCACTTGCATGCACGGGTTCGCGATGTTCCGCAAGGCGAGGAGCACGGCGAGACCACGCCGAGGCGGCTAGTGGTGTGGTCGATGGTGCCGGGCTCCACCAGAGAGCGCTAGAGGCAAGACAAGGGCGGCGGCCGACGGCAATACTTGCAAATCCGTCAAAAGAGAGCGAGAGGAGGAGGGTGGCGGGGTTGGAATGAGGAGGAACGGGCTCACCGTGCTCCCTTTTATAGGGCGAGGGAGGCCGAGAGGGAGATCGAGGGCGGGCGCTTGTGCACATGATGAACGAAATTGAATGGCTTAATTAATTGCACGAGTGGATGAAACGCTTAATTGAAGGTTTGAGAACGGGTGATGTTAGTGCGGTCGCAAAGACATCAAACGGAATTGATTTTGAAGCTTTGAATGAGAAGAAATGAGAGGGAGGTTATGGCTGCCATTAATGGAGCTTGAACTCAACCGTTGCAGGAGAGCAAGGGGGAAGGGACTGAGAGGAAGGGATGGGCTGGGCGCGGATGGTGGTTGGCGGCACGGAGGTGGCGTGAGGAAGGTGGTCACTGGGAGGCGACACGCCATGAGCTTGTCGCCATAGCTCTCGTTGAAGGAGTGCATTGAGAAGAAATCTCACGGAGGAAGAAGGTGATTGGGAGAGAGAAAGAAAAGGATAATAGAATTAAAGTAAATAAGTTAATCACTTGAAGCCAAATGGCAATACGTGGCCTTGCTTGGAAAGAATGCATCTGCTAAGCGTGTTGTTGGGGGAGCACTCGTGGAGGGGTGACCTTACGGAAGTTCATTTTTTTTTTAATTTAATAATTTTCGAAATTAATTCAGATTTAAGCAATAAATAAATACAATTTTAGAAGATAGCAAATAGAGTTCAAAAATTCTAAAAAATTCATGAAAATTCCTAGAATTATTTTGAACTTAATAAAAATAATTCTAATGTAAAGTTGGCTTTTATTTTTGCACATAATTTATTTGGCTTTAAAATAATTAGGATAGTTTTTTAAAAAAATCTTTAAAAATTTTAGAAATTAATTAATTTTTATTTTTCAACTTTAACTCAAATAAAACTTCAAAAACTTTAATAAATTTTACTTTTGACTTTAAAACTTCAGAAATTCAAATAAAGCAATCAAACTCTTTCAAATTTCGTAAAATCCAATAAAATAATAACTTTATTCACTTTTATTTTGGTAATGTAACTTTGGATCATACAAACTACTCCTTAAAAAGAATCTCGCCCCCGAGATTCAAGAGGCTAGAGAGCAAAACAAGTATATGATAAATGAATTTGAGAGATAGAAGGAGTCTATCTTCGTTGGCTTTTTTTTCAGAGTGTTGGTTTATTCTTGTTTTGAGGTATCCATCTCGTCTGCCAAGTCCCTTGCATCGATAGGTTAGAAGTCCAATGGATTGTTAGAAAAGAGAAAATAGCAAAGGGTAAGAGAGAAGGCTATAAGGAGAGAAATCTACCAATTTGAAGAAAATATTGTACACAAGATCAAAAGATCTACGCATTTATGTACCAAAATAAAATACACTATACAAATAAAGGAACAATACAACGCTCTACTTGATCGATAATCATAATTGGTGAAATGACTCAATACACGTAATGAGTCTTGGAAAAATTAAACTATACTACCGGTCTCGACATCGTATCTCGCTTCATGGTCTTCGATGAATCTTGCATGTTGTCCTTGAATGACTTGATGACTTTGCGATGTTTTCTTGATGGTTCCATGTCTTGGGGTCTTGAACGTAATGGTTAAGAACGGGTTGACCATCTATAGAAATTTCCAAGGAAGAGAGGATCTATTTAACTTTATAAAATGGTGAAAGAAGAATTTAGGTAAGAAAGAAGATAGATGACCAAGATGAGGAGAGAACAAATTATTTTGCTTGTTATATAAAATAAGTTTTGAAGTTTTTCAACTAACGACTATTCTAATTCAGGTCACGACCTACAATGATATGGCTCGATACCATCTTTGTCGGATCCGGATTAACGCCCCAAATCCTTCAGGCATTTCTCAACTAGTCCCATGATCAAGAGCTAGTTCACACAGCTAAACAAATATGGTAACATCCATAAAACGATAACTTTATTAATAATCAATAGAGTTTATTACAACAGGGCTTACAAGCCAACAATAAAAACACAAATGAAGACGAAGAAGATGTAGTAGAGTCCAGCTTAATTCGCCACAGCAATCGATCGAAGTGCCTAGTCGTCGAGATCCACACCGATGATGAAGTCCTTCCTCCAAATTTGTTTGCAATTACAAGTATGAGCACTACTACTGGTTTCGCAAGTTACACCCACAAATAATGTAATGACATGCATACATGGATGTAACAAAGGATGGCTTAATATGGTTCTTTTTGCATAAAGGAGCATTTTCTTTGAATACTTGTACTAACTTCCAAAGCAGCTAATCCTTAACTAAAATTCATTTCATAAATCAATTTTACAATGATAACATTCACACATGAATGGTGAAGGATACCTCCTATCACATGGCTTCCGCCCAATACCCATTAACATAAACCATTTGCCAAAGTCTTTTCAAATCAAAACCAAAGTCTAACTTTGAGTGGCTTTGCTAGCATGTCCATGACCGTGACACGGCTATTCAATAGTTTTACACTGCAGAGCTTGTACACTTTACCCACAAGACACTAATTCTCTAGTTTATCCCAAGATATATCTATGCCACCGCCACTACCTTAGGTAAGGCCTAGAGCACATGCCAAGGCCTTTACAAAGCATCATTCCACCACAAGATCTCGCCAAGGTTTCGCCTTTGGATAGAAATCTGAGAGTTCCTAGCCCTCTTGCGCCGTGGGAATAAAGTAGACATGAAAGACAAAGCCATGAAAGACCACCCACGATATACAGTGATCAACCGCGATGGAACTCGCAAATTAATTAGCTGTGTCCTACACCCCATAATCGAGGACATGTGGTTGCACTATGAGGCATAGCCCATTATAGGCATAGCAAAGGAACGCCAGAGGTTGGTCCTCAATCGACGGGCGACTTTCCACAAAACCCATGGGCCTCGATCATGGAAATGACTTCGATCCTGCATTAACATGCACCATCCAAACAACCATTTCGCCCAAGTACAAACCATAATTTTATTTTATTTTTCTCAAATTCATTTACGACAAAAACTTCCATGACAAACCAATGCCATAGATTCTAAACAATATTTGATTTTTGGTCGAAAGTTTCCCAAATCAAACATTTTGGGGTCTAAGCATTGCTAACATAATCTGTCTCAAAATGTTCTAGTTCATACTATTGTATCAACTAGATTTTATCTAGGGTGAGGGTTAAATGTCCAAGACTTGTCAAGAACGAGATCAAGATGTAATCCATCAAGATTGTGATAATCCAACCTTTAGCAATCCAAAATTCATTAGTCCAATCTACACCGTGATAAGTCTATTTCTATGATCCAACTTCAATTGATCCAAATATTTAACTATACTCAAATTTTATAATCCGATATCTATCAATCCAATGACTATGTAATCCTATAATCAAATTTTAAGATAACTGATATCCAATGACAATCTATTTCTAGAATCCAAGATCAACAATTCAAGATTTGACTATAGTATTTGTCTATCATCCAATCTTTATTAATCCAACATCAACAACAATCTACCTCTAAAATCCGATCCAATAATCATTTATTTCTACAATACAACCATAATAATCATGTATTTCTAATAATCCAAAGATCATTCATTCCAATATCCAATAATCCAATGATAATCTATATCTATGATTGACATCCAATATCCAACAATCATATAACTCTAATAATACCACAATCCGATCCTTAATAATAATCTATTTCCATAATCCAATACCAATAATCACCTATTTCAGAATCATTCATTATTTATTAACAATTTTCCTCTATCTTCACACATCCATTCACAATCTTCTTTATTATCCAAACTCCAAAATATATATGCATTCGATAATAGTCTCCATACCACCTCTCTTGACAATAATTGGACATACAAAGGCATTGGGAATAACTATAAAGCTTAAAACAGAATTTAAATTACTTGAATATAAATACGCATGCAATAATAATTTAAAACAGAATTTAAATAATTTTAAATACTGGGCAAATATGGTCAAGAATGTAACTTGCCTTGCTTAATGGATTATTCTCAAATGATGTTGAAATCCGGTCGTCCAAGTCGCCGAAATCTATACGCCAGAAACGATCCGAATTCAAATAATATTCAAATAAAATCCAAATAAAATCCAAAAATTATAACATAAATACTGCTAGGAAGGTATCGATTTTATATGAATTTAGGAAGTTGAATCGACGTAATCGGAGTTCGTGATGAGGGAGAAACTAAATTCGAAAGTTGAATGTCACATGAAATAATAAAATTCCGAAAATTGTACTATTCATCGGAAATTATGGTTTCGGATAACGGGAACAAAGAAGGAGTTTTAGTGCTATGGCGAGGAAGTACGATGTTGAATGCGTTGAGGCGAGCTCAACGGTGTAGACGGCTGACAGATAACATTCGGCTGGCTGACGCAGCCGACAGAGAAAACCTTCATGGACAACGGCGTAACGCCGTGTTAAGGGCAAACGGAGAGGAGTTAGCAGATGAGGTTTGCGGCGATTTGAAGAGGGAACCGCTGGGAACGCAACGCCTTGGTTGGGTGGAAAGCGCACGTCGGCCGGTATGCATCGACACGCAAAATGGACCAAATAATTAACGGAAATTGAATAAAATCTAAAATTATGAAATAAATACTAAAAATAGTAGATGAATTTATATGAATTTAGGTGAAAGAATCAACGGATTTGGAGCTTCCATGTGAGAGAACGAATTTTGGAAGATTAAAATTGTTATGTACAAACTATGAGCACGTGAACTAAAAAATTGTCACCGCTTATCTTCTACAACCGAACGTAAAACAACCAATATGGTCAAGGCTCGACCTAGTGCCGATGGTGCTTCGTGACGGCACCAAGTAGGGAAAGAGAGCATCACGAAGAGCGCGACATCGCGATGCTTTGCCAGGAGACTATTTGGCCGGGTTAGCTCAACGGTGACGATTTCAAAGGAAGAGGCTTCACCTATGTTTTAGATGGCACATTGCCGATTTAACCACGGCGCCGCGGCGGCCGCTAGGGTGGAATGGAGAGAGGGATGACGGGATGCCGGTGCTCACCTCGGTTGGGGAGAAACGCTGCACGGATGGTCGGAGGCGAGGGCGACGACGCCGGGCGCTGCTTGGGCTCACTTGGCACGCGCATTCTGTCTCGCGATGTTCCTCGGCTGGCTAGGAGCACGGCGAGACCACGCCGAGGCGGTTAGTGGTGGGTCGATGGTGCCGGCTCCACCGTGAGAGCGCTAGAGGCAGCACAGGGCGGCGCCGACGCGCTAATACTTGCAAATCCGTCAAAAGAGAGCGAGGGAGGAGGAGGGTGGCGGGGTTGGAATGAGGAGGAACGGGCTCACCGTGCTCCCTTTATAGGGCGTAGGGAGGCCGAGAGGGAGATCGAGGGCGGGCGGCTTGTGCACATGATGAACGAAATTGAATGGCTTAATTAATTGCACGTGAGTGGATGAAACGCTTAATTGAAGGTTTGAGAACGTGGGTGATGTTAGTGCGCAAAGACATCAAACGGAATTGATTTTGAAGCTTTGAATGAGAAGAAATGAGAGGGGAGGTTATGGTCGCCATTAATGGAGCTTGAACTCAACCGTTGCAGAGAGAGCAAGGGGGCGGAGAGAGAAGGGATGGCTCAATGGCGGCGGATGGTGGTTGGCGTGCACGAGGTGGCGGAGTGAAGGCGGGCCTGGCCTGGGAGGCGACGCCATGAGCTTGCTGCCATAGCTCTCTGTTGAAGGAGTGCATTGAGAAGAAATCTCACTGGAGGAAGAAGGTGATTGGGAGAGAGAAAGAAAAGGATAATAGAATTAAAGTAAATAAGTTAATCACTTGAAGCCAAATGGCAATACGTGGCCTTGCTTGGAAAGAATGCATCGGTTAAGCGTGTTGCTGTGGGAGCACTCAGGAGGGGTGACCCTATGGGAAGTCTATTTTTTTAATTTAATAATTTTCGAAATTAATTCAGATTTAAGCAATAAATAAATACAATTTTAGAAGATAGCAAAGAGTTCAAAAATTCTAAAAAATTCATGAAAATTCCTAGAATTATTTTGAACTTAATAAAAATAATTCTAATGTAAAGTTGGCTTTTATTTTTGCACATAATTTATTTGGCTTTAAAATAATTAGGATAGTTTTTTAAAAAAATCTCTTAAAATTTTAGAAATTAATTAATTTTTATTTTTCAACTTTAACTCAAATAAAACTTCAAAAACTTTAATAAATTTTACTTTTGACTTTTAAAACTTCGAAATTCAAATAAAGCAATCAAACTCTTTCAAATTTCGTAAAATCCAATAAAATAATAACTTTATTCACTTTTATTTTGGTAATGTAACTTTGGACTGCTACAAAGGGTGCACAAGAACAACCAAAAACCATAGGATCAAGGAAGCACCCAAAATCATCAAAAGAGAAAGAAGAACACAAGAGGGAGCTCATCTTTGTAGAACATCCATAGATAGATTCATGATGTTGTCAAGTTACAGCCCACTCCTCAAGGAGGACCAGAGCTCCATCCAAGAGCATACACATCAATCCATCTCTAGAGCTAAGCTCTCTTTTTCTTCCCTAAACCCTAAAAACCAAACTAAGGTTTTCAAAATGAAGTGCCTTAGGTCGCTATGAACAAAGACCTCTATTTATATGAGGCCTAGAGCTTCTAGAAGATTTAACCCTAATGGCCCTCGTAGGCCCAATAACAAACGGACACACACGCACGCATCTCAAAGCGCCGTTTTCACTTTTCTTGACCTAATCCACTTTTGACGCACCGCCTGCGCCGCTGGTTGGCATTAGGTCACCAAGGCGTGACGGTGAAATTACCAAAATACCCCTTCTCGATCCTTCTCCATAGACCGAGTCCAATCCAATAAGCAATCGCCGCTTCCGCCACGCAGAGGTTGATCAACGGCCTCATCATGTCGGCAAGTCTCCCGTCCAATCCCATCGAACCTCCAAGGCACTTGCACCGACCTCGCCGCTTGATCCAACCAATCGTGATCGAATCGCCGGCTCGATCCACTCATCCATTCTGCGCATGCTTGAGTCACCGACCACCCAAGATCCATGATCGTTTCGACCTCACTTCCAAGCTTAGTCAAGATCCTCTCGCCGCTGACCGTCGTTGACCTCCAAGCCACCGCACAAAGAATAGACCAAGAAATCGCTCCGAACAAGTTCTTCACAACTTGACCCACGTTAGCTCAAAACATGCAATATGCAACACATATGCATTAACAAACATGGAAATGACATAACCCAAAAAACAATTCTCAAATTGAAATACCATTCACCTTAAATCATTCCAAAACGGTATTACCGCATTATAACTATCGTATTACAAGATCATGGGTCATACCTCTCAATCAATCATGGTCGCATCGCAACTAGGAGAAATCCAAAACTCTCCAAAACCATTCTCTCCGAATTTGCATATCAAAAACAACGGTCATACCGGCGCGGTATTACCGCTACAAGATGCGGTCATACCGCTTCCACAAAGAAATCCAAGACCATTTTGCATTCGTTCTCGTTTTTCCATACCGCTTAACAACAAACTGGTGCTCAAGAAAGCGGTATTACCGCGGAAAACACGCCAAGATTACCGCTGTTAACACGCCTTGCATTACCGACATCCCGACAGCTATTTAAACTTTCTCGACAAACATGAAATACAACAAACCTTCAACCAAATTGCCAATTGTATCATCACATAGGATTATGAGCATATCCTCAAGGTATTCACAATCCCCTTGATGAACACATTGGCAATAACCCAAAAATGAATGTTTTGAGATTTGAAAGTAAAAGAAAACATGTGTTTTATCAAGGCACAATTTGGTCTTTTAGCAAGTAAAAGCAAGGAAGGTGACCAACTTAGGCTTCGTAAAAGTTTCAAAGAAGTGAGATAAGGCAAGGAAGGCAAAGAGAGCTTCAAATTCCAAAGAGTAGCCAAAATCTCACTTTGGTCCAAAAGAAAGAACACTTGTTCTATTTGACCTTTGATCATTGTGAGTCTTCAAGAATTGCAATTCAAATTCGAAAAAGCAAATAAGACCAAAAGAATGCAATAGAGATGATCCCACTCACTATGATCAATAAAAAGCCTATGACTCCAAAAAGCTCTAAAACAACATTTTTACCAATCTTTCTCCCTTTGACAATGAATTCATCAAGGTGCATGGAAGAAGATCGAGCATGAGAGTAATGGAATGGCTGTAATTTTGTAATTTTTCATTTTTTTCAATTTTTTTGTTTTTTTTTAAACTTGAGCAAAAAGAGCCATGAAGATTATCCATAAAGACTGCATAAGTATTACACCAAGCCATATTATGAAGAAGCTATGTTCAATCATGGCAAAACATGTACAAAGAAAGCTAAGACCAAAATAGCAATAATCGAGATTAAAAGAATCGACAACATAACAAGAGGCTCAAGATCACAGCTTTTAACTAAAGGTATCCAAAAATGAGTCGTGCCATGTCTATAAGCAAAATGAAGCCAGAAGCTAGAAAATGAGTCAATGTTGAGCATTTGAGATCAATTTTGAATCAATTTGTTCAAGCACTTAGAATTTAGCACTTTGAGCACTTTGCTGAAAATGATTGGTTTTATCTTAGTAAAGCAAGTCATGGACTAGGAGCCATCCACAACTGCCTCCTAAGCTTCAACCAATTGCCAATTTGTATTCTTAGCATTGTGCTAGATCTCAAGCCTCACTACGACCATCCCAAGCAACAAAAGCTTAAGAGAATAGTCTGGGTCATCCAAAACTCCCCCTGAGTTCATGCCTAGTGCAATGGCAAGCCGTCTCATGAGAAAGAATTGGTGAGATCTAGCCAAGCACGTAAAAGCTCATTTTTCATTTGCTTGACTTAAGAATTATCAAGGCTCAATTTAAAACTCGTAATAGGTTCAAGACTCAATTAAGTTTATATGACATGGCATGAATCATGAGAGGATCACTATAGCAAAACTAGTCACAAGATCCAACAAGTCATATTATGATTCAATTTGTTCACAGATAATAAAGCTAGCATGGCAAAAGCTAAGTTATACATAAAACGCCATAATGTAAGTCTAGCAAACTAGCACAAGACATGGCAGATATAAAGCATAAAATCAAGTCATACAAGGATAATAATCAAGGCTCCACAAGTTTATATTACAATGCAAGTTGCTGAAATGAAAAATGCATTATGATACAAATGAATGCAAAAGAGCAACTCCCTCAAAACAGGCCAAAAGGACTAACAACCCCAACTCTCCTCAAGAAAGAAGCAAAACGAGAAGAATCAAGAGCCTTAGTGAAGATATCCGCAACTCCCGCTTCAGACTAAACAAAGTGAAGCACAACGTCACCCTTCTCAACATGGTCTCTAAGGAAATGATATCTAACGTCAATGTGCTTTGTCCTAGAATGTTGCAATCGGGTTTTTGGCAATGTTAATGGCAGTATGTTGTCACGTAAAAGAGGAACACTACCCAAAGACAACCCATAGTCCCTCAGAGTAGACAAGATCTAGAGAACCCGAGAGCAACCATCGTCGCAGCCTACATACTGGCCCTAAGAAGAGATCAGTGCAACAAAGGATCTGCTTCTAGATGACCAAGAGATAAGAGATGTGCCTAAGAAATGACAGTGCTGTAAGTACTCTTCCTATCCACTCTACATCCAAAGAAAATCAAAGAAAAAAGCCCGAATAGAGAGAGCAGAAGAAGAAGAATACCAAAGTCCAAAGTCAAGAGTGTCCTCAAGATACTCAATATGTGACGACTACTTGACGATGAGAAGCTCGAGGAAGCTCGAATGAAGCGCATACATACAAAGAAATCAGTATGTCCTACCGACACTGTGGAGGTAGAGGAGGGAGCCGATCATATCATGCATTCTTTCCGTCCACGTGCTCTCCATCCTCATCTGGGTCCAAAGATGGTAGTCGGCAATGGGAGTAGACATTGGCCTACTACTTCCCATGTCGGTTACCAAGAAGGTCCTTTGTGTACTTACTTTGATGAATGAAGGTGCCTTCTTTCAGCTTGCTTGACTTGAAGACCAAGGAAGAAGGTCAATTCGCCCATCATGCTCATCTCGAACTCCCCGCTTCATAGAATTTGAAAACTGACACCAAAGCATGAGAAGAACCACCAATATAATGTCATCCACATAAATCAACCAACAAAAAGTCATTGCCATGCCCGAGAGTGAATAAAGTTTTATCAACCATTCCCATTTTAAAATCATTTTTGAGCAAGAAGCTCTTAAGCCTATCATACCAAGCTCTAGGGGCTTGCTTCAATCCATACAAGGCTTTGAAGAGTTTAAAAACATGGTTTGGGAACTTAGGATTTTCAAAACCAGGTAGTTGCTTGACATAGACCTCTTCTTCTATGAAGCCATTCAGAAAAGCACTTTTGACATCCATTTGAAATAGCTTGAAGCCCTTGGATGCCGCTAAATGCTAGCAAAATACTAATGGCTTCCAATCTAGCTACAGTGAGCAAAGGTCTCCTCAAAGTCTAAGCCTCTACTCCGAATACCCTTGTGCTACAAGTCTAGCCTTATTATGTAACTACCAACCCATCTTCACTTTGCTTATTTTTGAAAACCCATTTTGTTCCAATTACATTATAATTAGGTGGAGGTTCAACTAAGGTCCGACTTTGTTTCTTTCAAAATTTTCAAGTTCTTCATGCATAGCATTGACCCAAGAGGCATCGAAAAGAGCATGGGTGACATCTCGGGTTCAAAAGAAGCGACAAATGCGTAATGCATGGGAATCAGAGAATGAACTCGAGCGAGCGACTCGCTCATGAAGATCCCCAATCATCTCGCCAGTGGATGCTGCTGCCGAATGCGAAGAGGAGCCTCGGTGTCAAGTGGCCTCTACCTCATGGATCGTGGAGGTAGGAGGAGAGCCACTCGATCGCCGCGAAGGTAGGAAGAGGCCGCCATCCGGTCGATGTAGTAGAAGCAGCCTCCAACCCTCTCGAAATGACTGGAGGATGGACTGGTCCTCATCCTCGAGTCATCGTCGACTTAAGATGCTTTCCTAATATCGTAAACTCCGTGTACCGCAGACGGGTCTAGTACTGTGACTAGCCTCATCAAAAGTGACTTCGCAAGTCTCAACAATTTTGTTAGTGTCAAAATTAAATATACGATAGCCACGAGAATGAGCAGGATATCCAAGAAATATGCCATCGTAACATCTAGATTCAAATTTATCAAGGTTGCCATGTTTAAGAATGAAGCACTTACAACCAAAAATCTTGAAATGAGAAACTTTGGGCTTATGACCAAATCGAGCTCATAGGAAGTCTTGCCAATAATGATCTCAAGAACACCCTATTAGAAATATAACAAGTAGTAAAGATAGCCTCAAATTTCAAAACCTCCTAGGTGTGGAATGCTCATCTAGCATGGTCCTCGCCATCTCTACAAGGGTCCTATTCTTCCTCTCTACAACACCATTCTCATTGGGGAACTCTAGGTGAAGAAAACCGATGCTCTAGTCCCCATCGTAACGGTGGTGCAAAGGAAGAATTTTGAATTCTCGTCCCATTGTCACTCCTAATGGCTCTCAAAGCTCCAGAAGATCAACAAAGAAGTCTAAGGACCAAATCTCTAAAGAAACCAAATGCCTCGCCCCTAGAAACCGTAAAATAAACCCATGAATACCGGAGTAGTCATCCACAATCACAAGCACGCACTCACTTACCACCGCAGATCGACTCTAGAAGGACCAACAAAGGTCTAATGCAAGAGCCGACTCGTCCATCTGGC
Source organism: Phyllostachys edulis (assembly GCA_036346405.1). Taxonomy (NCBI): domain Eukaryota; kingdom Viridiplantae; phylum Streptophyta; class Magnoliopsida; order Poales; family Poaceae; genus Phyllostachys; species Phyllostachys edulis. Next base: position 9,330,891 of record CM070550.1, on the reverse strand, counting down.
CATCACTAAGGTAAGAGGAGGATGAGAAGGTAAACCATCTTACCATGTCTACAGGTGTGCACACAAGGTCTCTAACAACCTTCACTTTAGGTAAACCTCTAATCAAATCCTCACATCGACTCTAGTCAAGTGGTCGAAACCTATGTGACCAAGCCTCACGATGCCACAAAACTAGATCATGGGAATCAGCAACAAGACACCTAGGGCTAGAAGCGTAAGAGATACAGAATCAAGACAAAAGATCCTCTCAAACCTGAAATCTTAAAGACAAGCTCACTAGAGGAATCTAAAACCCTACACTCACCACTTTTAAATCTCACTCTAGACCTTCATCACACCGAGAAACGAAAGTAGATTATATTTCACTTACTTACCAAAGCGACGCCCTGAGCATGAATTTGTTGTTGACACGCACTATGCCCTTTGGTCATTACTTCAGATCGTAGAAGCATCCCCAAATGTGATCAATTCATTGCCGGATGCACGTGTGAGGGAGGAGAACCATCTAGAATCCTCAAATATATGTCGAGAACACCCGAGTCAATAATCCATATGTCCTCCTTCCTCGCACGCCTCAACCTAATGAGCACGTAACAGAAACATATGTGCCTCAAGATCAAGTTAGTGATAAAAGACTTGGGAATCCAAAGATCGAGTCACATGATGCTTAGGCAAAACAAGAGAAGCAACAAGAAACGGTTAGGAACAAAATCATAAGAATGCACACGTGAACCACCTAGACCTCTCCAAACGATCTACCAAAAGATCGGTACTTCTGCCTAGATGCTACTCGCATGTCTCTCCTCACGAAATCCTAAACCGTAACGCGCCTAGAGCCACCAAAAGAGTCAAAGAAGTCATCTACAAACCTAGGCCTATGTCTAGCAGAAAACAGTCGTCTGCTCTAGAGACTATAGCAGAAGAAACCTCTAATGGTCCTCAAGGCACTCATCCTCTCCTTCCTCTCAATCTTGGCTCTACGTATGTAACTCAACAATGTGGCCATTCTTTTGCGTATAAGTGCAATGGTACTTGACCTTTTGAGGGTCCGACCTAATGAAGTAGAAGCACCTATCTTGCTAGAAGTGGTTTGGGCAAAACCAAACAGATTTGAAGATTATCTTGGATGGCTTAGAGGGTTCTACCTCAAATGTGCCACTCTCAACAAACTTCTAACAACCTTAGGTGGATGATTCTGGAATGCTCTAGAGAATCAAAACCTAGCCCACTATTATTCACACTCACCTTAGATTTGTCTAGAATCATGTTGAGTTTCTTCCTCCCACCAACAAATCTCTCAAGAGATCCTCTGAGATAGTCATTTTGATTGGCTAGTTCAACACAAGAAACACACTATTTGACTTGCTAGCCCTATCGACTTTTTCCTTATAGTGAGCTACCTCGCTTTCAAAGCCTCACAAGACACACAATAGTTATCCCTAATCTTATCCAACCTGCTTCTTGAACTTAACTCTAAATGCTTCTTGTATCCTATCTACATTATGCCCAAGTTCAATACAAAGAGTACAAGAATCAACAACTTTCTTGGAAGCAAATATGGACATGGTTTGTTCAATTTTAGCCTTTTCTTCTAGTGTCTTGTTTAAAGCATCATTCTCAAGTGTGAGTTTAACACAATTTTCACATGAAGCAGTTTTAGAGTACAGAATCATTTCAGACATCTCCTTCATCTTAATCTTATTTTTCTCACAATGAGAGCAGGTGTGACTAGCATCAAATTTACTCAATTCTTTTGTAGCACTATCCAATTTTAGTTCAAGCAAAGCACAATTTGAACAAGGTAAAGGGATAGCATCAACAAAGAGTCACATCTAAAGCAATGGCATTCATGCAAGGTGACTAGACTTGAGAGATTCTAGTTCATCAAGAGCATCTTTTAATTGATTTGTAACAGAGGAATGAGTAAGTCTTAGAGTTACCAATTCATCATACATTCCAACAAGCATCACAAACATCTTCGTGATTTAATCGATTTGAGTGTAGCAACTTCTAGTTTCAAGTTATTAATCATGATGTCCTCGATTCTTAAGCATTCTAGCTTGCTTATCTAATTTTCGCTCGTAAATGACCAAAGCACGCTTCTTATCCGAAAGCAGTGAGGGACATACCTCATCTGGATCGCCGAAAAGGTCGCTGTCATTGGAGGAGTCGACGCTCGTGGTGCCCTGGCCATGAAGCACATGCCGGTGAAGTCTTGATCCTTCTTCTTGCCATGAGAGTCATCATCGCTGCCCTCCGCCTCCGAGTCCACATCGCTCATGTTCACACTCTCAAGAGCGGTAAGGACTTGGCCGATTTAACTTGCGATAGTTTGGTTTCTTGCCTTTCTTGTCTTTGGCTTGATGACGCCTCCGAGAATCCTTCTCCTCCTTGCCCTTCAAATTGGGGCACTTGGAGCGTAATGTGGTTAGGCTCACCACACTCAAACAAGTGACAGACCACCTCTCCTTCTCGCTCTCACTTTGTTGTAAACTCTCGAGAATTTGGTGGATAGGAGTGCTAAATCATCCTCGTGTATTTTCTAACCGCCATCGCCAAAGAATACAAAGCGGACAAAGAAAGACCAGATGAGCCAAAATCCAAAGAATCAAGAGCTACCCCGAGATGGGTCAACCACTAAAGCCATCGACTGTTTTGGGAGTCGCGAGATGAAATCAATCTCATGCGACTTCAATCTCGAGTAAAGCTTATCCATGGTAAGCTCACTCATGACAGTTGTTGTCATTGATGGATATGATCTTCATTCCCTGCATCTCACATCAAGAGCACCCAAGAACTGGTGTGCATTCTCGCACTCAAGTGAATGTGAGACCTACAAAGACGTAAATTATGAAGAATCTTGGAAAACCTTCCCAATAACTCATCTAAAGATTCACTAGGCTTTTGTTCGATCTTTGAGTATTCTTTTCTTGAGTTGGTTCTGCCTCACTTCCTTGATAGTCAGAGAGCCCTCATGGTAATCACAGAGGGTCTTCCAGATCTCATGAGCAGCATTTCAGATGAGACACACGCCAAACTCAGATCGACTAAGCCCTTGAATCAAGAAGTTCCGAGCCTTGTTGTTAGCCTCTACATCAGATTGATTACATCTTCATCGGCCAAGACGACATAAGCATTTTTGACCTTAAGCCAAATTATGCGTCCTTGAGCCCCGATGTAGGCTTGCATGCAGCCTTCCAGAAGCAAAAATCAACTCCATCGAAAATATGAGGTTTGAGTGAATACTTGTCACGCCATGGCTCCAAAGATCGGTTAAGATCTATGAGAAGAGCTAACCGTGCTCGATACCAATTGTAGGACCTAATAGGCGACTAGAGGGGGGTGAATAGGAGCACCAAATTTTTGCAAAGATAATGGATTCAACTCAAAAATCACTCCAATAGCTATTAGGGCTATGAAGATGAATGCTTACACAAGGAAGACTTGTAATGAATCCACCCTAAACCCTCAAAGCACAAAGAAAGAAATTCCTCAAGAAATCCTCAAAAATCAAAGGACAAAGGTACTACCATCATAGAAGGCTAGTATACTATCAAGATCAAGGCTACTACCTCGTGCAGCGGTACTACCTTTTATCCCGACGATGAATGTATCAAATGAAACGAAATCGAAAAATCGACGAACTTTTAAACCGTAAGGCCAAACTCCACCAAATTTGGAACACACCTTCCTAAGGGTATTAGGAACCTATTCCAAGTGGCGATCGTCCAGATCTACGCCAAAGTTTCGATCTTTTTTCAGTTTTACCTAAGAAGGGCAAAGAACCGAGCAAAACGAAAAACTTGATCCAACTCTTGCTCGTGGGAGATTGATGATCTAGGTGACCTTAGATACGCTCCCACATGTCACAGCAAGGAGTAAGGGTGCACAAGAACAACCAAAACCATAGGATCAAGGAAGCACCCAAAATCATCAAAAGAGAAGGAAGAACACAAGAGTAGAGCTCATCTTTGTAGTAACATCCATAGATAGATTCATGATGTTGCCGGTTACAAATACCCTCAAGGAGGACTAGAGCTCCATCCAAGAGCATACACATCAATCCATCTCTAGAGCCTAAGCCTCTCTTTA